>JAJOZX010002207.1:0-412500 GCA_023014485.1 Bathynomus jamesi
ACATGACCAGATTGAAGCAGGAGACGCTTTAAGACACATCCCTGGGGCACCCCCTCCTCCTGAACATACAGGTCAGATAGGGCCGCCCCATTACGGACGCGGAAAGTGCGACGGCAGAGGAAGTTACGAAGAAATGTGGGCAAAAAGCCGACAAAACCAAGAGACTTCAAACGGTCATGACACTCCCCGGCGGGTCGTGTCATAGGCCTTTTGGACATAAAAAAACGGCCAGAACAAGATTCCGGCGGGAAAAGGCCTCCCGTACATAATCACCAGGAGAGAAGGGGGTCCAGAGTACCCGAAATCGACGAAAGCCATACTGGGTCGGGGGTATAACCCATTAACCCAAGCGAACTCAGTGTAAGGAAAGTCGGACGGCCACCATCTTTCAAGGAGCTTGCATAAGCAGCTCGTCAGGCAATAGGCCGATAGCCCGCCACCTCCGCCGGATCCTTCCCCGGCTTAGGTATCGGGACCACAATCGCCTCCCTCCAATGGGAAGGAACGACCTCTCAACCCACAACCGGTTTGAAAAGATCCAGCAAGAAGTGTAGGGCCATCGGGTGCAGATTCCAAAGAAAGTCATACGGAATATCATCAGGGCCAGGGCGGAAGAACGACGGGTTGCCAAGGCAGCCCGAAGTTCCCGCATCGTAAAGATATGGTTATAGGGCTCGGGTCCCAGGCGGCGGGAACGTAACATTCGACAAAGGACGATCGCAGGAAGGCGAACGGGAAAACCGCAGCAAAAAGCCCCAGCCAGCCGATCGGCCACAGCAGCAGGATCCGAAAGGAAGCCGTCCCCGTCCTGAAGGACAGGGCGACTAGCAGGGACCGGCTTCCCCTCGATACTACGGACCTTCCGCCACACAGTAGCAGAAGGGGTAGACGAGGAAATGCCGGACACAAAAGCACGCCAAGAGGCCCGACGTGCCAACTTGAGAGTCCGGCGTGCGAAAGCCTTCGCCCGCCGCATCTCAATCAAGTGGTCCGCGCGCCGGGTGCGGTGGAAGCGGCGCGTCGCCCTCTTCCTCTCGCACACCGCCCGGTGACATGCTGGAGTCCACCACGGGACGCTACGCGTCCGCGGGTTACCGGAAGATCGAGGGATACAGTCCTCCGCGACGCCCATCAACACCCGCTCGAAGAACTCCAAGCTTTCATCCAGAGAGCCAAAGCTCAACACCGAACGGGTAATGACGGAACGAGCTCTGAAGGATGGCCAGTCAGCCCGCGCAAGGCACCACCTCGGTCGAGACGAGACACCCGCTGCGGTCCGACCGGCTCAAGACAGACTGGGTAATGATCACTACCATAAGAGTCCCCCAACACCTTCCACGAAAAATCGAGTAAGGCATCGAGGGACACCAAGGAGAGATCAATACAGGTAAATGAACCCGTGGGTTCGTGGAAGTAAGTAGGTTCACCGGAATTGGCACGCAAAGGAAAGTTCCTCCATTAAGGAGAGCAACATACCAGCAATATTAGTCGAACCGGACATCTCCCCAAGCCGGGTCGCGACTGTTAAAGTCCCCGAGGAGGAGAAACGGTCGAGGTAGTTGCAACACCAACTCGCGAACCGCGTCGCGAGAAGGAGGGTCATGAGGAGGAATATAAATCGAGCAGGCAGTGTACTGGCGATCTAAAAATAGCCGCACAGCCACAGCCTGCAAGGAAGTGCGAAGAGGCACACCTCGCGATGGTAACGAATGATGCACATAAATCGCCGCACCCCGCCGGCATGTGTGCTCATCCGGGGTGCAAGGGAAACCAACATAGCGAGAGAGACGAGTGAGTCCCCGCGCAGCCAGGATAGTCTCCTGGAGACAAACACAGGAAGGCCGCTCGCTCTTCAGCAGGTAGGCAAGGTTCTCCCAGTTAGCTAAACGCCCCCTACAGTTCCAATGCAAAATGGAACTGTAAGGGGAAGTGGCATTATAAGAGGCAGAGAAAACAGAGAAATAGCCACGGACCAAGGAGCAGCAAACTCAACGGTCCGCAACCAGGGACGGAATCGGCTTCCCCGACTTACCCCGAACGGGGGGGGTAGGGGCCACCGACCCCGCAGCTGCTTCACCCGTAGTAGAACGAGAGGTGGAGAGTGGAACAGGGAGTTCAGAAGGGGGCGCCCCTGGGGGGGGGAGAGACGACGAGACGGACCCAGCCGAAACCCCCGACTCCCCACCAGAGGGGGGCTGGAGAGAACCAGATGTTCGAGGGCTCGTCAAACATGACAAGCACTGACGGGGGTGGGAGGAAAGGTCCACCACAGGTGGGAGAGGTAGATCCAGGAGAGAGACCCGACCACTCTCAGCAGGAGCCGAAGGGAAAGAGACTCCATGAAGAAGGGCCAGGCTCCTCTCGACCGGGTCCACCATGGGAACAGCGTCAGTAATCGAGGGTGTCATGGGGCGGTGTACCTCAACCGACACCCGGACACTGGTCGGGGCACCGGGAGGTGACGCCTCACCAGCCCTCCGTATAGCGGGGGGAGTCCCGAGCGGATCAGGAGCGGCGCGCCGCTTCCCCTCCGGTGAAGAAGGGGAAGCAGGGCGAGCAGCGTCATGATCGGGTCTGGAGGACTCCGACTCCGACCACGACGACGCTTCCTCCTCCCCTTCGGGGCATCACCTTCCCACCCGAGAGAGAGTAGGCAAGGATCCAGACCCCAAGGCCGGAGAGGGAGAAGGGGCACTTGTAGGCAGGGAATCAGATGGGATGTCTGAAAGTGAGGCAGAGGAACAAGAAGGGCCCGCGGCGCCAGGAGGACCACCAACCCCCGGAACTTCCAGGGGGGACACCACTCCGGTAGACGCCGGGGTAGCACGGGAGGGGCCCGAGGACCCGCCAGGGCCAAGAGCCACAGCATAGGACAACCCCCGCCGCGGCTCCCGGTCACGGACCTTATCGCGCGCCTCCCTCGCACTAAGGAATTCGGTAGTCCTTAAGGACCGCACCTCGAATTCAAATTTGAAAACGGGGCAGTCCCGAGAGGAGGAAGGGTGGGCCCCCGAGCAGTTCGAGCACCGCGGGGGCTTCGTGCACGGGGTAGGGTGCGCAGGCCCACCGCAGCGGACACATAGCTCACCCTCACGGCGGCACGCAGAGCTAACATGGCCGAACCGGTTGCAGCCAAAGCAACGAACCGGGTCAGGCACATATGGTCACACCGAAAACTCACACGACCGGCGATCACCCACGCCCCAGAACACCTGGGCCGGAGGCACAAGGGAGTCAAAGGTCAGGAGCAGACGAGCGGACGGGGTAAGAGCACCATCCCGGCGCGACGAAAAGCGGAAGACCTTCGTTACCCCCTGGAGGGCAAGATCCTCCTGCAACTCGCCAACCGGGATTGACAGCAGACGGGAAGCGAAAATGGTGCCCTGACAGCTATTCAATTGCGGATGGGGAGTCACAGAAACTCTGCAACCCAAGACATCCTGCAGCTGTAGAAGGGACTCAGTCACCCCCGAAGAACGGGACTTCAAAAGAAGAGACCCATCCTTCAGAGGGCGGATATCATAACGACAGGGAACCCCCACCGTCTTAAGGCGCTGAAACACCCGTTCCGAGTTGCCCGGAAGGGAGCCAGCGGAAGGGCGGAGAACAAGGAACCTGTCCACCGGACAGAAATTGACAGCCGGGACAGGTCCATGTGTAACGGTAACCGAGAGTGGGCGAGAGAACAAGGGCCGCGAAGACCCCGCCCTACGGCCACCACGAGTCCGGGCACGAGAGCCAGACGCCGCAGAGGACGAGAGGGGGCCATACGGCTTGAAGGTCAATCCAGCGGAGGCAGAGGCCGCTGAATGACCAGAAGTAGTAGTCTTATCCAAATCCAAGGGCGGGCCAGAGTCGTCAACAGGAGGGGATTGAAGTTTAGAAATTGAACCCATAAACAATAGCTTTACAAAAAAGACAGCCTCGGACCCAAGGCAATGCACCATCCGCCGCTGCATCCTTCAAGGCGCAGGCCCAACTTCCCGGGTAGCCCGCCCCCCAACCTGACTGTCGTTTTAAAAACAGCAGATTGGCACTACAGAGATTTGTCCGTTAAGGGCCAAGCAAAGACCCAATCCAGACGCAGCAGTGGTCCGGGCGCCCGTACCGTCCCCAGAGCACGGCTCAGCCACGGAGCGATGCCCCCCGGCGGGTGCACCCGATGACCCCAAGACTGCAAAATACAAACAGATGGGGGGGGGATACTACAATTAACAGAGGCACCAGACCGAGTCAAGACAAAAGAAATTCCGGGAGAGACGGAAAAAAAGGGGGAGCAAAAAGAAAAAAAAAAAAAAACGCAACTAGGTAACTCTTCGCCCACACCCCGCGAGGAGTTGAGGAAACCCCAACAACCCACGAGGTGTACGAGCCCCCTCGGCCCGGCAAGCCGGAGTACCTAATCGAGGGGGTATATATATATACATATATATACATATATATATATATATATATACATACATACATACATATACAATAAACGGAGAAATGAAATTAAAAAAAAAAAAATTAAAAATTAAAAGATTGTGGGAAGAGGCATACAACTTTGTAAGGAAACACTATCGATTTTTAGCACAAGATCAAACTACCGATTTTTAGCACAAGATTAAATTAATTGTTTCCAACCAATGTTATAAAAAAAAAAAAATACAAATCTATACTGGAAATGGCATTATCAATAAAATTGGTTGTAAACAATGTGATTCCTTTTACATAGGTCAGACGGGAAAGGATTTGCACACACGTATAAAACAGCATCAATATTCCGTTAGAACAGGACAGTCGTCCAGTGCCCTTTTTGTCCATTTGTCAGAGTTATCCCACTGTATTGATTGGAATAATGCTTCAGTTTTATTTCACTCTAGCAACATTGTTAATAGAAATATTCTTGAGTCTGCCATTATCCAACTTTCAAATAACCTCAACATAAGCAAAGGTCTTTTTCAACTCGATCCTGTTGTTTTGAATTCCTTCAGAAAAGATTTAGATAAGAAGGGTAGAACGCTAAATCTTTGGTAAACTTGTATGCCACTCTAATAACTTTTATTTTTCAATTTATTTTTATATACAAGATGGGTAGAGTGATAAAACCCGGGCAGATTTCCAGTATAAATTTTTATTTTTTATTTTTTTATAACATTGGTTGGAAACAATTAATTTAATCTTGTGCTAAAAATCGGTAGTTTGATCTTGTGCTAAAAATCGATAGTGTTTCCTTACAAAGTTGTATGCCCCTTCCCACAATCTTTTGATTTTTAATATTTTTTTTTTTTTAATTTCATTTCTCCGAGGATGTCATTAGACGAAAGCGCTTGAGCACCATTCTGTATTTCCTTTCCTTCGTGGTTTTATTCATCATATATATATATATATATATAATATATTATATTTTATTTATATATATATAATATTTTATATATATATGACGCGTTCGGTGGAGAAGGGGCGAACGCCACAAAATTCGAAAAATGAGTTTTTTGTCGTATAATTATCCTTTAAAACCTTTGCTTTACCTATGCAAAAAATTAGATGTTAGTCTGCACTCTTTCACGGTAAAATTTAGGTTTTAATGTATCTCAGAGAAATTCACTCCGCATCATTGCTTCACATTGAACACATCTATCTACTTTCTGGTCACTCGACAATGTCCTGTGATGCTCAATTTGGCCAAATTGAACAAAATATAAAAAATAATTACAGCAATATTATTTACACCAAAAAAGATTATGTTACGGCCATAACTACAGCCGTTTCGCAGCGCTTCCTAGTTGTAGAAATGAAACAGGCTGATTTTCTCGATTTTGACGTCCTAAAAACGTGCATTGTCATTAGGAAATCAACAACTACTAAATTTACAGATGCAAGAAAGTTAATATTTGACTTTCAACACAAAGAAGGCTACGTAATATCTACTGCATACCGCACAACCCCAGATAATAGCCATCCCGTCAGACTGCAGAAAGGGAAAAAAATCCTACAGTGTCAGTTTATTCAATCTAGCCCAGCAGACTGCAACCAAAGTATTCCCAATTGCTGCCAATAACTAAGGAAAAAATAAAAGATCTCAAAGAATTATCAGACCTAATGCCTGCAACTGCAGTGAACTATTATACAAGATTGTTAAAGGAACTGGAAGAAACCGAAACAGTTGAAGCAGGTAATACAACATTCGACGAAGAGGACCAAATAATGGATTACACCAGTTAACATCAGAAGCTATCAATAAAAATATTGTAAAATTTCTTGGCGTTTTATTATATCAACATATTACACAACAATATTTTACTCAAATATGTGTTCAAATTCATACAACATTTCAATAAACCGGAAAAATACAAAGGTTTAAAGTTTACAAACTTTAACTGCATTTTGTGGCATAATTCGAAAATGTTGCGTTCGCCCCTTCTCCACCGAACGCGTCATATATTATATTTTATATATAATATATATATATATATATATATATATATATATATATATATAATATATATATATGTCACATGTACAGTACGTATGTACAGGGTAGGAGAAAAGTCTTTAAGGATTTTATACATACCCCTATTTAGTTAACAAAATTCTACAGATAAGTATTCAAATGATGAAACAAATCAAACAAAAAGTCTATAAGAATTTTATTCATTCAAATATTTTGTTAAACTGCAATTTAATTTTCAAAGAATTCTCCATCCGCTATGATACACTTGTGGATTCTCTCTGTGAAACTCTTCATTGTTCTTCTGAAAAATAGCGGGTGTGATCCTTTTCAGTTGTTCATCTATTCTGCGACCAAAGGCATTCACATTTGGATAGACGAAACCACGAGTGTAGAGTTTGTCATGCAAATAAGCCCAAAGCCAGAAATCACATGGGGTTAAATCAGATGATCTGGCTGGCCACTCGATGGGACCTCGCCGCCCAAGCCATCTTACTTCAACGTTGGTCTCCAGAATCTCACGGGCAGCTGCAGAGTAATGTGGCAGCGCACCATCATGTTGAAAAAGCCAATTCTGCCAACGCCATTAGTAAACTGTGGCAAAACCTTTTTCTCTCAATACCTAGCAATAGCGTTTTCCATCCATCGTACCTCTCGATATTTCAAAGGAAACGAGTCCTGAATAACCAGTGCACGCCCAAACTGTTAGTGTAGCCGTTTTGACGGGTTTACCCAATTGTATTTTGGGATTTTTTTCGCCCAGTCTTGAACTTTGTGTTTGTTTCCTTTACTCGTTAAACCGAAGACATATTCATCTGAAAATTTGATCTTTCAAACGAAATCTGGAACATTGTTGAAGTTTTGTCTCATTATTTCAGCAAACTGCAGTCGTTTATCAGAATTATCGTCGCATATGAGATGAGAGTAAATGGGTTTGTAATCGCGATATCCCTGTGATTTCAATAGTTTTGCTGCTGAAAATTTGAAATATCCAATTCCTGTGCGACTTTTCTCGTTGAAGTTGTTCGATCGACTTGAAAACTGGCGAGGACATTTTCTTTGTCGTTGTCTCCTGTCGCCGTTACCGTCTTTCCGCTTCTTGAACGATCTTTTACCAGGCTCCCTGTTTCCAAAAGTTTGAGCTTCCAGTATTGAAGAGTGGTTGCATTTGGTTATGGTTTATTGTTCTTGAAATAAACGCAAACTTTTTTCACAATTTTTATAAGAAATAGCCCACGATACAACATACACTTTTTCTTCATTGCTGTATTCCATCCTTACTGACATGGCGCTGACTAGGGCTAGGGCGGCCCGGGGTCATTCTAGCCTTGTATAGTTACTTTGAAAACTATCGCATACACTGCAGTGATATCATTAAAATTTATTTATTATTATCAAATTATTTATATGTATAAAATCCTTAAAAACTTTTCTCCCACCCTGTATGCTTCCCTTAGCATCTGATCTGCACCATCAACACGTATAAAAACAATAATAAATTGTAATATTCTACAGATCTACAGAAGCTAAGGCTAACAAAGACCCTAAGATCCACTCTAAGGTTAGCCCGAGAGAAAGGAAAGAGTAGGGGGTTAAGAGAAGAGAAGAGAATAAGGGGTTAAGTAAGGAGGAACACCTATCACTCGTGGGTTAACATTCATTCATAAAAAGAGAAAAAAGACTCACCATCATCATCCGTTGGCCACTGCCGACAACTCAGAAAAATAGTCGGAGACAATAGGAGAGGGATGAAAGATGTAAAGAAGTAAAATAAGAATGCTTACAAACCATGCAAACACAGTCTTAACTCACTGTCATACCATGCAAACTACAAACATGCAAGAAAAGAGAGTTATAGACATACAAAGTAAGGAGAGGATAAGAAAAAAAAAGTATGTAAAGTTAAACAAAAAGTGGGTTAGTTTACGCTACGAGCTACATCTACGTTCGTGTTAGTCTAATTTTTTTTTTTTTTAATAATTTTATTGCTGGCATCACACGCTGGCATTTATCGTCAACAGACTCATCCTCGACCACTACCACCAGAGCTCCTGTTGCTAATTTTTTTATTTTTATTTTAAACAACGTTAATATTTTTAAAATGTCTGTCAAGACGGTTCTTAAACACATTAACGCTGGTAGAGTTCACGACGGGCGCGGGAAGATTATTCCATTTATCAATTACTTTAAACGTAAAGAAGTTTTTAGCGATATTAGTAATGAAACGTCTGCCTCGCAACTTAAATCCGTTATTACGAGTATTACTATTATCGAAAGTGAACAATTTGTCAAAATTTATGTTATCGATGTTATTAACGATTTTGAAAACTTCAATAAGCTCCCCCCTTAATCTCCTAGTTTCGAGTGAATACAGGTCTAACTCTTTAATCCTATCTTCATAAGGCTTGTTGCGCAATGACGGAATTAGTTTCGTGGCACGACGCTGAACCCTTTCTAACCTATCAATATCCTCACGCAAGTACGGGCAAAACTGAACGGCATATTCTAAATGAGGCCTGACTACGGACTTGTAAAGGGGCAGTATAATATCCTTCGATTTAAATTCGAAATTACGCGCTATGAAGCCTAACATCCTATTAGCTTTTGCGCAAGACTCCAGGCACTGGTTCCTAACCTTTAAATCCTTAGATACGCGTACGCCTAAATCTACTTCCTCGTCAACGCTCGCCAACTCCCTGTCATCCATCGTGTACGTGTAATTATTGTTACGAAAACCTACATGCAAAACTTTACATTTGTCTACGTTAAATTGCATCTGCCACTTATCCGTCCACTCCATAATCCTATATACATCGTCTTGGAGCCTATTTCTATCGTCCTCGTTAACAACTTTACCGCCTATTTTAGTATCGTCCGCGAATTTTGACACGTTACTAGTCAATCCTACATCTATGTCGTTAATGTAAATTACGAACAGCAATGGGCCTAACACTGAACCCTGTGGGACACCGCTACCTACATCCAACCACCCCGATTCACTACCATTAACTACCACCCTCTGCCTCCTAGCACGAAGCCATTCTTCTAACCAGTTAGCTACCTGACCGCGTATACCGTGCGCTTTGACCTTCGCAATTAATCTTCTATGCGGAACTGTATCGAACGCCTTTTTAAAATCTAAATAAATAACGTCAGCCGCTCTATGCCTATCGTATTCGCGCACTATTTCGTTATAAAATTCTAACAAATTAGATAAACAAGACCTATGGCGTCGAAACCCATGCTGACTACTATTAATCAATCTCTACTTTCTAAGTGATCGATGATACGATCCCTAACTACGGATTCCAAAAGTTTACCAACAATTGACGTTAAGCTAATGGGCCTATAATTACTAAGTACCGTGCGGTTGCCTTTTTTAAAAATGAGCGTGACGTTAGCTAATTTGAAGTCTTCAAGAATAATCCCCGTTTCGAGTGACTGATTAAAAATCTTCGTCAAGGGGCCTACGATAACGTCTTTCAAATGTTTCAAATGTCTGGGATAAAAAGCGTCAGGGCCTGGAGCCTTGCTAACTTTTAGCCTATCGATATAATGCGCAATCTCTGCCTCGTAAACAGTTATTTCATCCAAAATAGTCTCGCTACTAAATGGAACATTATCGTCCACGTCGGGGTCATTATTTACGTCTTCTACGGTAAAAACTGTCGCAAAAAAGTTATTGAAAATACCCGCCATCGTCTGAGCGTCAGAAGCCAAAGCGCCATTAACATCCACTAGAGGGCCTATGTTATCTTTTATCGGCTTACGATTATTAACGTATTCAAAAAACGTTTTTTGGATTATGTTTACTATCCGCAGCTATAAGTATCTCTAAATTACGCTTGGCATTCCTAACTGATCTTTTAACCTGACGTCTAAGCTCGATATATCTATTAAAGTTAGCTGCCGTGCCATTGCGCTTATTAAGTCTATACGCTCTATTACGCTCGTTTATGAACGCGCCTATTTCCCTAGTCCACCACTTCTGCCTACCATGATTTCTAGCGCGCTTGGGCCTATGAGGAATAAACTCCCTTTCAATATTCCTAAAACTTTCTTTAAACGCCACCCAATGCAAATTTGTGTCATTACCCATAAATGAGTTATCCCAGTCCACTACTCCCATCTTATCCACAAAACTATCAAAATTAGTCCTACGAAAATCATGGACTTCTATTACGTTACTATCCTTAGTGTTTTCTATCAATAACTTAAACCTAAGAATTTGATGATCACTACATCCTAAACTCTCACCTACTTCTAAACCTTCGACTATATTCTCACCGTTCGTCATCACCAAATCTAAAATATTATCACAGCGCGTTGGTTCGGTAACCATCTCTCGTAAAAAGTTATCTTCCATAAACTCGATCAATCTCAAACCCTCCTCATTACCAGTAAAAGTCTCATAATTAACATTAGGGCAGTTAAAGTCTCCGACAATTATACTATTCCGATTGTCAATAAAGTTACCAAGAAGTGAGTAAAATCTAGTATCTGTATCGAGGGGTTGAACGGGAGGTCTATAAACAAAAACAAAATTAAAACTAATACTACGCGCCGTAACTTCAACACATATCGCATTAATTGCTGCCAGAAAATCTAACTTAACCTCGATAGCCCTAAGGGAATTACGAATGTACAGCAAAACGCCGCCACCAAACCTGTGTAACCTATCATTAGTAAAGAGTTTAAAACCCGGTATATCAAGTTCCCCCAACAAGTCCCGAGTCACTGGTATTTAACCAAGTTTCAGTGATAGCAACTATGTCGTAGTTGCCGGAATAAATTATCGCCTTAAATTCATTTAATTTATTTCTAATACTACGCGCGTTACAATAAAAGATGTTTAAGTTATTTTTTACCACGGGCCGGCGTTTTAAACTATTTTTCACGTCGGGCCCGCGTTCCCCGGATCCACAACGTTTAAAGAAGGTTTCGACCTATACAGCTTTCGCACGGTTTCGTCTATTAACCTACCTAGCCTAGCATTACCTATTTCATTAAAATGCACCCCATCTTTTATAAAAAGGCTAGGATCACTGAATTCGGACCACAGCTTTACGAAGGGTACATTTTCCTCAGCACAAATCTCTTCTAATTTATTATTCAAAAATATTGTTTTTGACGTAATTCTAAGACCCAACCCGTGCCTAGGGGTAATACCTAGAACGAAAGACCTATCTGACCTCGCCTTCAGGGACCTAATTAACCCCTATATCTCTCCAAAAGGTCAGGCACTCTCGTATCGGGCCTATACGAGTCGTTACCTCCTACCATCGTCACCAACATCGAGTGACGGGAGGCAACGTCAATCCTATCCACTTCATCTCTAACTGTTTCAACCCTGGCCCCTGGGAGACAGACCCTCCTCCACTTGGTTGGATGCCGTTCAACGAACTCTTTGTCCATGTGGCGCACTAAAGAGTCCCCAATTAAAATAGTTTCCCCCCCTCATTCACGTCCCTTTCCAAATGGGCGAAAGGGTTCGAAACCTCGATAGGGGAGGGATTCCTATCACCTAACGTACGCGGCCTAGCTCCACCCTTAATTTCTCTAAATCCCTCCCCATCTACTACTCTCGGACTAACCTTAACCCCTTCCTCAACTCTATCCAACCTTCCCGACAGGCTACCTAAACTAGAGACTAGTTTACGCACCTCACCCTTCAAATTACTAACATCTTCAACGTTAGTATTGGTTCGGCTTCCGTCAACCGTAGCCCTATCCCTGCCCTCATCAAGTGTGGCAAGTCTTTCGGTTACCTCACGTACACTGCGTTTTATGTCAACTAATTCCTCCATTAACTCGCAAAAGAAACAAACTGATCTCTCGGTAATCGCCATAGGACCGCCGTTATAATCCTTAAATTCCGAATACCACCGGTTTACCCTACACCTAACACACGACGCTTTCTGCGACGGCATCGCGCAGTTAAAAATTAGTTTAAACCGTCACAAGTGTATGTTAAATTAAGCCGGCACGCTATGAAAACTTCTAAATCGCTAAAAACACGTTCCAGTTTTGAACAATATGCAGCTGCATCGATTGTTGTGCCTTTTTGTATGAAGTCTCAGAGAATAACGCCTTTGTGATTCTAAAACACGGTAACCATTACTTTGCCAGCGGACCTCACAATCTTGAACTTCTTTGGTCGCGTGGACTCAGGGTGTTTCCATTCCATGCTGGCACGTTTTGTTTCCGGAGTACGATGATGAACCCATGTCTCGGCTCTTGTGACAATGATCGAGAAATTCTTGACCACTGACAGACTCGGAATATCGTTGCAGAAATGACAGGGCACTGTTCCAGTCGAGCCGCCATGTTCAACTGACTCATATAACTAATGTACGGTAGAGGGCAGCCGAATCAACGTGCAGAGTTGCCAACAATGATTAATGAATTCACCTGATACAAACATAATCAATGTAGGTCCTTTAGTTACGAAATTATACGCCGTGTAAACTTATTTTCTGACCGCCCTTCGTATATATGATAGTGTGACAGTTAATGCATTCCAAAGCGTACGTAGCGCAGTAGAATAATCAATATAAAACAATAGTAACAACAACAACAACAACAACAATAGTAACATCATTACAAAGCAGACAGGATGCAGCTTTGGGACATGGATCTAGATGGCTAGAACCCTAGGTCCATGTCCCAAAGCTGGATCCTGTCTGCTTTGCAGATAGCTGGTGAGGGAAGCTATATTTATGGGACCTCTTTGCGAGTGACCCGTTGCCCACGTCGGGCTAGCATCATGAAAAAGAAAAACTATATAGTATTTGTCATTTACCATTACTTATTCAGACTATAGTGGATTTAATTATCCCAGAAGAGTTCCTTGTTCCATGCACGGTCTGTGTGTATCATAAAAAACCTCAGAGGACCATTCTGAGTTAATTCCCATCTTGAAACGGAAATGTTATGTGCCTTGAAAAGTGGACGCTCAATTCTGCCAGTTGAGGTTTAAGTTTTGGTTTTTGGCTAAAAATATAATAGTTACCCCTTTTTCTTTGATGTATTCAATCTGACGTGAAGGCAGCGAGTCTTCTGCTTATATTGAGGTTCTAAATGTAGCAGGGTTAGGCTGCTTTAAATCCTAGATCCATTTCCCAAAGCTGGATCCTGTCTGCTTTGCAGATAGCTAGTGAGGGAAGCTATATTTATGGGACCTCTTTGCGAGTGACCCGTTTCCCACGTCGGGCTAGCTAGCATCATGAAAAGAAAAACTATGGTATTTGTCATTTACCATTACTTATTCGGACTATAGTGGATTTAATTATCCCGGAAGAGTTCCTTGTTCCATGCACGGTCTGTGTGCATCATAAAAAACCTCAGGGGACCATTCTGAGTTCATTCCCGTATATATATATATTTTTTTTTTGTATTGGGGCGTTTACCGCCACTTCCCGCTATATAATATATATATATGTGTGTGTGTGTGTATGTGTGTGTGTCCTTATATGTTACTCTCTGTATACCTATTGTATGCCTTACATACTGTATTTTGCAAAGAACAACAAAATAATAATAATAATAATAATAATAATAATAGCAATTATACACTTGTTATGTCAGTTTATTATTATTATTATTATTATTATAACCACCTATGAGATGTTTAAAACTTGCTTTAAAAAAAAAGTTTGGGTTAGGTTGGGTTGACTAATATTAAAGTTACATCAGATTTTTAAGTTTCTTTGTTTGTGAACGTCCAAATATTTTCGGCTTAACATTTTGCACGAACAATAATAATAATAATAATAATAATAATAATAATCTCGACGCGTGGACGATTTGGTCCGTCGATCAAATCATCCCAGAGCTTTAATATTACAGTTTAATGGATTTAAGCGTCATTAGTATGTGTTGTTGTTCCTTCTCTTACATGAAATTGGGCCAGTACCCACTTCATAGGCCCTATGCACTATGTTGAGGGGTTGAGGGAGGGTGTAGTTGAAAAGCGTATATTTTAAAACTGATGTTTCAATAGTTGCCCTGTTACTTTTGCCTTCTGACAGGATAGCACAGCTCTGGGATTAGGTTTATTTTTGTCGTGGTTTTCTCTTAATTTGTTTGATAATTTTTCATCTATTTTGCGAATCTTGTTTTCCTGTGCTAGAGGCTTCTTTTTTTCTTAATTTTTATTTTGCCCACGTATAGGGTGGGTCAGTGTACTTTTCTTTACCGTCTCTGCTCTTCTTTTTACTGTTTTCTACTATAATAGAATTGTTGTTAAAACCAGCTATTTAATATCTATTTTTTATAAATCAATTGTAAGATCAGTCTACGTAAAATTCTCCTTCAAATGATATACAGTATAACTCTTTAGAATTAATTAACATGGAAGCGAAAAATAGCCCAACTGGATCAGTCCATGATTTATCGTAATCAGGAAAACCATATGTAGCTCTGAAATATGTCGAATGTGTCCGTGAGTCTTTTGAGCGAAGTTCAAAAACATCTGTACATCATTGTTCCGCTGAACTGGAAATTTCAAGGTCCAATGTCAGTAATGTTCTGTAAAGTAAGCGTCATCTGTACCCTTCAAAATTACCTCAGTTCAAGCACTTTCGAAGGAGAGTTATGACAGACGCATTGATATATATTCTGAGCTGCATAGATCCAACATTTCTAGGTCGGTTATGCTTTTCAGACAAACCTACTTTCCGCGTCAGTGTTAAATAAACAACTAAAATAACTGCCAATACTGGAGATATGAGATAATCTTCATGAAGTGAGAGTATACGAGTGAGGCTTTTAAGATGAATGTATGGTATGCTTTTACACGGGAAATAATTTATGGCCCAGTTTGTTTCGATGACCCATCTGTCTCCAGCCCTAATATCTGAAGATGATTTATGGTTCCTTCGCTCCAAGTGTTTATCGAAGCCTTTCAGATAATTTGGCCTCCCCAAGGGCGTGGCAACACCTCATTATGCTGCAAGTGTTCGGACCTTCCTTGAAGTAAACGCCATAACCTCTGAGGAGCTAAAAGAATTTACCGCCAATTTCGAAAGCTTACAACACTGTTCAGGTAATAATAGCAGACATGTTGAAATTTGATATGTTACTCAGGTTAATTCTTTTGTTTACTTCTTTTAATAAAGCTTAATTATATACACTGTATATTAGGGCGGAGTAAAACCAGACAAAAGTTTTCTTTCCCTTCAGGCACACTGAAATTATATTGTGGCTTTAACCAGGAAACACAAAGAAAACTGGAATAATATTCTACAGTATCTTGAACTGCCCCATTTTTGCCAAAATATCAAATAGGTGTCGTAACTGGGTTTTTCGATGGTTTATAACTGATTCGTGGATATGGTTTTGGGGAAACAAATAGATATATCCCACTCAAAACTTAAAAATATATCTTCTGCAAATAATTTTCAGGTTATTTAATGAATTTCTATTTACTATTTCTTTTCTGGATTAATGATATTCTCAAAATTAGTGTTTTATTGCAAGGAATATAAAGAAACAAGGAAATTTGTTTTATTAAATGCATATAGAGTATAGAAACACACAGCAAATGAGCACACAAATGGTAACTGCAAAAAAACAACCTTAACTATTCGAATAAAGAATGCAAACTTTTAGCAAAATCCTTTTTGGTTTCTACGCCTGGCATCAGACTACCTGAAATCACTCTAGCTCTGATAAAACCACCTCGTCCTTCAAACCTAAATACCGAACTTGAAGAGTCCATCACTAATTTAATACAACGCTCTACATTCTGGGTATGACAGGGTTAATTTGGAATGTTCATTGCGTTTTCTTTGATAGCTAAAATTTCTGCTTTTGTTAGCTTCATTGTAAGAGGTAGTTCATTCAATTTCGTATCATTCCAATTAATTATTTCATCCCAGTCCTTTGCATAAAAATTAAGATTAGGAACCTTGAAATCTCTCAATTCTAAATTTTGACCAGTCTCATTTCACATGTCCATCATTTTGCTAACAGCTTTTTCACGGTTTTCCCTAAGTCACACAACATTGCGAGAAGAATATTTTCCGGGTGAGCAAAGTATGCATTTCGAGATATATATTTCTTAACAATTTACTGATTCTCCAGGCAAATGCTCAACCCTATTAATAGCAGAAAACACATGCCTTGTGCCATCTTTGCAATTAGGACTACACTTGATGTCAAACCAGTTAGGAACATGATTTGTCACAGTGAAGTGTGTTATTGTGTAAAGTCTCTTTGTTGGTTTCACTGTTGAAATATAAAGCCTACAAATCCTATTAGCAAGAGTTAACCATCTAGCATGACGAAGAGGACCTGGCTTTATATGAGGAAGGTGTTCATAACCTGTACCATTTCTGATTGATGAAATAATGCGGTACAAGTACTACTGATCTCCAATAAGATCATCAACAGTGTGTTGTGGCAGATATAATAGTTCTTTACCAATAGTTATAGGTTTGAATTGTACAGTACTACTAGCTTATTTTCACAAAACTGAATGGCTTTCCCAATAGGACCAACAATGGTGCTTTCCCCAGATGTTATACCATCCAATGTTCAAAAAATATGTCTTAGAGGTAATTCATTTGTATGAAGCATACAAATGAACCACTGAAGAGGCCTATCAAATACTTTCTCCATAACATGAATCACACCTCTTTTATAACTAGTAATGGTATTTGTGCTATCACAACCTATTACAGCTATATCATTTTGTAGACATCTCTCTTAAATGACGATACTGAATCTGCTATGTGTGCAGCCTTACTCGATGCTGGTGTCTGAGGGGTAATATACTCTCCATCTGGTTCAGCAATCATTACATAGTGTTCTTCACTCTTCTTTTCACTGTACCACCTATCATTGACTTTCACTTAACTTAAAGGATTTACTTTATTACTTTTCAATGTTTTTCAAGATCTTTCTCTTTCTCTCCGCAATTTACTTCTGTCTATTACTAGATGACCATCTTCTTTAGTGATCATACCAACGTCTATCAAAGTTGCAATTGCAATAGCAGCAGTAGCACGATCTGATACACCAAATCTCTCTGCTGCAAAGACATTCTCATTTGGCTTCCAGTATTTTTAAAACCACAGTCTTCAGTTTCCATTATCCCATTGTCACTATTTTCATCTGAAGAATTTTCTACTAAGCTCAAAGGTTGAACTCCAGTGGAACGATTGATGGTTTTCTTTTCTTTACTTCTTGTTCTGAGAGCTTCCTCTTGTATCTCTTTTGTAAAATTTGTGTGGCATGCATATCTACAGTTTACACTACCTATGTACATTTTACGATCACTCCTCTGATCAAGTAGAAACTGTACAGTAATCCCTCTTTTGGTACTTTTTTATCTCTCTGACAAATGCAATCTATGTGAATTTCTTCACAATCATCACTGCATCCTATGTCTGTATGAGATTTTAAATTACATTTACAAGCACATATATCAAACAAATTATTGAGACTATTCGGGTATTAATTTTTTAGTTTCACTGATGTTTTTGATCTATATAACTTTGCTCCTCTTTCTATGAATCTTGCTACCTTTCGAAACAGCTTTTTCCTGAACTGTGGGGTTGATGTTTGCTGCCAAAGTTTTACTAGCTCCTGAGTTATTTGTCTGATGATTGGCTTGTTAGCTGCAGTTTTTCTTTCTTTGAGATAGAGAAAGTACCGAGCCACTTGTAAATTAGTTGGTAAAAGATTGTGAGGCAACTTCTCAGGAGTTCCAAACATACAATGTTGCTTAGAATGCCTTGTGCTCACAAATTTTTTCCTTGCTGAATAACATGGGGGAACTTGAAAGCGTAGATGCTGCTGCATAGAAAGGTGTTGGTGTAGAGTTGCTGCAAGAGATGTTGCTACATGATGTGAAGAAGGATGTTGTTTCAGTTTGGATACACTGGTGTGTGGGGTGCTGATTCCATCTGTGCTCTTCCATAGGTGAATTATTAACTGAAAAATAAGAACAAAAACTCAAATAAATTTCAGTAAATTTTAATTGGTTAAGGAAAAACAACAAATATTTACTCAGTTTACTCACGTCAGTCAAATGTACATTGTAAAAAGTGTAACAGAATATTTTTTATCTCATTTCGCAAGCATGCTCACTGGCTTCTTACCTCTGGATTCTGTAGATGGGGGACAACTACTGCAGCTGGCTCTCAGGCGAACTGTGGTGCCTGGGTTGTCAGAAGACACGATGCGTACATTGCCGTACAAGTATACAATACGACTTGGCAGGAATCTGGGAATGACGCAAAATAATATATGAAAGTTATAAAAAATTTATAATTGTGGTTTCATAATGAGATTAATGAGGGTTATTCATATGATGTAATGTTGATGGATGTATGCTAGATGATAACTCTATTTTCTGTGTTTGTTAAATTGTATTCATGCCAAAATGGGGCAGTTAGAGAAACCTGGCACAATTTGTATCATCATATTCGTTTTTCTCAGCAAAACCTACAATAAAATATCAGTGTGCCATTGTAAATTATCATTTTCAGTCCACCCTACTGGATATACAGTATATGGGATGAATTTCACACTTAAACATGTGAAATGAATGAATGATGCAACACAAGGAAAAACAAAAAATTATTCCAACGCTGTTCGTGTATTCAGTAGTACACCTTGTCAGGGTGACGATTCTCTGACGAGGTATACTGCTGAATAATACACGAAAGACCTTGGAATCATTTTTTCATGTTCTCTGTGGGTTTGCATCATTTATATATATATATATATATATATATATATATATAATATATATATATATATACAGACGCGGCTCTTTCTTTTGGGCCAGTGGGGCCGGGCCCCACCAGTAGTTACACTGACCAAATCAAAAAGAAAATTCAAAGTTATAGATTCACGGATATTTTCTCTAAATGAGGCCTTCAAGGAGCTCCTTAAATATATATAAATATACGCTAATAATTCACGTTATTTTAATTAAAATGGGCCCCCCTCCCCACACTGGCCCTAAAAGTATGCAGCATTGTATTCAAGCTACGGCGGTGAGTCTTCTGTCCGAATGGCCAAAAGTTAGAAAATTTACAGTTATTTCCACTAACTCATACGAGATGCGGCAACGTTGCGTCTGGGCAAGGCAGATCTGGCCCTTCTCTCATCAAGCAGTAATAAGTGACGTGTCGTGATATGGTAGTGTTGGGGTTTCTCCCCTAATTCATTTATTGTGCATTTATTACCCGTGAGTGTGATTTATAGTGCATCACTATTGGCTTCACTGATTTAGCCCTTAAATTTGTACCCATTAACAATAATATAATGAATAGCGTTGATGCTTTACTAGAAATGCCATTTTCCTCGTTGGAACTTGAGGAAAAATTAGAAATTAAAAGACTTGGTGCATATCAGCCTAAAGATATCAAAATTACTCAAGAAGACGGTAAAAAACTGAAAACATTTTAAATTAGTTGGTTCCAAAGAAAATCATGGTTCACTGTTAGTGATGCAAAGAATACATTATATTGTTTTTACTGTCTTTTATTTTGGGTGAAAGTTTGCGAACCACTACTGGTTGTAAAGATTTAAAGCATCTTTCTGAACGGATCCAGAAACATGAATGCAGCACAGTTCATATGAATAATGCTGTCAAATTTAAAACATTTGAAACAGTGAACATTTTATCTGAAATAGATGTCGGTTATCGCCTCAGCATTAAGAAACACAATAAATTTGTTGAGAAAAATAGGCATAACTTAACAAGAATCATAGACTGTTTAAAATTTTGTGCTTCTCATGAGCTGCCATTACGAGGCCATTATGAAACGCAACAATCTTATAATCGTAGAGTATTTTTAGACATGATTTTCTACATAGCAACGTTTGACAGTGCATTAAGTGATCATCTTGAAAATGCTACAGTGGCCAAAAACACATCTAAAACAATTCAAAACGATCTTTTAGACTGCATGTATCAAGTGTATGTGGATGAAATAAAATCCGAAATCGATAAAGTCCGTTACGCTTCTGTGCAAGCAAACGAAACTACGGATGTGGCTTGCCGTTCCCAATTTGTAGTTATATTGCACTCTGTGAAAGAATGTCGGCCTGTTGAAAGGTTTTTTAGCTTTCGTCGAAGTTGAAGATAGGACAGCTGCTGGGATTACGAATTTGTTAAGAGACGAGCTGCAACAGTTTGGCCTAAAGGACAAACTTGTTGCTCAGGCCAATGATGGGGTGGCAGTAATGCGTGGTGGAGTGCAGGTGCAAATGAAACAATACTACCCTCATGCGCATTATATCCACTGTTATGCACATTAGTTAAATTTAATTATGAAGTCTGTTCATCAATTAAAAGAATAAGAATATTTTTAGCAACTGTGAGTGGAATTGGTGTATTTTTCACTACCTCTCCCAAACGTAGCAGCTTACTTCGGGAAGTTTGCCACACATGCATTCCAAAAGTGTCTGAAACACGATGGAATTTTCATTCCAGAATTGTCAATTGTATTAGAGAGAACAAACAAGAGCTATTAAAATGCTTCGACAGAATTCAGAATTAAAACAGCTGGGATGCCAAAAGTATATGCGAATCTGTGGGATTTAAGAAATCGTTAGAAGATGAAGAATACAACTTCTTTTTGTCGCTTTTTTTATACGGCGTTGAAGCATGTAGATGTTTTGTACAGTGTTCTGTAGTCAAACAAGTCAACTAGTGTTACCACCGCACAGATATTGAAGAACTTTGAATCATCAATGAATCACATGTGAGAGTGTGTCAAGAACCACGTCCCTGAACCAGTTGCAGTTGATAATAATGAGACACCAATTCAAGTGAAGAGAATGAAAAGAGACGTAAGCAGTACAATGGAAATGGACGCAAAAAGAAGCATGTACCCTAATGATTAACGAGATGAACGACAGATTTAGAAAATCAGAATTATTTAGGTCCTTTATAATCGTTGACCCCAAAGAGTTTAATAGTTACAAGCAAAACTTTGCAACCGATCACATCAATACCATTAAAACCAATTATCCTAAGCTAAATGTAGAAAAATTAATTTCTGAATTAACTGTTATCTATGCAAATGATACATTCAATGACATTTCAAGTGTTAGTGATTTGTGTCGATTTTTACATGACATCGAGCTGCTTGATACATTCTAGAGGTGTCAAAATAATTAGAAATCATCCTAGTGACACATGTGTCTACAGCTGATGCCGAACGTTGTTTCAGTACTCTGATGCATATAAAAACACTTTTAAGAAATTCAATGTCACAAGATGGATTAAACGCTTTTGCTGTTTTATCTATATATAAGGACTACATAACAGAAATTCCACAATTTAATCAAAAGGTCATTGAAAAATTTGCTGAAAGCAAAAATAGACGAGGAGAGTATTTGTATAAATGAATACGAGTATACTGTATACACATTATTTTATTAAATAAATCACAATGCTTACTTACCTACTGACCGTGGCACCACTTGTTCATGTGACCACGAGCCACCACTATATATATATATATATATGATACACACAGACCATGCATGGAACAAGG
This sequence comes from Bathynomus jamesi, assembly GCA_023014485.1. Classification (NCBI taxonomy): domain Eukaryota; kingdom Metazoa; phylum Arthropoda; class Malacostraca; order Isopoda; family Cirolanidae; genus Bathynomus; species Bathynomus jamesi. The sequence continues at coordinate 21,958 of JAJOZX010002207.1, forward strand.
AACTCTTATGGGATAATTAAATCCACTATAGTCCGAATAAGTAATGGTAAATGACAAATACCATAGTTTTTCTTTTTCATGATGCTAGCCCGACGTGGGCAAGGGTCACTCGCAAAGAGGTCCCATAAATATAGCTTCCCTCACCAGCTGTCTGCAAAGCAGACAGGATCCAGCTGGTGAGGGAAGCTATATTTATGGGACCTCTTTGCGAGTGACCCGTTGCCCACGTCGGGCTAACATCATGAAAAAGAAAAACTATGGTATTTGTCATTTACCATTACTTATTCGGACTACAGTGGATTTAATTATCCCAGAAGAGTTCCTTGTTCCATGCACGGTCTGTGTGTATCATAAAAAACTCAGGGGACCATTCTGAGTTCATTCCCATATATATATGCAAAAAGTGAACAATGAACAATTCCTACACCATCATTATATGAATTCATTGTCCATTTTTACATAAGAACCAAAATCGCTTAACGCGAGTTTGGATAATAATTTTACTTGTAGCTTCCTATTTTTGTTCATGTCACAACCCTACGATCTACCCTTTCTATGGTTTAGTCGTATCCATTATCCATTTTCCATTTGTTATAAAAGTTATTATAATTAATTATGAATTGTCTTGCATCTCATCCCCGCCCCCATACGTCCATATTTTAGCTTGACCATTATCGTATGTAATTTTTATTAAATAATCATCTTTACTCGTGTCAATTTGTGAGACGCGAAGTTTCGTTCGAGAACGCGAAAAAACGTTCTCGTATTATTTTTTTCATTTTTACTTTCAAGTGCGTTCAACCCTCGCAAGATATTCATAAATGCTTAGTAAGTTATTATCAGAAATTCCGCTCATCACCGCAGAATTTGAACGCTTCTAAGATAAAAAAAGGTCTCCTTTCGCTCTGATTCGAATTTATAACATTATAGCATATTATTTCGTAAAATAAATTATCTCATAAGTGCCATGTACTTTGTATTATATTTCTAACATCTTAATTGTCTATTAATATGAAACACTGTAAAAACAAGACAAAGTTATAGAAACTGTTTAAATTGTAATTAACTGTAACACTTTAAATTAACAATAACTTTTAATGTACTTCAGTGAAACTGTAATTAAATGTAATGATTTAATTTATCATGTAAGAATGTACTTTAATGGAATTGTAATTAAAACAATAATAAGTGAATATGAATTAATTAGTAATTATAATCGTAATTGTAATGAACCAAAATTAATACGTACTCAGTCATGTACTCAAAATTGTGCTTATGTGCTAATACGAAATGATATCGCCTCCATAAATGTAGAATCAGCGATACTACTGTTCTTTTTTATTTTTTTATTTTTTATTCTTTTTAGTTGAAATCATGTGTTTAAAAAGGGGGGAAATTTAACCTTCAATTGTCTCCCCCCAAACATTAGATTATATTATGCATGTACTTGTAAAATTAGGACCATCTTCATTATAGCACTTCATCAGAGAACTTCATATTTGAACTTCAGTCAAGGCACTTCTTCATCAGAGAACTTCATTCGAGACTCTTCTTTGGACTGCAGCCTCGCTGCAGGGGAGGGGGCAGAGGCCCCTTGCCCCTTAACAAGAACGCCTCGTCTATATGAGACACCCCAGACCCAGCCAGGATAAGAAGAAGAAGATTATTAAGAAGAGGATTCTTCCAGCTGGCGACCCTGCATCAGGATCAAAAGAAGATTTTAAGAAGAAGAAGAGGATCTTAACATATTGGAGACCCTTTACCAGGATAAGAAGATGATATGGGGTCTAACACCCCTAATTTTAACCAGAAGATGTTTAACCAGAAGATGTTTAACAAGAAGATGTTTAACAAGAAGATGTTTAACAAGAAGATTTTAACCAGAAGATTTTAACCAGAAGATTATTTTAAGAAGAGGCCACTCTTTGGCCAAGATAGAAATTACCCTGCATCAGGATGAGAAGATTATTTTAAGAAGAGGCCACTCTTTGGCCAAGAATAGAAATTACCCTGCATCAGGATAAAACCAGTCGACCGGCGTGTCACGACTTCTAGTTCGTAACATCCACCCTTGAACCGGTGAGTCACGACTCCAAGTTCTTCACGCCTAGTTTTCATCCAGGAAGAAGTAGCCAGCAAGACGTCTTCAGGACACGTCTCTAAGGATTTCGCCGTAGGAATCTTAAGTAAGAGTTGTTGTTTTTAAGAAATTTATAAACATTTGAAAAAAAATCAGTACTATTAACAGTTAATATTTAGTATGGAGCCAGAATTTAACACAAAACACAGTGAACATTTCAGACACCAGTGATACATTTTTTTTTAGTGAAACAGTAATTTTCACAAAAGTTAAAAGTCACAAAAGTTAAAAGTCACAAAAGTTAAGTCACAAGAGTTAATTGTAACAAAGTTAATTGTAACAAAGTTAATTGTAACAGAGTTAATTGTAACAGAGTTATTTTCAGAGTTATTTTCACTGTTATATTCAGTATAGAATAATTTTATTTTATGTACCAAACATAATAATACCAGAGTGAAATATTGTTTAAATTTTTTTTATTTTTTGTTTGCAAATTTTTCTTCAATTACTGAATTGAATTGACTTGCAAATTAAGAGAGAGAATTTCAGTTATTTTCACTGTTATATTCAGTATAGAATAATTTTATTTTATGTACCTTCCCGTACATTAGAATGAAATATTGTTTACATTTTTTTTAATTTTTTGTTTGCAAATTTTTCTTCAATTACTGAATTGAATTGACTTGCAAATTAAGAGAGAGAATTTCAGTTATTTTCACTGTTATATTCAGTATAGAATAATTTTATTTTATGTACCTTCCCGTACATTAGAATGAAATATTGTTTACATTTTTTTTATTTTTTGTTTGCAAATTTTTTTCAATTACTGAATTGAATTGACTTGCAAATTAAGAGAGAGAGAGTTAAAAGTAAGAGAATTAATTTCAGAGAATTAATTTCAGAGAGTTAATTTCAGTTATATTCAGTATAGAATAATTTTATTTTATGTACCTTCCCGTACATTAGAATGAAATGTTTACATTTTTTTTTTTTTTTGTTTGCAAATTTTTTTCAATTACTGAATTGAATTGACTTACAAATTAAGAGAGAGAGAGTTTACAGAGAGATTTATAGAAATACTTGAAGCAGTTTCAAGTTAGACAGTTAAGTTTCAAGAATACTTGATAAGAGTTCAAGTTACAGTTTCAAGATACTACTTGATAAGAGTTCAAGTCAGTAGTTTCATTTTCAGTTTCAAGATACTACTTGATAAGAGTTCAAGTCAGTTTCATTTTCAGTTTCAGAATACTTGATAGAGCTCAAGTCAGAGTTTTACTTGAAGTCAGAGAGATTTATTTCAAGTCAGAGAGATTTATTTCAAGTCAGAGAGATTTATTTCAAGTCATTTTTATTCCGAATCCCAAGTCATTTTTATTCCGAGTCCCAAGTCATTTTTATTCCGAGTCCCAAGTTAGTTTTCAATGCAGTCAATTGAATTCAACTTTTCATTTGTAATTTAAGAAAATGTAATTTAAGAATTTAATTCAACCTTTTTTTGTGTTTGTGAGAAGAAAATTGACCTATCTGTCTTTTCTTTTCATGCCATTGTTACGTATATAGATATATAGTTATGTAATTCATTAATTGCCACAAAACCGTTTTTACAATTGTTTGTAACGATTTTGGTAATTATTGTAATGTATATGAGGAACATGCCGTCCCTCCGTTTTGTTTCAACTTTTTTATTTTTGTTCTAAATAGTGTAACAAGCAATCTTTTAAAAAAAAAAAAAAAAAAAAAAAAGCAGTGCTTACGAAAAACTTATTGTCAATTTCAGACTTATATCTCCCGCTTAGTCACTCAATTCCCCCGAATGTAGTACTCCAAACTTTGTTTTTTTATTTTTATTTTTATTTTAACACCCCAAACCCAGTTGAACCCAGTGTCGACCAAAACCGTTTTTACAAAAGTTTTTAACGAGTTTTATAATTATTTGATTATATGATGACAGAAATAGCGTAACAATTAATCGATCATGTACCTAATTTATCCTGCTCTGTACGATCGGGAAATTTACCCGTATGACCGCACATACCCTAAATTTCAGTCATTTAATTTTTAATAAAACTTCTACGCAATAAAACAGATGTATTTGTCTATATGGAAACAAGTTTTCAGACTAAAATATCAAATAATTCAAAATTCTATCAACATTCAACGAAAGAGTATAATTTTCCTACTTAACCTGCAAAAAATTATTAAACCTTTTTAATATTTTTTTATTTATATGAAAATAATTTTTAATATAAAATTCAATTGAAATTATTAAAAGAAAAGATTGTTCGAAATGCTTCCCTTTCATTTCAATAACTTTTTTATTCTGTGATCGAAATTTATCTATGATTCGATTTACTTTTATTTATTAAGAGTACTATAAAATTATGTTAGCTCGTTGAAATGCATAATTGATTCATATTTTTAATTTGTATTTTTATTTTTCTTTTGTTCAATTAATCGTGAGTAACTGTCCTTAAATTGTTATTGTACCATTTGTAAGGTATCAAACGAAAATTATAGTCAAATTGACATACTACTACAGTATATGGTTATGAATTTTAGTAGTCGAATTTAAATCTGTCTCGAAATTATCAGATACACACTTTGTACCCAACAAACATAAATACACATTTGACCACAGGTCTATACATCATCCACTACGTAATTCGATTTGTACCTACAACAGTCAATAAAAATGCATGCACACTATATATACTATATATACAAACCTCATACTCAAATCATTGAATATCACAATAAAACTATTTCATTACGTAAGTGCCAACTATGCGATTTAGTCTTAATCATTTTTGCATTCATGCATTCATGCATTTTTGCATTCATGCATTTATACAGTTAATTTAACAATCCTATCAGCTAAATCTGTCTCTCGAAATTATCAGCTACACCCTTTATACCTAGTACACAAAAATACACACTAGACCACAGGTCTATACATCATCCATTACGTAATTCTATTTTTTACCTACAATAGTCAATAAAAATTAGCTTATAGATTGTGCGATTTACGTTTTTCCATTTTTATCTACTCTATTCATTTTGTACGTAATTTTTCCCACAGAAAAATAAAATTTTGTAAAAAAATTTAACAATATCATTGTTTGTCTAACTTAATTGTTTGTCTAAATTAACGTACTAATCCTTTTATTCTGTTTGTATAAAAGTAGTTTTAATCTTTGATTTTTTTTTATATTTTGTAAGCAAGTGTCATTTTAAAAATGTGATTACTCTGCATTGTACTCGACCACGCGAAATCGTTCTGTATAAAATTTGTATTGTAACTAATGGTACCCTGTTAGGATGTTATTTTCCCATTTGTATTGTATTAATGGTACCCTATTAAATTATTGTATAAATATCATTTTTAAAAGGGGAGAGTAATGTAAAAAGTGAACAATGAACAATTCCTACACCATCATTATATGAATTCATTGTCCATTTTTACATAAGAACCAAAATCGCTTAACGCGAGTTTGGATAATAATTTTACTTGTAGCTTCCTATTTTTGTTCATGTCACAACCCTACGATCTACCCTTTCTATAGTTTAGTCATATCCATTATCCATTTGTTATAAAAGTTATTATAATTAATTATGAATTGTCTTGCATCTCATCCCCGCCCCCATACGTCCATATTTTAGCTTGACCATTATCGTATGTAATTTTTATTAAATAATCATCTTTACTCGTGTCAATTTGTGAGACGCGAAGTTTCGTTCGAGAACGCGAAAAAACGTTCTCGTATTATTTTTTTCATTTTTACTTTCAAGTGCGTTCAACCCTCGCAAGATATTCATAAATGCTTAGTAAGTTATTATCAGAAATTCCGCTCATCACCGCAGAATTTGAACGCTTCTAAGATAAAAAAGGTCTCCTTTCGCTCTGATTCGAATTTATAACATTATAGCATATTATTTCGTAAAATAAATTATCTCGTAAGTGCCATGTACTTTGTATTATATTTCTAACATCTTAATTGTCTATTAATATGAAACACTGTAAAAACAAGACAAAGTTATAGAAACTGTTTAAATTGTAATTAACTGTAATACTTTAAATTAACAATAACTTTTAATGTACTTCAGTGAAACTGTAATTAAATGTAATGATTTAATTTATCATGTAAGAATGTACTTTAATGGAATTGTAATTAAAACAATAATAAGTGAATATGAATTAATTAGTAATTATAATCGTAATTGTAATGAACCAAAATTAATACGTACTCAGTCATGTACTCAAAATTGTGCTTATGTGCTAATACGAAATGATATCGCCTCCATAAATGTAGAATCAGCGATACTACTGTTCTTTTTTATTTTTTTATTTTTTATTCTTTTTAGTTGAAATCATGTGTTTAAAAAGGGGGGAAATTTAACCTTCAATTGTCTCCCCCAAACATTAGACTATATTATGCATGTACTTGTAAAATTAGGACCATCTTCAGATTAGCGCTTCGATTAGAGACTTCATTATTAGACTTCATTTATTGCACTTCTGCATTAGATTTCTGATTAGCACTTCATCGTTGTACTTCAGATTAGCACCTCATTAGGAGGGGGCAGAGGCCCCTTGCCTCCTTAACTTAAGTATTTTTAGATTCCGGCCTGAGCCATGGTCGAAAGAGGTCGAACCTCTACCCCTTGTAATTCAGAGTACCAACTGTAATTTTTAAGAAGTAAACCACACTTTAAGAAGTTTTTATCTTTTTCCTTCGAGCCGTGCTCTCTGCAGGAACTCCGTCAGTAAGTCGACAAGTTATAAAAGAAAAGTCGATAATTATAAAAAGAGAAGAATTAATAAGCGAGAGAAAAGAATTAGAAAGAATTATAGAAAAGTATAAAGAAGAAACATCCGTTGCTTGCCTCCGAACCAGAACCCCCCCGTCGAATCCGAACCGACTCAGGGCCATAAAGGGGTGGTTAACATATATATATATATATATAGTTACGATAGAAATGTTCTTCGGGAACCTTATCCTCAATAGGAATATGAAAACAAGAGATACGACTCTCAACATTTATTGGCCAAACGTTTCGGTCCACTCAGGGGCCATCTTCAGTGACTAAATAGAAGCATCTAAAAATAATCATAAAACTAAAGTAAATACAAATGTCAAACTGTACGATAATAAAATCTAACACAAAAAAAGTTAAAAAGTTGTTAAAAAACTATCTGGATTATAAAAAAGTAAAATTAAAACAAACTAAAATTTCAAAAATTAAAAGTTTAAAAATGTTAAGTTTAAAATTTAAAAAATTTAAAAAGGACTAACCTGGATGGTAAAAGTTACAAATAACAAGTGGAGAGAAAGGAAAAAACAACTTAAGTTAGTGCGTTGGTTGCGTTTAAAAGGTGTTGGTTGGTTAGGAAGTATGTAATTTTATCGAGGAAAGGCTATCGTTTAGTTCAGGATTTAATTTCTTGATAAAAAGGGATTCTAAAATTTTAAGATCAAGTGAATTAGGAGCAGACGATAAAATCGCAAAGGAGTCCTGGGGGCACGGGTGGATCATGGGTCTCTGAATGATGCCGAATAGCAGAGGATTCAGGAGTGGAAAGAGGGCGAGAAGTTCGATAAGAAAAACCCAAATGCTTCGAAATCCTAAGTTTTAACTGTAGGGCAGTCTGCCCCACATAACGACTTTGGCAGGTCGCACATGTATATAAATAAATAACAAAGGATCTCAAAAGCACGGGGAGGTGATCTTTATGGCGAAAAAAGGATTGCAGAGAATTAGAATTAGAATTAATGATTATAAAGTCGCATTGAAGGAAGTGTCTGTCCAAAATAGAGTGGACATCTTTATTAAGTTGAAAAGTTAGTTGGTCTAAAAATGGAAGCTTAAGATAAACCTTCTGTTTCGGAACCGTGGACTGAATTATTTTAGGTGAATATAGGTTATTTAAAATTTTAGAAATTAAAGCCTGAAAAGTCAAAGTACAATAAAAATTATAGTTGAAAAATCTCTTAAGATACTGAATTTCTAAGTCAAATAAAGACCAACTTGAACAAAGGTGATAGGCTCTAAAAATACGACTTTTAATACTAGCCAGCTTAAAACTAAGTGGAATACTGCTGAAAAAATGAGTACCGAGTTGGGTAGTAGTTGGTTTTCTGTATACTTGTGTTGAGAAGCCTGTACTATGTTTATTTTTGGTAACATCAAGAAACGAAATTTTATTGTATTGTTCTACTTCCATAGAGAATTTAATATTAGGATGCTTAGTATTAATGTAATTTAAAAATAAAGGGGCATGATCTTTATGCTTAAAAATGACAAAACAATCATCTACATAACGTTTAAATAAAATAGGTTTAAAATCAAGCGGGCAATCCCTCAGCCACTTTTCCTCGTGAAAACAAAGAAAACTGTTAGCAAAGGACGGACCAAGGGGCGAACCCATTGCCATTCCCTCGTGCTGGTGGAAAAGTTCCTTATTAAAAAAGAATATAGTATCCTGGACTGATAACTTTAAAAGTTTTGAAAACAATTGTCTGCTTAATCCCAAAATGTCATTAGTAGAACCAAACAAAGAATTTATAATAATATCACAAGTTTCTAAAACAGGTACATTGGTAAACAAAGACTGAACATCAAAGGAAGCCATGAAACAATCCTTAAACTTCAACTTGGTGACACAATCAACAAATTCAAATGAATCTTGCAAAGTGAAATGAGAACGTGTGAGAGGGTCTATAATTGGGACCAAAAATTTTGCGAGGTTATAACTTGGTGTGTTTATGGCTGCTGGAATGGGACGAAGCGGAACTCCAGGTTTATTGGTCTTAGGTAGGCCATAAACCTGGAGTTCCGCTTCGTCCCATTCTAGCAGCCATAAACACACCAAGTTATAACCTCGCAAAATTTTTGGTCCCAATTATAGACCCTCTCACACGTTCTCATTTCACTTTGCAAGATTCATTTGAATTTGTTGATTGTGTCACCAAGTTGAAGTTTAAGGATTGTTTCATGGCTTCCTTTGATGTTCAGTCTTTGTTTACCAATGTACCTGTTTTAGAAACTTGTGATATTATTATAAATTCTTTGTTTGGTTCTACTAATGACATTTTGGGATTAAGCAGACAATTGTTTTCAAAACTTTTAAAGTTATCAGTCCAGGATACTATATTCTTTTTTAATAAGGAACTTTTCCACCAGCACGAGGGAATGGCAATGGGTTCGCCCCTTGGTCCGTCCTTTGCTAACAGTTTTCTTTGTTTTCACGAGGAAAAGTGGCTGAGGGATTGCCCGCTTGATTTTAAACCTATTTTATTTAAACGTTATGTAGATGATTGTTTTGTCATTTATAAGCATAAAGATCATGCCCCTTTATTTTTAAATTACATTAATACTAAGCATCCTAATATTAAATTCTCTATGGAAGTAGAACAATACAATAAAATTTCGTTTCTTGATGTTACCATAAATAAACATAGTACAGGCTTCTTAACACAAGTATACAGAAAACCAACTACTACCCAACTCGGTACTCATTTTTTCAGCAATATTCCACTTAGTTTTAAGCTGGCTAGTATTAAATGTCGTATTTTTAGAGCCTATCACCTTTGTTCAAGTTGGTCTTTATTTGACTTAGAAATTCAGTATCTTAAGAGATTTTTCAACTATAATTTTTATTGTACTTTGACTTTTCAGGCTTTAATTTCTAAATTTTTAAATAACCTATATTCACCTAAAATAATTCAGTCCACGGTTCCGAAACAGAAGGTTTATCTTAAGCTTCCATTTTTAGACCAACTAACTTTTCAACTTAATAAAGATGTCCACTCTATTTTAGACAGACACTTCCTTCAATGCGACTTTATAATCATTAATTCTAATTCTAATTCTCTGCAATCCTTTTTTCGCCATAAAGATCACCTCCCCGTGCTTTTGAGATCCTTTGTTATTTATTTATATACATGTGCGACCTGCCAAAGTCGTTATGTGGGGCAGACTGCCCTACAGTTAAAACTTAGGATTTCGAAGCATTTGGGTTTTTCTTATCGAACTTCTCGCCCTCTTTCCACTCCTGAATGATGCTATTCGGCATCATTCAGAGACCCATGACCACCCGTGCCCCCAGGACTCCTTTGCGATTTTATCGTCTGCTCCTAATTCACTTGATCTTAAAATTTTAGAATCCCTTTTTATCAAGAAATTAAATCCTGAACTAAACGATAGCCTTTCCTCGATAAAATTACATACTTCCTAACCAACCAACACCTTTTAAACGCAACCAACGCACTAACTTAAGTTGTTTTTTCCTTTCTCTCCACTTGTTATTTGTAACTTTTACCATCCAGGTTAGTCCTTTTTAAATTTTTTAAATTTTAAACTTAACATTTTTAAACTTTTAATTTTTGAAATTTTAGTTTGTTTTAATTTTACTTTTTATAATCCAGATAGTTTTTTAACAACTTTTTAACTTTTTTTGTGTTAGATTTTATTATCGTACAGTTTGACATTTGTATTTACTTTAGTTTTATGATTATTTTTAGATGCTTCTATTTAGTCACTGAAGATGGCCCCTGAGTGGACCGAAACGTTTGGCCAATAAATGTTGAGAGTCGTATCTCTTGTTTTCATATTCCTATTATATATATATATATATATATATTATTTCTTTAATTTACATTCAAATCTGTAACAGGACTTTATGAACACTCTCTCTCTCTCTCTCTCTCTCTCTCTCTCTCTCTCTCTCTCTCAGATATATATATACTGTGTATATGTTGTCGATTGCATGAAGCTAATAAAATAAGAAACAAATTTCATCTTTACTGGAATTAATTAACGTTCGCGAATTGAGGCCTTCCTTTAATGAATGTTTCACGTCTTACGAACCACGCATTCGAGAAATGATACCTCTTAGCAGAATAACTGCATACTCAAGTAAAGACAGTTTACACAAATTGTTTAGTAAAGGAATTTTCCCTTTATGACGATTACACATCATTTAAGTATTTAGATTTTTAAAAAATGCTCTTGATTAGTAAATAGCATTGTTTGATTAAATGGTACATTTTATTTTAATTATAAATCATTTTTACTACCGTATTTTATTCGCGTTTTTATAATAAAAAAAATATTTGATGGGCTGTTTAATCACCTTCGTAACGGCAAAAATGGAATAAGAACCATTGGTCGCTACATCATCTAAACGGGGACGACGGTTACGTTTATGTAATGTTTATGTTTCGACTTTTGTTTAAACTCTTGTTTATCTTTTTATTGGATGAAGATTCGCTTAACACTGGAAAGTTAATTCGGTCCAAATAACGTATTTTTATCATCCTCTAAACTACTCTACTTAATTTCAACTTTTTTAAAATTTTAAGAATTTAAATTTTTTTATTTAATAACTTCCATTTTTACATCAGCAAAATATCCACCAAACATACAAGAGCACTTGAAGCATTTGGTTAAATAAAAATTAAGGTAAGGTGTATATATATATATATATATATATATATATATATATATACACACACCTAACCTTAGCTTATGATGGCTTTGAACAACGGTTCAGAATCACCAGTTGTTCGGATCACCAGGATCCAAATCCGGGGCCTTCTGACTCGGAGGCGTGGACGTTAACCATTCGGTTATGCCAGAACAAAAATTAGCAACAACATGACGATATTTCATCACCCGAGGGAAAAGCATAACGATTTCGCGTCCAGCAGTATTTTTACGTCGTTGATAACCGTCTGCTCTGAAATGTCGCCAGTTTATTGTTATCTTTTATCTTGTAGCCGAATGGTCACCGCCCTGGTTGGGGATAATTTTGCATCTGCCAAAATGCACAGTTGTGCTCTTATATTTGATACTGATCATAAGAATATCCTTAGTTTTCCTTCCCATGTAAATTTTAAACACCTTCAAATTTTAGTTAAACAATTTTAAGTATAAAAAGTATAAAATCTTTAGTTACAACAATTTATGTATAAAAATACTATTAAATCTCTCCTAATAAAAAAAGCTGAGATAATACATTTGATTGTATCTATTTTATCGGATGTAAACAATGCGACTCAATTTATATAGGTCAAACTTGAGATGTCAGAATAAAACAGCGTAAGTGTGCTTGTACAACCGCAAAATATAATTCTAAAACATTGCTTAATTGTATGTACAGATATATTTATAGTATTAATTGAGAAGGTTCTAAAATTTTAGTAAAAGTGAAGCCATAGCTGAAAGGAACATTCGAGAACGTGCGTTCATATATTTTGTAAATATTTCAATAACAGTACGGGAAATTGTAAAGTGGACCACATCTTGTTAAAATAACTTTTTCCCTTAATCACACTTGCTATTTATTTATTTTTAATGCTAACTACTCCTAACTACTGTATTTTGTTTGCGCTGTACCAATATATATATATATACACAGTATATATATGTGTGTGTGTATATATATATATATATATATATACATATATATATACAGGGTGTCCCATAAGTCCGGCATCCTAGGAGAAATTCATAGTTTTCTATTTCTACAAACCATAATTCATATTTTTCTCTTTCTACAGGCCATAATGTCTGTGAGCAAGGAAGAACGAATCCAGATACTTCTACTCATAGGAAATCGGAGTCAAAGAGAGGCCGCTGCTGAATTTAACAGACTGCATCCAGACCGCGAGCCAATAACACAGAGTTGTGTTAGCAGACTTGTTGCAAAGTTTAAGGAAACAGAATCCATAGAAGATAAACCACGCAGTGGACCTTCAAGGAGGTCCACTGACGATGATACAGCGACTGCTATCCTGGCTCATTTTAACAGAAGTCCCAATAAGTCTCTTCGGCGATTGTCCGCCGAGAGAGGAGTGTCGAAAAGTAGCATCCATCGCATTCTTTAGGCTCACAAATGGCATCCATATAAACTTCAGATCCTACAGAAATTAAGCGAAGATGATCCCGACCGGTGGATGGAATTTTGTGAATGTGCTACGGAACAATATGCTCGGGATGCCAATTTCCCGTCCACCATTCTGTTCAGTGACGAGGCTGTTTTTTATGGAAATGGTGAGGTAAATCGACAGAACACCCGCTACTGGTCTCAAAACAACCCTCACTGGTATACCTCTTCAAAGGAACAAGGTGCATCTCGGGTGATGGTATGGTGTGGCATTTGGAAGGATCGCATTATAGGCCCCCTCTTTTTCGATGAACATGTCACTGGAGGCACCTACCTACGTATGCTCAAGGAAGAAGCATTTCCCAGTGTCTTGAACGAAGAAGGAAATTTCCAACATGGTTCCAGCAAGACGGCGCTCCTGCACATTACAGCACCCAAGTAAGGGAATACCTGTACCAACAATTCCCTGGTCATTGGATAGGACGTCGTGGGCCTGTGGAATGGCCAGCTAGAAGCCCGGATCTCACGCCACTAGATTTTTATCTCTGGGGCCACTTGAAAGTGCTGGTATACGCAGAGAAAATTAGGAGTGTTGAACATTTGCGGCAGCGCATTATTGGGGCATGTAACACCATTACTCCTTACATCATTCACCGTGTGCTTGCTGACTGGGTATCACGTCTGAATTTGTGTAGTGAAAACAATGGTAGACATATTGAGCACGTTCTGTAAATAAAAGCTTTTGTTTTGCCTTTTTTAATTATTTTTCCTATGATGCCGGACTTATGGGACACCCTGTATATATATACATATATATATTCTGATTCTCTTCATCTCATCTCATTCCCTGATCAAGGTGTATTGCAAAATACACGAAAGACCTTGCAATCGCTTTTCATTTTATCCTGTTGGTTTACAGCTTCCAAATATATATATAGATATGTACAGTATATATATATATATCCCTCACCAGGATTCGAACTCAGGCCCTCTAGCTCGGAGACGCAGACGTTGACCATTCGGCCACGACAGGATAAAAGTTAATAACAACCTGACAACATTTCATCATTCTAGGGAAACACATAACGTCTTCTCGTCTAGTAGATGTTTTTACATCGCTAAATCCTTGTACTGAAATGTCGCCAGGTTGTTACCTTTTATCCTGTCGAAGCCAAAGGGTCAATGCCCTTGTCTCCAATTAAGAGGACCCAAGTTTGAATCGTGAGCGGGGATAAATTTTTCATATGCAAAAATGTGCGATTGTACGATTATATTTCCACATATATATATATATATATATATATACACTCACCGGAGAGAGCTGGTGAGGAAAAAGAAAAAGTTTAGTATTTGCCATTTACCATTACCCGTCACTTGTATGCTTTTCTGAATAAAGTATTTTGATATTTTTTTAACTTATTCGGACAATAGTGTATTTAATTATTCCAGAAGAGTCATTAGTCACATTGTCATTACTCACACTAAATCATTAGTCACACTAAGTCATTAGTCACACTGTTTATATCCAATCGAGTAAACAAAGCCAGCTGCATTATCTGTGCTGTTCTTTATTTGGCGAAATTTAACAGTATTTTTATACATAAAGGGTATATTAATTCTAATTGTCTTAAGTAGGGTCCGAAGATGTTTAAAATTTACATGGTGGGGGAGGCTAAGGATATTTTTATGATCAATTCCTTTGGAAATCAAAATTATATCTTTTTTAGCTTTGTTGAAAAATTTTCTTGAAATGGAATACTGTAGGGCGGGTCATACTATGCATTTTTTTTAAATCAATGGAGAGGGGTGTTCAAATGACATATTTTGGTGTATAGAACACAATTCTGAAGAAAATATTTAATTCTGATAACCCTAACCTACATCATTTTGCAGTTCATTATTAAATTGTTGATTATTTTACTATTGTAGTTACCCCAGAATATGTCTTCTCACGTTTTCTATCATGGCTGCTCACGTTATCTCTCATAGAGCATTGTTCTAACTAATTCATATAAACACATATAATGTAATTCATATAATAATAATATTTAAATACTCAAATAAAAAGGTGTGCCATTCCACTTAATTGTAATTATCATACAGTTTGGTATATGAAATATTTTGACGGTTTTCTGGCGCGCATAAGGCCATTTTCTGAGCCACCTTTCTCAGAGGCTAGAAAGTAACGTTTCAGAACATTCTAAAACGTTTTGTGAAATATTTGAAGTGACTCATGATTTATGAAGCTATTTTACCACCTCGGCTTGCAGTGAGGGGATAGATTTAGTGATTATCTACTGATATTTTTTTTGTTACTGTTCACATGTGATGGGCGGATTGACCTGACGAATGTGATGATGGAAGCTGAGGGCAGTGACCAATCTTTTCCCGCAAAGATCAAGGAAGAACACTATAGTGTTGTTAGTGAGCCTGGCAGCTACTATCTGTTCCACTTTACCCCAGAGAAAGCAACTAAAGAGGAGTCACATGCGGAGAAGATTGCTAAGGTCCTGTTTGCCTGGCTGAAAGAGAGGGGTTATGATAAGACCTTGTTGGTCATTGGAGGAGACTCAACAAATGTCAACACTGGTGTGAAAGCTGGAGTAATGCGGAAGCTGGAGCTGCACCTGGGAGAAAGCTGGTCTGGTTGGTGTGCAACCTGCACACTGTTGAACTTCCCCTGCGCCATCTCATTGTTGACCTTGATGGCCCTACTCTGTCAGACAAAAAATTATCCGGGCCAATAGGAAAGCTCCTTGTTTCTGCTACAGACTTTGATATCAATCCAAACTTCACCTGAATCTCTGTTGGCCCTCCACTGATCAAGCTTCCTGACAAGGTCATTCAAGATCTCTCAACTGATCAATACTATGGCTATAAAATTGTATGTGCAGTCAGGGATGGAGTACTTCCTGCAGGCGGCTGGCTCTGTTAGAGATAGGACCAGTAAACCACAGCCGCTGGCTCACCACAGCGAACAGACTCTCAGGCTCTGGGTGTCAAAGCACGGACTTAAAGGAAAGAACCTGAAGATTCTGCAATTCATTGTGGAATTCATCATTGGAGTGTATTACCCATGTTGGTTCAACGTGAAGGTCAAGCACTCCTGGATCGAAGGGCCTAGGCACATCCTTTCAGCTGGACTGCCTCAAGTCCCAGAGAAAGGAGGTGCTGGATATTGTGATGCCAACTGTGAGAAGATCTGCTTGGTATGCCCACAGTGAAGTCATCCTCCAAACACTACTCTGCTCTGAGGATCAGAAGGAGAGGATTGAAGGGGTGGAGAGAATCCTGGCCATCAGGGGAGAGGGGGACCCGGACACTCAGCTGGGGGACTCCTCTGTTAGGAGCAGAAGGACACCTGACATCAATTGTGATGCTTCCAGCATCGGTGACTTGATCAGCTGGTCAGAAGGTGTGTCAGAGCCACCTCTCACCTGCTCTCTAAGCACCTCAGAGGTGAAAAACTTCATCAACACCCCCATGGAGGTGCGCAACTGGCCTTGCCACACACAAAGCATTGAGAGGGTTGTTAAAATGGTGATTGAGGCTTCTGCTAAGTGCTTCTCACAGGAAAAGAGGGATGGAGGGATCAGGGCTCAGGAGACCAGCAGGAAGCTGATGTCCAAGTCTGAGTCAAAGCAGGATTTGTGCAACCTGGCAAAGTTCAAGATATCAGGAGAATGATCTTTGTAATTATATCCAGTGATATACATGCAGTTCACCTATTAATAAATATATGTAAAGTTGATTTGGCCTTGTCAATATAAATGATTTACCTTATATCTTTTAATATATTATAAAGGGGTTCAAAAGGGTAAAATTGGCAATTTAGAAATACAAAATGATGTAGGTTAGAGTTATCCTATCCAAACAATAAGCTCATATTTGAATTCCCCATGTAAAAACACATAATTTAGACACCCCTGATGGTAAGATTTCCTTCAGATTCATGTTGTCACCTGAGTACGACCTGCCCTAAAATAGGATAACAAAGTTTAATACCAATGTTCATAAGAGTGCATAACTCAGAATCTAATTCTCAGAGCATTAAGAATTGTTAGTCCTGAATTTTCAGATTCTGAGTTATGCGATATTATTACAACAATATTGTAAACGTACCAAGATTACGCAGTTACAATCTGATAATCTAATCTAAAATACTTAACTAATAATATTACATAAATATATCTTAAAATTTTTCTAGCGACATCCAAAACGGTCATGGTCCTATAAGGTGACAAGCTGTACCCGTGATTTTGAAATAACAAACATACGAACGAACGAACGAGTAAATTTTAATTAGATAGTTGTTTAAAATGTAAGTTTACAGGGTTAATTACCGATGCCTTATGCATAGTACAATAATGTTGTTGGTAGTACAATATTTTTTTAGCCATGTATGGCAACATCCGGGGTCACTACGAACCAAAAAGTTCAAGATTGCATCACCAGCTGATAAAGTGATGGCAACGATTTTTTGGGACCATCAAGGCGTTTTTCATGTTGAATTCATGCGAAAAGGGACAACTTCTTATTGTGAAACTTTACAGCGACTCCGCACGACTATCAGAAGAAAGCGTCCCGGGTTGCTTACTGCAGGTGTGGTGTTCTTGCATGATAATGCACGCCCTCACACTGCAAATCAAACACACCAACTTTTGGAATTGTTCCACTGGGCAGTCATGGATTATTCCCCCGATAGTCCTGACCTTGCACCAAACGATTTCCATTTGTTTCCAGGCCTAAAAGAACACCTCGGAGGTAAACAATTTCAAAACGATCCTAATGCAGTAGTGGCCGTACGAAACTGGTTAAAAACTAAGTACCCAACATTATACTCGACCGGCATCGGAAAGCTTGTTCCACGCTACCTTCAAATGTTTGAGTCTGTTTGGGGATTATGTAGTAATGAGTTGTTGTTGAAATACGTGTAATAATTACTTGCCTTGTAATAAAACAGTTTCTTCAAAACACCTTGTAAATTTACTTCTTGAACAACCCTCGTACATATGTGTAAATAAAAACTTAATGTAAAGCAAGAACATTATTTAAAAAATTGAGTCAAAGTCTCTCATTAAGACTTCCAAAAAATATCAACAAATATCAATATTTTAAGTGAATAAACTTTACAAAAATGGTAAAAAGAGGAAACAAGGAACGACAACAACAATAACAACAACAACAGACATCCCCATTCCCTCATTTCCAGGAGTCTCCATGATGGAACAGGAGAGAGGTATGCCTTCTCCTTCCAAATCAAGCATTCCTTCTCCCGGCTCCGGAGAGATCACCCTCCGTCAACGAATTGAGAAATTCAATGCGACGAAACAGCGACAATGCCAGGCGTTTACCGGTGATAATAAACAATTAGCTTTATATCTATGGAATCGTACCTATCTTTTAACCTAAACTGCTGGCAGTAAAGGATGAAAGAATAACCAAATTAGGAGAAAACAGAGAAGTGAAACAGTGTATAAACGCTCTTAATGAGAGTATCCATGATGGAAGATCAACTACAAAACCAAGCAATAGGAAATGAGAGGTTAAACAGCGACCTCAAACAGGAACTTCACAAAAACCTATAATTTATCGGTGAAATTGCTAGAAACGCCATTAAAGAAAAACTCCGTATAAACATTCCGCAAAGTGTCATTATGGAGGTACATCGAGTGAGAAAAAATAATAATGACTGACAAAAGAATCCCAAAATTCAAACTGATGAACAGACTATGAAAATAAGAAATAAGAAGTGCAGTTATAAATATCAACCTTTCAACCTTTCAAATATTCCGCGCGATGATTCCTCATTTCATGAAGGTCAAGCTTGTCGCCCCTCCTCTCGAGTTGGCCTGTTGAAGTAGTGAGTTGGTTTCTTGTACTCTCCACCTCACATAGCCAGGTACTCCCGGCTCATCGAGGATTGTTCTGAGCTAGGCGTCTAATCTTCTTTTGAAGATGTCCACTGCAACACCACTCGTGTTCCTCAGGTCTTTGGGCAGCTGATTAACAGTTTTGGTCCTCTCACAACAAAACTATTTTCTTTCAGGGTTAAGGATGTTCTCTGCCTAGCCTTTAATTTGGGAACACGACACAGTCTTACTTTTCTACTTTCCACTGTTGTTTGGGGAGTTACAGGGTTCAGAGTAAGATTAGGGATTAGTTTCTCCATTATTTTCTAAGTGTAAATAATGGTGTATCCCTCTCTCCTCCTTTCCAGTGAATATAGGTTTAATTCGCGTAACCTTTCCCAGTAGTTTAGTTATTTGCACCCATTGATCTTGGCTGTGAAGCTTCTCTGAATCCCTTCTAGTTGTGTAATATCTTCTTTTTTATATGGGGATGTTAGGACCGAGCAGTATTCCAACTTGGGTATGATCAGTGTTTTCAGTAGAGGAATCATTATATTCCTATCCCTTCGTTTAAAAGTTCTCAGTATCTGCCCAGTTATACTCTTTGCTCTGTTTACTGATATCTTATTTTGTGTTTCAAATTTCGCATCATCAGTCATTACAACCCCTAATCTTCTGCTTCAGAATTTCTCTGAATTTCCTGTGCATTTGGGGTATAATATTCAATGGACTTTAGGTCTTCTCTTTTTCTTTACTGTAACAGCTGAAATTTCTCAGTGTTAAACTTCATATTGTTGTTTTCCGTCCACTTGTAGATTGTGTTCATGTCTGTTTGTAGAGATCCTATATCCTCTGGGTTTCTTATTTTTCTACTGATCTTTGTGTCATCCGCAAAGGATGTTACTGTGCTGTCTCTGGTAACGTCTTCATCTATGTCAGTTAGCATGATTATGAAGAGTAGGGGAGCTAATACTGTTCCTTGTGGTACTGAGCTGAGGACCTCTGATTCTGATGAAGATGTTCCTTGTACTGTAACGACTTGCCGCCGCTCACTAAGGAAATTATGTATATCCATTTCCCTACTTTTCCTGTTATTCCCACATATTTCAGTTTATGTATTATGATTCTATGGTCACACTTGTCGAACGCTTTGGCAAAGTTTGTGTATATGACATCATAGTTTTCACTACTTTCCAGTGCATCAATAATGTTGTTGGAGTGTTTCATGATCCATGATTTGCCTGATCGAAACCCATGTTGGTTATCATTTAATTTTTTGAGTTTCCAAAAAGCCATAGATTTTCTGTCTAATTATTCTTTCAAATATTTTAGTGACATGAGATGTAAGCGACACTGGCCTGTAGTTTTTGGCCTCGGATCGATCTCCTTTATATATTGGGACTATGTTCGCGCTCTTCAGGATGCCCGGTATTTCTCCCGTGTCTAGTGATCGTCTCCATACCCAATATAGGGGCTCAGCGATTGCATTCTTGCAGTTTTTGATCGGCGTGCCATTCCATTTGTCCGGTCCTGCCGCTGAGTGTGCTTTTAGTTTCCCTTTGGCTTGTGTAATATTATCTGTCGTAAAGTCGAAGTCTGTTATATTTTCTCCTTGTAGTTCTTCTTCAAAGAACGCGTTTCTATCGCATATCAGTTTGTCAGTTTTTGGGATACTGAAAGCTGATTCGTACTGAGCTCTTAATATTTCGGATACGTCTGTTAGATCTTCATATAAAGCAGTCCTCGTTTTTCGAAGGTCCAATAGTCACATGGTTTTTCGACTTCCTTTTTGCAAAATTATAGAAGTACTTTGAGTTAACCTTTATCGCCTCTATAGCGTCGCCTTCTTCTTTTTCTGTATCCTTCTCAATTAGTTCCTGTATGACACAAGCGATACTCTGCAGTTTATCATTTAATATTTTTCTGATGTCATTATCTTTACAGTTACTTAATTTTCCAGTCGCTCTTTTTCTCTTTCAGAGCAATGACCTCTTGTGTCTCTCGAACCTGCTTCTCTTTCCCCTTTGTTGTATTTTTGAGACACATGTCTTTCCACAATTTCCAGCGTCTTCTCCTCTAAGGTCGTTAGCATCTCTTCCGTTGTCTTGGCCTCGAAGATGGACTTCCAATCTATTACTTCCATGCTGGATGCGACATCTTCCCAGTTTATAGCTTTGGAGTGAAAATTAAAAATTTCGAATTTTCTTCTTTCTGTTGTTCGTGTTCTTTCCTTTCTTGTTGCTTTTATATTGGTTGTTATTTCAATAATGTTGTGATCCGATATTATATATATTACATATTATATGTATTATATAGTGTATTTTATATACATACTTATATATACGGTATATATATATATTAATAATAATAATGAATGACTTTGTGAATGCAGAAAAGAAATTTTTGATAAACTATTACAACTCAAAAAAGAAAAAATCATTTATTCCTGTTATGTATGGAATGGTATAATATGTATAGTATATGCTCGTAAGTCACAGGAAGGACATAGAGTGTCGAGTAATACTCAACATGACTTCAACAACTTTGGGCAGCATCTACAAAGAGAAGTGCCATCAGAATAACCCGTGTGTGTGTTAATTAAATTTATGACTACGTAACATATCATTATGCATCATTATTCTTATACCTTTCAACCTTTCAACTTTTCAATAATAATAATAATGATTGGGGTTGTTTAACCTCTTTCGCAACATCTAAGGTCATGTGACGGAGAGGACCTACAGCTTTATGTTGGATCCGAACCACGGGTCGCTACATAATCTGGAAGTGGAGGACGATCTCCCATCCAACTACTACCCAGACCCAATGTCGCTTAACTTCGCTGATCAACGGGAAGCGGTGTTACGACATTGGCTACGACGTAGCCCTTCAACTTTTCAAAGGTTCCGTGCGATGATTCCTCATTTCACGAAGGTCAAGCTTGTCGCCCCTCCTCTCGAGTTGGCCTGGTGAAGTAGTGAGTTGGTTTCTTGTACTCTCCACCTCATAGAGCCAGGTACGCCCGGCTCATCGGGGATTGTTCTGAGCCAGGCATCTCATCTTCTTTTGAAGATGTCCACTGCAACACCATTCATGTTCCTTAGGTCTTTGGGCAGCTGATTAAACAGTTTTGGTCTTCTCACCACAAAACTATTTTCTTTCAGGGTTAAGGATGTTCCCTGTCTCGACTTTAATTTGGGATTAGTTAAATTAACTATATTAATTAAATTTGGGATTGATTAAAGAAAAATGGAAAGAAATCGTAAATATGTGCTGTCTTTAAATTTTATAATTTTATAATAATAATAATAATAATAATAATAATAAATTTAATGTTCTTTGCTACATTTGTAAGGCACACAAAAGGAATATAAAGAGTGACATATAATAACACACGCACACACTCACACACACACACACACACAAACACACACACACACATATATATATATATATATATATATATATATATATATATATATATACATATGATAGTGCGACAGTTAATACATTTCTTAGCATACGTATAGAGAGTACAGTATAATACAATAGAAAATATGGAACAATATTAACAGCAACACAACGATAATAATATCAATATTACAATTTATTATTGTTTTTATGTGAGTTGATGAGCCCATGCCTATTTTTGGTTCAAATTCACTAGTATATAAAAAAATTGTACTGTGGTAGCTGTTCATATAGACTTGCAGTAATCATAATGGAACTTATTGCTGTATGAGACTAGTAAACTACATGGAGTTCAGCGCTGTTCACGATCATATTAATCGTTTATCTTTATGAACACAAATATTACATTACACTGGTATGCATCAATTTTGCTGTCAAGGGTTTTGTAAGTGATTCTTATAGAGTTTTTCCTGCTGATTTCGAATCTGCAATCCGTTTTTCTCAATCAGCTGAGTTTATCCGGCTATGGCCTCATAAGTAAAATAGAATTTTTCGTGATTTTGTCAAAGCGGAATTGGAACAGTAACATCTATCATCACTTGTTTCACTTGTATAATATCTTTTTTTACTTTTCAGGCATATAGATAAAATATTTCATAATGAATAGAGCGTGTAAAAATGATCTCAATAGATTCTGCTACATATGTGGGACGGTTACCATGCCAAATAACCAGTCCCAAATCACTAAATTTGTGAAGACAATGTATAGAGCATACTTTGGAATTAAGCTAGGGGACCAGGACAAAAATTTCGCCCCTCATATGTGCTGCAAGACGTGCATTGAAAATTTGAGAAGATGGAGCAAAGGCAGAGAGAAATCTTTGCCTTTTGGAATTCCCATGATTTGGAGAGAAGGAAAGGATCACGTGACAGATTGCTATTTCTGCATGACAAACCTCCAAGGGGGGCAGGGACAATTCGACGTGGCCGACTCGATGCGACCCAACTCGATGTGGCCGACTCGATGTCAGGACAACTCGATGTCAAGCCAAGTCGATGCCAGGCCAAGTCGATGCCAGGTTAACCGGGTTAACTGAATGCCCGGTTAGGTCAACTGTACGCCCTTGACGATTGGTTAGGTTAAGTTGTGATATTTTCGTTAAAACTAACGAAAATATCCCTTAGGGATATCACATCGAGTTGTCCTGACATCGAGTCGGCCACATCGAGTTGGGTCGCATCGAGTCGGCCACATCGAATGGTACCCAACCCCTCCAAGGTGGGCTTATAAATTTATTTTTCTTAAATATTTTGAAATCCTCGTATGAAACTTGACATAATATTCACCATAATGTAATATTCACCATATATAGCATAATATTCACCATAATGGTAATCATACAATTACATATACATATTGTTATAGAAAATACATTTACACATACATATTTTTATACAAGTTACATTTACATATACAATGATTGTATATTTTCTTTCTTTTTCATTCATATTGTCCCCGAAGGGACAATATGAATGAAAAAGAAAGAAAATATACAGACTCCATCGACCTATTTCATATCTTACAGACCGCAGCCTTCCCTCACGAGCCGCCACTGTCTGAATGCTTCTTCTATTTCATATGCAAGTTTTATATCCATGTTTCTGTGTTTCTATTTTCAGGAGTTAACAAGAAGAATAAACACATTGTTGTATACCCTGACATTCCTTCTGCTATGAGACCTGTACCCCATGGTCCTGGAATTCCAATACCCGACCCACCTCAAACCCTGGACTTCGATGATTCTGATGATGAATCAATGACCAATGCCAATGACCAGTCCCAGTCGTATATACCTCAAAATACCGCTTCAAATGAGCCGAGGCCTCTCAACCAGGACAAACTTAATGATCTTACCAGGGATTTAGGACTTTCCAAATTAGCTGCCGAGATCTTGGGCTCACGACTTCGAGAGGACAACTTGCTGGCTCCGGGAACAACATTCTCCTGGTATAGGAAACGAGAGGAAAAATTCCGCAAGTTTTTTGCAGTGCACGAAAATACCTCTTCCTTAGTGTACTGCTGCAATGTTGAGGGGCTAATCGAATCCTTGGGCCTGCCATATAACGCATCAGAATGGAGGCTATTTATAGACTCGTCTAAACGAAGTTTGAAAGCAGTACTTCTCAACATTGGGAATAGGGTTGCATCAGTCCCTGTAGCACATTCCGTACAACTTACTGAGAGCTACGATAACATGAAAATTTTACTGGATGCTCTCGTATACGACCAACATAACTGGAGGATCTGTGGAGATTTGAAGGTAATACTAATATCATAAGTAAACTATTGCTATTGACTATGTTGTTTTTCCAAAGGTTATTTGAGAGCGTATAAGAACACTTAACTTCCCCACAGAAGTGATACAGTCCAATGCATAGATTTTTTTTATCTGATAGAACAAATTCTCTAAATTCTTTAAATATTTTCATTTTTTTTCAGATTGTGGCATTTGTATTGGGAATGCAAGGGGGATACACGAAATACCCATGTTTCCTCTGCAAATGGGATAGCCGAGCGGATGAGAAGCACTATGCACAGCGTGAATGGGCATCCAGAGAGAATTTTGAACCTGGGTCGCATAATGTCGTTTCAGTGCCCCTTGTACCACCAACAAAAATTTTGCTCCCACCACTTCATATTAAGCTGGGATTGATGAAAAATTTCATCAAATCAATGAATAAGGAGGGTTCAGCATTCCGATATCTCGAGAGTAATTTTCCTCATATATCTGATGCTAAACTAAATGCTGGGGTTTTTGATGGTCCTCAAATTCGAACTTTGATCAAGGATACTCAGTTCGAAAACGCAATGACTCCAACTGAGAAGAATGCCTGGCAGGCATTCAAATCAGTTGTCACTGATTTTCTTGGCAAGCGTAGAAGTCCAGAATACGAGTCCGTTGTCGAAAACTTGATGGAAGCTTTCAAAGCTCATGGGTCGCGCATGTCCATAAAAATGCACTTTTTGTGGTCACACTTGGACTATTTTCCTGAAAATTGCGGGGATTATAGTGAGGAACAGGGTGAACGATTTCACCAAGATATCAAAATAATGGAAGAGAGGTACCAGGGAAACTGGGATATCAATATGCTGGCGGACTATTGCTGGTGTTTGAAGCGAGACGTGCCCGAAGAAAAACACAGACGGAAAGCCAAAAAAACTTCATTCCTTCCTCAATAAACTTTTTTCCATATTCATTGTATGAATAAAAGTATTTATTCACACAATGTTTTCATTTTTCACGAGTGTTCTTATAATATTACTCGTATCTACAGTGTTTAAGCTAAAAAAATCAATAAATTTGGGGATAAAATTGGACTTATAATAAATGGCCAATAGAGAAAAAACCTGACCTGATTGAGGAAAACCAATGTCATTTTCGAATTCAGCATGGTCGAATTACAGGGGTTAGACAAAATAATATGAACACCCGCCGATTTCACCAGTTATCTTTATGGACTGCTCAGATACAAAGTAAACGGTCAAATGACTGGCAAACCTATTTAAATGCGTAACAGAGAGTGTATACGTCATGTTATAACCCTCACGTTGTTTTTACAGATCTGAGTGAATTATGAATTAGCAGTTATGAAAGACCTGTCAGACTTCCAAAGAGGGCAAATTGTCGGAGCGCGGATGGCTGGTGCATCGGTGACGAAAACCGCTCAGATGTTCAATGTATCCAGAGGAACTGTCTCTATGGTCATGTCTGCATACCAAAACCATGGAAAGACAAGCACCGACAAATGCAATAGTGGACGCAAGAAGAAGCTGTGTGAGCGAGACCTCCGGGTGCTAAAGCGCATTGTGACAAATAACCATAAGACCACAGCTCCAAAAGTGACTGCAGAGCTTAACCAGCATCTTGCAAGCCCGGTATCGACCAGAACTGTACGTCGCGAGCTCCATGGAGCTGGATACCATGGGAGGGCTGCAATTGCCAAACCCTTCCTTTCGCACATCAACATTGAGCGGCGCAGAAAATGGTGTAATGACCATAAGAATTGGTCAATGGACCGGTGGAAGAATGTAGTCTACTCCGACGAATCCTCCTTTACGCTATTTCCATGTTCCGGTCGAGTTTACGTCTGGAGACAGCCAAAAGATGCTTATGACCCCGACTGCCTGACCCCAACCGTTAAGCATGGAGGCGGATCTGTGATGGTTTGGGCAGCAATATCGTGGAATACTCTTGGCCCAGCTGTAGTATTGCATGGTAGGGTTAACGCCCAGGTCTATCTGTCAATATTGGCTGACCAGGTCCATCCCATGGTCCAAACGCTGTTTCCCAATGGCGGCGCCGTCTTCCAGGATGATAATGCACCAATCCACACCGCTGGGGTCGTTAGAAACTGGTTTGAAGAGCATGTTAGTGAAGTAGAACGCTTGGATTGGCCTCCACAATCCCCGGATCTTAACATTATCGAGCATCTGTGGTGTCAGTTGGAGCAGCAGGTCAGAAGCCGATTCCCACCGCCGGCGTCTTTGGAGGAACTGGAGCAGGGTTTGCTCGAAGAATGGCTCAGGATTACTCTAGCCACTGTCCAAAAGCTGTATGAATCAATTCCCCGACGCATTGCAGCTGTTATTGCCGCTAAAGGAGGACCAACTCCATATTAAGAATAAAAACTGCCATTTATCAAGGTGTTCATATTATTTTGTCTAACCCCTGTATATAATATGAGTTGAAAAAACCCTCACAGCAGACAAAAAAATTTCATATGCATACCAGTGTTATAATTAACTGTATGTCAATGACTGTACATTCAAATGTCCTTTAAATATATATGCCTGTGTTATATGTTGTTGAACTCGGTTGTCCCCACTCCACCCCACCTTCCCCCAGATGGGGTACCTTGACTATCACTGCGGCGTTGCTACATGTACGGAGTCGCCTGTGAGGCAAGGAACATTACATATGTGGGGAACTGTACATTAGCCCTGTTCAAAAATCAACTTTTTCTTATTTTCATAGGTTTCTGTACTTTTTCCCATGCTTTTTGACCTGAAAAGGCCGAAAATCACAACCATTTTGACCTAGGGGTTGTTGGGAAGCATTGCCGCATGGAGCTTTAAGTTTTCTGCCTTGAAATCGGCCAAAAGCACCAGTTCCGGGGTCCCTTGAATCATGTTTTGCACTATAACTTTTTATCTAAACAAGATAGAGCAACAAAATAGGCACCAAATTAAAGTGTTTTTAATCCTCTTTCTAACTTATACAATTATGATAGTCTTGGAACAAGAAATGGCACATTGGTACATACAAAGATTTCAGAAATATCACAAAATTCGTTTTCTCACACTCAAGGCAGACAAGGCGCCTTATTCATGACACAAATTTGAGATTAACATTTTGTCACAAGTCTAATCGATCAAGAAGTGAAAGCATTACATGATGATTAATTTCATAATGACATTTACACAGTCAGTTGTTGAGAGTTTGTTTCTTGAAGCTGTCAAAGCGGCGTCTGTTGAACTCCACAGCTTGAAGGAGATAGTCCCTTTGCTTGGCATCTGTTGTTATGACATTTGCAAAGTCGCTCATCATCTTGACACCACGTTCAGCAATGTCATTCACCGCTTTCAGATTCTTAACATAGTCCAACGCTTTTCTGTAGTCCTCATTCTGTGGCCAAGATGTGACAGGTTCCAGAAGCAACTCGGATCCAATGTTCAGTGTGTCCAGCAGGAAATGTGATTCTGGGCCAATGAGATCAACCAGGGTGGTCTTAGCTGTGACTCTCTGGAATAGAGGCTTTCCTGTTCTGAAGCTGTCTGGCTTCTCAGTGGCATGTAACTGGGCAGCAATGTCGTGCTTCAATGTGTCACTCAATCTACTGCTGAACAGGGCAAATGGCACGACTTCCTGCGCCAGGTACCATTTGTGGTTTTCCATCTTATTAAGTACTGCATCAGCAAGCTCTGGGTCAGTTTTCTTGTACTTCAACATGTCCTGGATTAGACTTAGATCATTCACGGGAGCATCTGCAGCAGACATTGACATCATTCATACAGGAGTGTAGAACAGCGCAAGGAAGGTGTTGAGTCTTTCCAGCTTTGATACAGTGTCTTCGTCGTACTCAAGTTGATCTGCAAACATCAGCATTTTCATGGAGTACAGGTTTCTGGCCATCCATCTGGCCTGATGAATGGCGCCTGGTCGACTCCAGTGAATACCTCGAGGAGGCGTTCCTCCAAGAACAATGACTGTCAGTTCAGCCATTTCCCTGTAGTCGGCTCTTGGAAGCCTTTCTGCTGTTAGAATGTCTTGGAGTATTTCTTCACTGTTCTTCTTCTTTTCCTTCAGCCATTTGCTGTTGATAGCCAGCATCTTTGGGTTTTCCTTGGACAAGTCCGTCCAAACATCCTTCAGATGCTCAAACCAGGGATTATCTGGCCCCTTCACCTTCCCAAACAGCTTCTCCAAAACTGCTCCTACTAGGATTTCCAGGATGTGATGTCGACAGGCCAGATAAAACACCTTTTTGTTCAGCATTTTCTCTAGCAGTTTGGCAGCTCCTCTGTGAACTCCACTGTTACTGGATGTAGTGTCAAAAACAAGGCCAGTAACATTATACGTAAGTTCCCATGTCTCCAGTAAATCCATTGAAGCCTCAGCCTGAGCTGTGCCAGAAGAATTGTCGATGACAGGTACTCCCAATAACTTTCCTTCAGTGTATGAAGGTGGACCAGACACTAGCACAGCTAAAGTCTCTGAGGTACTTCCAGGTTCACTGCCCAATACATCTTTGAGCAACTTTCCATCCCAGTGTAAGGCAGCGTACTGTGGGGGGTTTTCACAAAACTTGGACATGTGACTCTGGCTGATATTATACCTGGACAGCATTCTGTTGCGACGTGTTGTTGAGGTTGAGATGACGAAGTTATCCAGATCAGCCCCTCCAGCTTTCAAGGTGGCAGAAACCATGGCAGTAACTTGATTGTCTGATAAACCAAGACGATCAGTTGTATTGCAGATGACATCACATTCCATGACCTTCCTTGGAAACGTCAAAGTCACACTAGTCACAGTGTCTTGATGGTGAGAACATCCAGGACGAGGCTGATGGTAATCCATGTCCTCTGTGTTAGCGTCGTTGTCAGTTGAGTCACCCCAGGTAATGTCATCCACATGAACAACTGCCTCTTGTTCTGCTGCAGCTGTAAAATATACAACATGTTAAGACAGTAATTGTTAAGTACATGCTAAATATCGCAATGGAGTAAAACTTAAAACTTTTTGTGACGTTCAAAGTAATTAGTTTTACCTTGTTCTTGTCTATGCTGCAGTCTTTCATTCCTCGCTGCTTGCTGCAGGGATCTTGTCTCAAAAATCTTGTCATGACCAGACATATGACCTTTCCTCTCAGTCTTTTGGTCTTCGTAGAACCTGATATCCTCATCTTTCTTCTCTCTGGATAACAGTCTGTTGTTCTGTATTTCCTGGATTGCATCTGGAGCTCCTATATCGAACAGGCTAATTCCAGCACAAATGCTCCTCTTTTTCCTCCAGGGTTACTTGCTCTTCCTTTGCTTTTAACCGGAGCACGATGTTTCTCATGTAGTTTCATGAAGAGCTTCATTGCGTTGTACTTGGTCATTGTCTTGATCCTAGCCATCTGCCAGAATGGGATTAGATTCAACTGTTTCATATGCAAGGTCTTGAACCATGGGCCTCCCTGCATTTTCCGGTAAATTCTGAAGATTAAGGAAATACTGGAACGCCTGTCTGTTGGTGGGAAGCTGGGAACCACTGATAAAAGCTGAAGGGTATCCAACCAGGAAAGTTTCAGTGAGAGATCTGGTAGATGGCCCAGTTGACACCTGCCTGTGGACAGTACGTGGAGGTTCTGAGATATCAACTGTGCGCCCACGGAGCTCCCTCAGCTCCTTGCTTAATGCCATTGTGAAGTTGTAACTTGTAGATGGTTTTCTAGATTCTGATTGAGTTTCTGTTGTTTCCTGAAAAATGATAGATAATTATTATTATTATTATTATTATTATTAATTATTATTTATTTTTATTATTATTATTATTATTATTATTTATTAATTTTATGCTCTTTCATTTGATACCTAATTTGTTGCTCTATCTTGTTTAGATCAAAAGTTAAAGTGCAAAACATAATTCAAGGGACCCCGGAATTGGCGCTTTGGCCGATTTCAAGGCAGAAAATTTAAAGCTCCATGCGGCAATGCTTCCCAACATCCTAGTTCAAAATAGTTGTGATTTTCGGCTTTTTCAGGTCAAAATATATATATATAAGTACATATGTAAAAATGAATAATGAATATTTCTTATATTTATTTTTGCATATAAAGTCCAAACTCGCGTGACACTCTAACTGTATATTAAAACGCAAGATTTGAGAAAAGTTTTTATTTTATTTTTACTTTATTTTTGTTGAACAATTGATGAATTATTTCGTTTTTAAATTACTTAATCATGTTTTTTAGATTTAGCTTAATAATGTAATCGTGTTAAATTCTGCAATGTTCATTTTCTTTATACATTTTCTCTTAGTTGTAAAAGATGAAGTCATGTCTTGTTTAACACTTAATTTTAAATTTTTAGCATTTAATTTTGGCCCATATGTATGTTTAATTTTAATCCATAATAAAATGCATATTTCAACTTCCATTTTTAGTTAACTCGGCAGATCATGGTAATATCAAATCTGTGAATATGCGGTTTAAAATAAAAATATGGTTTCATCTTCAAATAACTTGCTTATCTGTCTAGACGCTGTTACAGCTAAAATATTTACCATATCTTCAAATATTTAGCAAAAAAATTCAGCCTATTGAGAATAAAAAACAAAATAGGTCAACATTAAATAATAATGATGATGTCACCAAAATTTGTGTATATATAGAGACAAAGAGAGAGAAGTGCATGGAGATTATCTGTTGTAAGCTTCAAACGTATATTTAGAAATACCTACAGCGAGGATATTCGGCTTGGATTACACGTTCACATAACTACACATAATTACATATAGGTATTCAGCCAAGATTATAGCTTCGTATTTATTTGGATATTAAATTATATTAAATATAATTAATAAAATTTAAATATATTAATATTATTAATATCAATATTATTAATACTAATATCAATTATTAATACAATCACTATAAATATAATAAGACTATACATCATACTAATTGAAAATTATAATTAAATATTATTAATATTAATATTATCAATATTAATATCACTTATTAACATCAATAATTAATTATTAATATAATATAATAAGACTATACATCATATAATTAAATAATATATACTTAAAAGGTCAAAATATTAAATACCTTGCTTGTTGAGTATCTTAACAACCTTAGATACCTTGACCTTGCACATATTGGTTTTTGTTTTACCGGTTATTATTGTTTTTGATTAACTATATAGAAATATGGAAATAAATATGTAAACAAGAGTATGTAGTTTAATTTTGTTACCGTAGTTGAAATAAGACGGACATACAGAGTTATGTTTTGTATGAGTTGATGAATTTGTCTTTCAGTTTCTTTTAGGAAATTTTTAGTGCCCTAGATTGTTTTATCTCCTGATTAAGTAAATTCCAAAGATTATTGCCCTATTTCCGGATGACCAACTTTAATAAAAGTATTTCAAAAAATCGAATACAATACACTTACTAAATTCTTAAGGAAACCCACTATTTTAACTAAAACACAAGTTGGGTTTAGAGGTGGACGTACAACGGAAGATGCCATACACATACTTTTAGAAAATGTGTAACAAAACTTAAACAACATGAAACACACTGTCTTGGTCTTCCTCAACTTGCTGAAAGCAATTGACACACTTTCACATGAAATCTTATTGAATAAACTTCACATACATAATAAGAGGAAATATCTTCGACTGATTTAAATCATATCTGTCAAATCGTCATCAGTACATCATATTAAAAAATGATTTATTCGACAAGGCGATGCTAACTAGTGGAGTCCACAAGGATCTATTCTTGGACTATTACCATTTTTAATTCATGTCAACGATCTTCATCTCTCAACCATATTAAATTGCGTTCAACGCGCAGATAATACCACACTTACTTCTTCCCATCATAACGCAGCCTTTCTCATTAATGAAACAAATAGGCAATTCGGAAATGTGTATAAATTGGTATCTGCTATTAAACTTTTATTGAACCTGACAAAGTCATTTTATATGTTCATTACCACAGAACATATTAATACAAGCTTTCAAATAAAATTAGGAATACAACTCTTGCAAGGGTGAGTGAGGTCACAGTGCTTGGCATTAATTCAGACGAAAGACTACATTTCAAAACCCATGTATAACATATCAAATCCACAACAGCAAGGTTTCTCTTCATATTACTTAAAATAAAAAAGTCTTCTTCAAAACGCACTCCTTACCCGATATTATTCCTTCATCCATACACAATAAATGCAAAACTTCACTTTTACGTGGAGGTCGAAATGTGGCAATAAAACCCACACTAATAGACGGAATTAATTTCCACAACAGTTTCGATGCCCATTGGCATCCTCTTCGGGTGGATACAGAAAAATGTATCCACCCGAAGAGGATGCCAGTGGGCATCGAAATTGTTGTGGAAATAAACTTCGTCTATTAGTGTGGGTTTTATTGTCACATTCATCCATACACATTTATTATACTGTATTACAGTAGTATAGCCGCGTTTGGCCAGAGGAATTTGGGATGCTTGGAAACTTGCCCCTGGAGGGGCCCCCTGAAGGCCTTCGCCTCCATTGTAAGAGGCCCCCTTCATTAAGTTCCTCACACCATTTATGGGGTCTCACCATCCTTAATGAAGGGCATTTTTCTCTTGAGGGGCCCCTTGTGGGGCGCCCTCCTCCTTGGAAAAAAAAAAAGGATTCATCCTCGCCTTCCTTCACGAGAAAAAATCCACCTTCATGGTCTTTTATGAGACAAACAAACAAACATTCGAGTACTTTTTGTTCCGGTGCGCTCATCGTGTTCGCGGTCCCCGTTAGTCTTAGCTGCAGGAGGAGCAAACATTCTCACAATACAAATAAAAACTTAAAATAAATATCTGAAAAAGGGTTTAATAGACGTAACGAGATTATGCATCGACCTCAAAACATACAGGATGTGCATATTATTATAATCCAATACCATATTATTTCTTCAAATGTATTACCGCTTTCGTATGTTAGTAATTGCGAACATCACAAAATACAAACTCAGATTAATCACGTTTTAAATCAAAAACAATTTTTCTGTTTAATATTTGTATTTTATGAAGTTAAATAAAAATATTAAATAAAATTAAAATAAAAACTTTTATTTTCAATTATAGGGGTAACTTTTGCTTTTCCTAATTAAATTTCATTTATTCTCACTAATATGAAATGAAGCGACATGAAATGAAATGAAAAGGTTTATTGGCAGACTACAGCCCATATGGCAAAAACTATTAAGCTACATTATGCAGTTAGACTAACAATTAAGTGTTTAATCAACATACATATTATTATTTACCTTCAATTACCATCTTAAACCTTATTATTTGTTTATCGTTATATATATATATATATATACAGGGCGTCCCAAAAAAATGTATACACACTTTAAATACTTATAAAGGCAGTGTTTATTAAAATACATTTCATTTTCAAAATGTAATAGAATCTACAGACATTATTTAATTGTTTTGTCAACGCCTGTTTTCAAACTGACGTCCGTTCTGGTTCAGGCACTGCTGATAACGCGAAGCAATGGAATCGCAAACATCACGAAACATTTCGTTTGGTATTTGTGTGCATTCTCGTTCAATGGCTGCTCTCAATTCAGCCACTGTTGCAGGTTTTATAGCGTAGACTTTGTCTTTTAAGTATCCCCATAAAAAAGTCTAGTGGTGTGAGGTCTGGTGAACGCGGAGGGTATTCTACGAAACCCCTTCGTCCAATTCACATCCACATCGTGCCAAGTACCACTCGCAATACTCCACTCTTCGGTCCGGATCATCTTCATTAATAGCATGGACTAATCTTGGAATGTAACTTTTCCATTGACAGCGCTTCAAAATGCGTTGGACAGACGATTCTGAAATTCCTACCTCACGACTCGCTTGCCGCACAGATTTTCTTGGACTTTGGTGATACGTTTCCAGTACTCTTTCTTGCTTTGTGGGGCTTGTCGATGTCCGTGGTCTTCCGGAACGCTTCTTGTGGACATTCTGAACAGTTCCATCGGCTTCAAACTTATCTCTAATTCGAGTGATGGTAAGTCGCGTTGGTGGATCTGTTTGAAACTCCCTCCTAAACTGTCTTTGCACTTCAACTGCGTTTTCACACTTCCAGTAGCATTTTAGAATGAATTTCATTTGTTCAAAGCTTAGTCTGACTGCCATTATTAATTCTAATGGGTTTAACTTGGAAAGAAAGAAACATCAATTGAGCTATCAGCTGTTAAAGTGTGTATACATTTTTTTGGGACGCCCTGTATATATATATATATATATATATATATCGGGTGAATTTCACAATTAAACACGTGAAACGAGTGAATGATGCATATATATATATATATATATGATAAGCTTTACTAATTCAATGTACAGTAATTGCATAATTCTTTGTTAAGTATGTTAATTATAATTGGCAACTCAGTTCACAATCTTGCCAGATTTTCCAGGCTAATTAATAATAATCATTTTTAAATGTATGTAATTTTTTTAGTGAATTATCTGTAACGAGAAATAGTTAATTTTTATTGTTACCAATTATTTGCTATAAACTACACAGGCCTGCGAATGAGAAATTTGTAAGAGCCGTTTTCTTACTAATAGTTGATTTTATATAAATCAATTACTCTGATTTTTAATAAGGCATACATTTTCCTATCACGTAAGGATTTTCTGCAAACTGAAAGGGAAAAGCAGCTACAT
Organism: Bathynomus jamesi; assembly: GCA_023014485.1. Taxonomy (NCBI): domain Eukaryota; kingdom Metazoa; phylum Arthropoda; class Malacostraca; order Isopoda; family Cirolanidae; genus Bathynomus; species Bathynomus jamesi. The sequence goes on from JAJOZX010002207.1 coordinate 57,182, forward strand.
AAATAAATATTATTTATTTCAATTCACATTAGGTACCTATTTCGTTTTGTTATGGTAATGACAAATGCAAACAACTTTAAAAATAAAGAATGCTATTAAAGTCAATTACATATCCATCTTATTTAGCCTGATTTTTCTTGTGGGCCTACGCGCTGCTCCTTTTCTTTTATGTAATAATTCTGTAGCACCCCATTTCAACATCCAGTGGTAAGCAGTTGTCATGCTGACGTCACACCTTCAATGATATCTCAGTAGTTTTTAATAAAAATTAAACTGTCTCAGTTTTAATGAAAACTACTTACATGTATAATATGAAAAATGACATTTTGTGAAATTCTGTACGTAATGTCGAAAAATTAATATTATTTTCGGAACCAGCGTGCAAAAATTACTATACAAATGATAAATTATTTCGAACAACAAAACCATCGGTACTTACGTATTAACGGGGGGGCCACCACATATTGATGATTGGTTAGGTTAAGTTGTAATATTTTCGTTAGTTGAAAATTTCTAATACATCATATTTTTTAAAATATTTTTTATACAATTTTCTGAAAAATGAATTTTTCTAGGCTTGTTCATGATGAAAATTTGGGATCTACCAAAAATTGAAGAAGATGCGGTCTCTTTTCTACAAGCCAAAGAAATTCTACCTGCTGAACTAAGGATCACATGATCACATGATCACGATCCATTCAATTCCATTCTTAATGCTATTAAAAATTTTTGGCCTCCAGAAACAAATGTCGTTTCTAATGTGTAACATGTACTAATCATTGTAAATATTTGAAATATAAATCATTGTAAATATTGTATAAAATTTTTTTTTCAAAAATATTGCTATTTAAAAAATATGATGTATTAGAAATTTTCAACTAACGAAAATATTACAACTTAACCTAACCAATCATCAGTATGTGGTGGCCCCCGTTAATACGTAAGTACTAAACGATCTACGAGCTATTATTATGCATTCATATTCAGAGATAACTGCAGACATGTCTACTTTTATAGTGTTTCAATTGTAAAATTTAATTTCAAAACGCTTTTTCATGTAACATTGGAGGATATATTTTAAATATTTTTACTCGAAATGAAAATCGTTGATTTATTCCTACTGCTGTTAATCCATTATTTTTTACGAATACCTAATTTAATTTTCCTCTCATTTATAACACGAATTCCATTATACGTGAATTTAAAACAGAAGCATTTTTATAATGCAGAATGTGTAGACGAAACACGAGATATAATATCTCTATAAGCACATGTTTATTTTAAAATGATTGAAATATGCAAGATTGAAAATTGATTAATGATTATAGGATCATCAGGCTCATTTTATAATAGTGTTACATTAAATGTTGCAAAAGTCGTTTTCTACACACATTTGCAATAGAGAAAACGGAATTTTGGTTTAGTGAGGGGTAGGACTAAATTAAATATGTTTCTCTAGGATCATTCTATAAATTTAAAACATTACTTGTAAGCAGTTAGCTTTCCTAATTAATATAATTTCTTTTCATTAGTTTAATAATCCCCATTTTCAGCAGCTTCCCGTAATTATACAAACAGGCAGGGATTGCGAAATTTCCATAACGTTATAATACGTTCCAAAACGTCTGGAATATAAGTTGCTGGTTATACTTATCTGTATATTGAAGGAAGATCCCTTAATTTTTACCGTTGCAAAGGTACATGGTTACAGATATAAAAATCATTTGTTTTTCTCATTAACAAACTATGAAATCTGTTGGTAATCATTAAACAAATTGCATAGGCCAACTACACACCGAATTGAAATTATGGTGAAATATGGAAACTATCTGTGTAATGTTGCACAGAGATGAGGGTATTTAAGCACAGACTCTAATTGTAGACCTCATTCTTCATGCAAACTCCATAGCAGAAAGTTTGTTAACACTTCACTCACTTCATCAGTTTGTGAGTATTTTAAACTTTTTTAGCATGTTAACTGATAATAATTATTTTTCCAAGATAGGCTTCGAGTAAAATTCATTCTAGATGTTCGACTCCTTTCTGGTTCACGAATAATAATAGTAATAATAATAATAATATATATACACACACACACACACACATATATATATATATATATATATATATATATATATATATATATATATAATGGTGCAGTTATCTACAAAATATCGGCCTATATTTAACTAATAATTTGATTATTACATAATACTACTATGCCATGCTACATAAAAATTTTAGTCTCTCTTCAGCAAAGAGTCGGTCGGAGTTTAGAAACGGATTCATTTTTAGAGAAATTAAAAAATTCTAATGCTCTAACCCACATCACATTCAATGGTAATTACAACTATTTACAATAAGCCGACTTAATTTCACATCTAACGTTTTAAATAAGCTGCAGATATTTTCTACAGTTAAATTATTACTTTGTCAACCCCCAGTGCCTATGGTAGGTTTGCAAAAATAAAAACCTGACCAAGCTATATGATCGTGACAATGTAATTTAAAGAATATTAGCTAAGAATTTGCAAATTAACTGTATAAAGCAATAAAATAAATTTTATATTTTGAAATTACATAATATTCTACATGATACTCTTCCATTTTTTTAAATCTATATACAGTATATAACCAGTCGATCATTCACTGGCGGTTAGAAACGAAGATATTTTCATAGGAACAATCCCTGAAACTATATATATATATATATATATATATATATATTGCAAAGACATTAATCCAACTAGGAAAATAACTAATTCAGAAATATCAATATAATAACAATAATGAAATGATTCACTGTAAACAAAGTAGCTAAATACGGTAAAACAAATTTCACAATTTTGCTAATAAAAGAAATGTGTATCTTCATGAACTTCATACCGAAGCTTTCGCTGAAGGTTATATAATTATAATTATAGCCTAAAAATTTCAAGGAGCTATACTATCATATATTGCTTAACTTAGGCCTGTACCCCCTGAACAGGTTTATTACTCCTTTTTCATTCTTATACAAAGTACTTCAGTATTGCCGTTTCAAAATGTAATCAATCTAGTGCATTTTATTTACAAATGTAGGGTCGTGATCAATAGCAAATTTAGACAAATAAATATTTTATAACTCGTCAAGCATACTGCTCATACGAAGCAGAACGCGTTATTCAACAATCTATCACGTATTCACATAAAAAACACATTTTCTCCGATTTGAATCTGTGGATTGATTTTAATTACCGATATAAAAAATAATATATATGTAATTTCGTTTAATAACAGGGTGAAATATCGAATAACAACAGAATACTAATAAAATGCTACGGCTAGTGTGCAATACTCTATTACTTAGTCATTTCGCGTACGTAATCAAGAATTAAATATATATTATATATCGCTGGCCGAAGCCCATGTCCAGCATCGAAATCCTTGTATAGTATTGTCAACATACCTATAACAATGACTTTGTATTTTTATTTATGTCGATAATAATGATAGTTGAAATCTAATACATGCCCTGAGCGTTAATTCTTATTCATGAATTATGTATTATTAACTGGATTTAGGATCTTTTCCGTTTGACTGCCGCCATTGAAACTTAATTAAACTTTTTGTATTTTGTTTTTTAACTGAAATGTCTTGATGATACAAAATAAGTTACTTTATAAAAAAGCTTTTCTTAATTTCCCCTTCAAATTTTGTTTCTTATAAACAATTTTAATTACTTTCAAGATCCATGCTTAATTTTTAAGTTTTAATCGTGTATTCAGAAAAATAAGGGGATCACCTGAAGATCAGGGCCTCCAGCCTTCTTTAGTTAGCTTTATAAGGCTAACTAACAAAAATATCACGACCTAACCTAACCAATCGTCAAGGTCGTACAGTTGACCTAACGATTGGTTAGGTTAGGTCGTGATATTTTCGTTAGTTACCCTTATAAGGCTAAGTAAAGAAGGCTGGGGGCACTCACCTCTTATGTTTCAATGGCGGCAGTCAAACGGAAAAGATCCCTGGATTTATATGCATTGTTCGTAATTAAGAATTAAGTAAAATCTAAAGCTTAAGAACGAAATTAAATAAGTAGATACTGCAGTTTCACAATGGCTACCCCTCTCTCTTCTATCCTATCTACAGCCCACTCATCACATACTCCTCAAAGCCTCGCCGTTATTATATATATATATATATATATATATATATATATATCGTAAAGAACGACGCTTGTATAGGAGATATTCCGCGCAAGACGAGAGAGAGAAAACGGAACAAATGAAAAAATGAAGTACCACCTGGGAATCGAACCCGGGATCTTCCGATTGCCGGTCAGACGCGATACCATTACACCATGGACTTCACTCTTCCAAATGCCGTAATTCTTCTACATACTCGCAGAAACCAATGCCCCAAGGGGGCACCTCCCGCATGCCGTAACATTATATACATTCAACTGCAAAGAACACGCAGTATAAATAACGTAAAGACGTTATTTATACTGCGTGTTCTTTGCAGTTGAATGTATATATATATATATATATATAAAATATATAATATATAATATATATATATAAAATATATTATATATAATATATATATATAAAATATATATATATAAAATATATATATATATATATATATATATATATATATATATATTAATATATAAATATATATATATATATGGGAAATAAGAGAACGAGACATGATGAACACTGTAGGCATACGTTTAGATCAGTTTTAATTTTCGTCACTACTGCTGAAAAGATAAAAATAAGAAATGTAAAATAAATAATATCGCCAACAAAGAATATTCTGTGTTAATTATGTTACTATACCATATATGTAGTTTTCTGTGTCACAGTACTATATTGTTCCTTCATCCAATATTTCTAGGAAACGTTGATCAAAATTTACTTGACGCGCTTGTACAGCCTCATTCAGTTCTGGATCCAAGTCAACGATTATCCAACAACGGGGAAATGTAAGTATGGTGTGGTTAACAACCACTTCTGAGAACGAACAACGCATGTAAGATTATAAAAGTACATTTTATACACATCATTCAGTTCCGATGTTCGGTAAATATTTGTGCAGGCTTGAAGGAGAGCAGCTTTAGTTTTATACAAACTTCTTATACATGGCTAGTTACTCAAAGAGCTGGTGCTGGCTCGCCCATATACATTTAAATTCTTGTACATATTCTGTGTTTCATTTCTCATTTTGGGTCTGATACTGGAAGAATGACCAGAGTTACCCTTACAGAGATGTAAGTCCTTAACCTTGCAGCATTGAAAGAACAGTACGGTTCAGTAAAGGTAACTTGTAAGCTTTCAGGAGACGCATTAAGTATTTAACAGAAGGAACTGAAAGCCCTGTATTAGAGCCCTAGACCAAAACGTCCATATTCACATCATGTATACTACATTCAACGCATGAATCAGTCACAGATCGCGAGTCGGCAGTATGGGCATCAAATTTTGATGGAGAGAATGAGCGCCAAACCTCACTCCGCAGGAGATTCCAAAACCCTAATACATCACATCAACGTTGCCTAGTTATAAAAGGTTGACAGATATATATATATATATATATATATATATATATATATATATATATAGTCATTTTACCATCCTTCTTTTATAACATCCCCCTTCTTTACAAAAGTCAGTATCCTTTCTGCTCTTCAACCAGTTCCCCATCAGTTTTATTTCTATTTGTCATTCAGATAATTTCATTTACCGTCTTTTCTCCTGATAAAGCTCAAAATCTATGCTCAAATCTGGTGACTATCACATTCCTGTGGGTCACTGTGTTACTGCTACAATATTCCTCAGAGAAATTGTACTGTCGCCCTCTCTTACCTTTAATTTATCAAAGACCTTTGAAATTGAACAATCTGTCTATATATCTCTATATCAGAGGATCCGCCTTCCAAATCCCTATTCCTCTACCCGTTTTAAGATCGACCGCATTTGGTTCAGATGTATAGTGTTTGACACAGAAGCATTTTCGATTCTGCTAGACAGAAAATGGGGAGTGCCGGAACATTCATTTCTACTGCCAGTCCACCTTAATGATCTTTTTCCGTGGCTCATATACTCTGTGAGCAGGGCTGTGCGGGTCTATCACTTTCGGGTCGGGTCCGGGTCTGGGTCATTTTTCTAATTTACTTTCGGGTCCGGGTTATTTTTCTAATTTACTTTCGGGTCCGGGTCCGGGTCCGGGTCATTTTTCTAATTTACTTTCGGGTCCTGGTCCGGGTCCGGGTCGGACCCGAAAGTTCACTTTCAGGTCCTGTCGGATCTTTCAGTATATGACCCGGGTCTGCGTCGGGTCCATTATTAAAAATGTAATAATTATAATCTGGTATAGGATAGGTAATAAGACTGCTACCGTAGCTACATTAACATTTTTTCTGAAACATAGTAAAACATTATATGGCTATACTATTAATTAATCCGATTTTGGAAATGTTTGAAAGTAGGTGTATTAATTGTATTAATATCACTGGTCAACAAAGATTTTTCATCAGAGTAAAATTTGTGGTGGCTGGATAGCATTTTTCACGCTGATTCCAAAACTGCATTCAGATTTTTTCTAGCACGTATAGTTTTCAAGATGAAGCATATATATAACTACACAGATTTAACCATTTTAAATAGGCAAAATACTAATATTTCAACATTTGATTGTGTTTATTTTATTGTGTTTTTTTAGTTTATTCATCTTATTTATTTCAATTATCTTAATTATACATCTTATGTATTTCAGGTGTGAGCTTTTACGTCTAGCAGCATTGTGATTCAGGCAACAACGCCGTGCTTTGTGTGTCAAAAGATCAGTCCAGTCCAAGAACTTGTTGTGTCAAGTTGGTGTACATTTTTTTTTAATTTATAGTTTGCTCAGGTCAGTCAACATGCCTCGACAATGTAAGAATGACCCCGACAAGTTCTGTTTCGTATGCGGCCAGTTGACAACTAAAACACAGCGACGAAGTATTGCAACCGACATTAAGAAAATATACAAGCTATACTTTGGTTGCCATCTCGGTGACCAAGATAAACCATGGGCGCCACATCAAATCTGTTCTGGCTGTTCAAATGGATTACGTGATTGGCTTAACAAAAAGAAAGCTTCAATGCCATTTGCCATACCCATGATATGGAGGGAGCCGAGAGATCATCATGAAGACTGTTATTTTTGTAGTGTGAACTTAATGGGGTTTTCTGCCAAGAACAAACACCAGATTGTATATCTAAACTTGGATTCAGCACGTAGACCAGTAAAACATGATGAAACATTGCCCATTCCAATTCCCCCAAGTGATAGGCTAGATTCTATCATAGATGGCATGGAAAGTGATGAAGGTGCAACTGGCGTTCCGGGACCATCTACAGAACCAGAGTACACTTTTGAAGGTAGACATTTAGAGCCTAAAAAGTTAACCCAAGGACAGTTGAATGATCTTGTTAGATACTTATCGCTGTCTAAAGAGAAATCAGAGCTTCTCGCCTCAAGACTAAAGGAGAACAATTTACTTGAGAACAATGTTCGTATTAGTTACTACCGAAAGCGGAATTTTGAATTAACAGCATTCTTTTCAGTAGACGGTCCTCTCTGTTGTTGCCATGACATCAATGGACTATTTACAGCCATATCTCAGACGTATGTGGCATCTGAGTGGCGCATCTTTATTGATTCGTCGCAGAGAAGCCTGAAAGCAGTTCTTTTGCATAATGGTAATATAATGCCATCCATCCCCATTGCCCATTCCGTCCATCTAAAAGAGACATATGACAATATGGATATACTACTTAAGGCAATCAAATACGACAGTCATCAATGGAATGTTTGTGGAGATCTAAAAGTTATAAGAATGCTTATGGGTATGCAGTCAGGATTCACAAAATTTTGTTGTTTCCTTTGCCTGTGGGACAGTCGCGCCACTATAGAACATTACACCAAAAGTGACTGGCCACTTAGGTATACATATGTCCCAGGGATAAGCAATGTCCAGTCTGTCCCTTTAGTGGATCCCCAAAAGATCTATCTGCCACCTCTTCACATTAAACTTGGTTTAATGAAGAATTTTGTTAAAGCAATGGGTAAAGTCAATTCTGAAGGGTTCCAATACCTTTCAAGGAAATTTCCGAAGGTTACTGCAGCAAAATTGAAGGAAGGAATTTTTGTTGAGCCACAAATAAGGGAGGTTTTGAATGACACTGAATTTGAAAAAGTCCTAAGTCCGCTGGAATTGAAGGCTTGGCAGGCGTTCAAATGGATATGTGAAAACTTTCTTGGAAGCAACAAGTCACCTGCGTATAAGGATGGAGTCAAGAACCTCCTTGATGCCTTCAAAGAAATGGAGTGTCGAATGTCGTTAAAAATTCACTTCCTGCATTCCCACTTAGATTTCTTTCCTGAAAACCTTGGTGCAGTAAGTGACGAGCAAGGAGAGCGCTTCCATCAAGATATTCAGATGATGGAGAAGCGCTACCAAGGATATTGGAATGAAAGCATGATGGCGGACCATTGTTGGATGCTGTATCGTGACAATCCAGACCAAATTTACAAAAGGAAATCACACTCACAGCGCTTTTAATAAAATAATGTATATATTCTTTATTTATAAGTACATTGAATAATGTATATGATGTATTTGTTGTTTAGCATTCCTAAGTGTGATCTATACATCCATTAATTTTCTTATAGCAATATCAAAAACTTAAAAATATTCAAACCAGTGTATCTATATAACTATACGTGCTAGAAAAAAATAAAACCAGATTCGGAATCAGCGCGAAAAATGCATTAAGAAAAGTGTGATCATGTTTGTGATGAGAAAAAAAAGTTTCATTTTGTTGGCCAGTGTATTTAATAGCAACTTGGTATAGTTATACATGCATTGCTAAGGAACAAAGTACGATGTATGATTGCTCTCTTCAGCCCCCTTATTCTAAATTTTAATTAATTTTGTGAAAACAAAGTCTACATTTTTTGAGTGAACTCAAATGGAAATTATCATCTTCTTGCATTAAAATTAAATACTTTGTTTATCTTAAAAAACAAAAACAAAACCGATAATATGAAATAATTAAAGTCATTTGGTAGTAATATTGTCTTTATATTTTGAGGGCAACATATTCTGTGAACTCCTTTAAAACCGATATTGATATAGCGGCATAGCCTATACTGATTTCTCCTAGAATCTAGACTGAAAGTTGTGGCAAGACAGGAAAGAGATTTCTGAATTTTAAACTGATTTTTTTAATTTTGAATATGCATAGTGTATATATATAATATATATATATATATATATATATATATATATATATATATATATATATATATATATATATATATGCGCTTCTTAACTGAAATATTTTTATGAGGACTATTCTACACTATTTTATTTGAGAAGACTTTATTCCCCAACACCGTTCGATCACAAAAACAATACTGTGTCTAATAATGATTGCGAAAGAGAATTTCTTTGCGGGTTCAGAATGAAGCTTAGAGCTGAGAACAATCTTTCAACGCAAACTTGTGTGCACGGAGTAGACAATGCTACCAAGGCTGCCTGTTTTAATTCTCCTCACATTTCCATCCACCATTTCTTGGGATCTTGATGGATCAGTTTCCCAGCTGAATCTCTCTTTTTCGCGAGGCGAGGACATTTTTCAAACTGCATCACACCTACATCAAACTTCGCACTCAGTGTGACACAGTTTGAAGGCGCACACATAAATTTTTTAAACTAAAATCCCGGCTGTGCGGGTCCTTCACTTTCGGGTCGGGTCTGGGTCTGGGTCAATTTTAAAATTCACTTTCAGGTCCGGGTCCGGGTCTTTTTTCTAATTCACTATCGGGTCCGGGTCAGGGTCCGGGTCTTATCTCACTTTCGGGTTAAACCCGGGTCCGACCTGCCAGCCCTGCCTGTGAGCAGTCCAGCATGATCCCAAACACACACACGTCTTACCCTACTCCTCATTATATACACTGTAGTGTGTAACACTACATAATCTTTCCAATTTTTTTTAAAAAGGGGCCAAATTCAAGAGCCTCGGAATACTCTGAGGAGGGAGCCTCTAATGTCCCCACTTCTGGCTCCCGGCTACCGATACAAGGAACGCAGACGCTGGATAGCGGGGGAGACTGGGGGGGGGGGGTCTGCTACCACCTAGTCGAGATGTTCATGTTCCTCAGTCTATAAACTTCTACAACAATCGTTGTCTTTTCTCAAATTTTCAATCTGCTGAACACTGCCTCTCCTCCTCCAAACTTCATCCCTCACTGAAGCTCAGGTTCCTGCGATGACAGTCAGCAACATCCTTTCTGTACCCTCTTATATTCACTATACTCAGATTCACTCCAAAGATGGATGCTGCGTACATGTACGCAATGGCCTAACTTGTTCTCGTATTCCCTAACCCCGAATTCTATTCCCTCTGGCTACGGCCTACAATTCAATATCAAACTAAATACACCTGCGCTGTTTCCCTTTTTCATAATTCTACTGCCTATCTAAAATTCTTTAACTACCTCACTTCCAAAGTGGAATACATTCTATTCCGCTCCCCACTACTGAAATCTTCATTTTAGGAGATTTCAATGTTCACCAAAACCTTTGGCTTTCCTGAATGACCTAGAGCTAATTGTTCTCTTTCATCGCACTCTTTCAGGCATCTAGCTAAGAACCTCTTCAACAACTCTACCTCCTCTTCTTTCCCTCCTCTATTCCACCCCCGACGGCTCAACAGCCGGATCTTCTCCTGACAATGCTAAACTCTTCGCTCAAACTTTCGCTTCCACCTCAACTACGGATGATTCCGATGCTGTTCCTCCATTTCCTCCTCCCTCTGACTTTATCATTTCTGAAATTAGAAACGTTTCCAAAAATGTTCTTTCTGGCCTATATGGGGACCATCTCTTGGACGGTGTATGGACCTGATGGTGTTCCTCCTGTTGTTCTTGCGCTTCAATGCTAACATCCCGACAGGCAAACGCCTACGTTTTTGTTTCTCATCGTGTACTTTACCTCTCTGCTAAAAGTTTGCTTTCATTCAACCTGTCCCAAGGAGGGGCTAACCGCCCTAAACCCTTCAGCTATAGTAAAAATGTTTTGATTTCTTGCCTATCTAAATTTTTTTAAACTATCCTTAATAGGAAGAATCTTAAGCACCTCTCTTCTCACAATCTTCTTTCATATCGTTAGTACGGGGACCCAAGGGTACGTCTATCGACGATCTTCTTGCATATCGCCCTGAATCATGGTCTTCCTCCTTTCAGGATTTCGGTGAAACTCTTGCTATTGCGCTAGACATATCGAAAACTTTTGATAGAGTGAAGTACAAATTTTTAATATCCAAATTGCCACCCTGTGGATTTTATCCTACTATCTGTGTCTTCACCTCTAATTCTCCCTCTAGCCGCCCTATAGCTGCGATTGTAGATGGCCTCTGTTCTTCTCCTAAAGCTATCAACAGATGTGTTCCTCAGGGACTCTGTTCTGTCAGCCAATCTTTTCCTTTTATTTATTAATGATTTTTAATTCGCCCTTCCTATCCTATTCGCTCCTATGCCAATGACCCCACACTTAACTTCTCCACCCGCTTCCCAGAGCTTCCTTCTCAACAGTCGCACTATGATCCGTGTAGGACGACTATGGAACTCCTGACTTCTGAGCTTTCTGTTATCTCTGATTGTGTCAGAGAATACATTGCGACTTTCATTGGATCAAAACTCGGTTCCTGCGCCTGAAAAACTAGTGGGCCCCGCCATGCCAACCATCGAGGTGTTCTCAGCTAACTTGAGTGAGCGCTACTTTGGACTCTCTTTCGTAGACGTGCTCCCCCCTCGCGACTTATGGATGCCTATCTTGCCCGGTCCTATTCAAAGGAGTGACATAACGAAGGAGTGACATAACAAAGGAGTGACAAATCGGAGATAAAATTCAAAGGAGTGACATAACAAAGGAGTGACAAATCGGAGATAAAATTCAAAGGAGTGACACGAAAATACCAACAAAGAAGAAGAAAGAACAAATCCAGAGGGAAGAGAGGCTTGCAACTGTTAGGTTAGGTTAGGTTAGGTTAGGTTAGGTTTCTAGTTTTTGAAATAAAATCTTAATTTTAACAATTCTAACAAATTTTGTTTTTTTAAATAAAATTTTAATAATTATACTCCTTTGAATTTTATCTCCGATTTGTCACTCCTTTGTTATGTCACTCCTTCGTTACGGTATTTATGTCACTCCTTTGTTATGTCACTCCTTTGAAATGTCACTCCTTCGATACAGACCTATCTTGCCTGTTGTTGTAGACCACAAACTCATGTTCCCGCTTTGCGTGAAGTGTGCAGAGAAGAATAATGGGTCCTGTAATCACACGATCAACCAGCGTGAGAGCAGAGGTGTATATACAAGCCCTGAACTGGACCTAGCCGTTCGCCATGGCTACAGAATATTGAAGACAGTGGCGGCTCGTGACTTTCAGTTATGGGGGTGCTGCCTCAGAAATTGCGAACAATTGTGTCGATTATATATATATATATGAGAGAGAGAGAAAGTCGAATAGATAAATAGATAAATACTCACTACTCAGTCATAAAAATAAGTAAAATAGTATCATAAAATCAATTATAGGGTACTTACGCTTGACGGGTAATTTCGAATTTGCCAAAAATTTTATTTAGAAACAAATTCCATTCTTCTGTTTTTATTCTGAGCGAAAAAATATTCTAAGAAATGAAAGCTATATATTGTAAATAATCCAATTATTATATAATTAACTTCAATCTCACGTCAAAAAATAAATGATAACGAATCATTGATAAATGCAATTCGGAAATTAAATTTCGAATTAGCAAACGATACAGCAACACAACTACCACGTCAAACAAACAAATCGGCACTGCTCTATCCACAGTGCTTTGGATCCTCTTAAACCCGCGATTCTGACTCGCTCTTCGTACGTTCGCCACCGAGGTTTCAAGCGTTTCGAACAAAATCTGCAACTGTTAAGTACGCAGTTCCACGGGAAGGCTGAAGCTACTTTCGTGATTCATTCGTTCGGCATTGAAATAGTTTAAGGAAAAAAGGATATAATCTGATTTAAAAACTCAAAGTTCATTGAAAAAAAAAATCAGAGAGGCTATTTTAAATATTTAAATATAAAGATCATAAGATCATGGGGGTGCTGCAGTTCCACAGTGCCTACCTGCGAGCCACTCCCGATTGAAGATATATGAGATGTGGAGGTTTCAGAAGCTACCCAACCTTTTCACACCGTATATAAATACATTTTTGAAGGATAAGGTAGAAGCATCAGGCTACCCTCGAGGGGTTGACACCGAAGATGAAAAATCGGAGTATATTCAACGTTACCGTAACCGTGAAGGAATACAGCTTGACCGCACCCAAATTGTAAAGAACCCAGGCAAGCGTTTTAGTGCAAAGTTGTGTCTAAACAGTCTTTGGGTAAATTTTTCCCAGAATACAGACAAAGGAAATATACATTTAGCTCAAAGTTGTAGCGAAGTCTGGGATTATGCCAACGCTCCCGATAAAGAGGTCATGGATATCGTGAATGTTGGTAACACGTACATAATAAGGTACAACTGAACCAAATTGGCTACAGATACATCACGTGTCACAAACATACCTCTAGCCAGTTTCACAACGGCATACGCACGTATCACTGTGGCATCTGCTGCATTCTCTTAGACGGAGGGTTCTGTCCACCGATACAGATAGTGTGATATTCACGGAGAGGGCAGGTGAATATATGCCTCCTATTGGGGAATTCCTTGGAGAGTTGACTGATGAGATTAAGGATGAGTATTGTGATGTTGCATACGCTGACTCCTTTGTATCAACAGAGCCAAAAACTTATGGGGTGCCGGTGAGGGTGGGAAAAGAGCTGAAATATATCGTGAAGGCGAAGGGCATCACGCTTAACTTGGCGAACCGACGGGTCGTTAACTTTGACTCGTTGTAGGAGCTAGTCAGCTTAAATGGTAATGACCGACCGCCCCACATGGTTGTGGGGACTCACAACTTCAGAGCACAGAAATTAGGTGGTGTAAAGGAACTTAGGGGAACGAAGGTTTGTCGTAACACCTATAGGAAACGTTACCAGATGCCTGACAGCTACGACACCGTACCCTTTGGATACTGTATCGACTAGATGCATACCTTGTAATGCTTAGCCGTATTTAAACTATGTACGTGTCTGTTACACCTTTTTATTATATGTTCTTTGTATGACTGTTTGCCATGCCCTTTTAACCATTTTCTGTGTATAGTATTTGTACTGATAATACATTTCTTGTTTTGTATTAGATTTCTTTTCATTCTAACAACCTTCATTATATTAGTTATGGGGAAATGAAAGTTCTATATTTACACACCAGTCATTAATAATGCACGTTATTTTTCTCCACAGCTTATTAATGACGTAAACTTAGTCTCAGTATTAACCCTTTCTGTGCCAGCAATTCCACATGGCACTATCAACAAAAAGTATGTGTATTTTCCTCAGACTAGATTCACTGGTGGCTTATGACAATTAAATATAAAATTTAATTGTATATCAACATCTGGTAGTTTTTGGACATTGCCCTGAACATTTAAAACCCCAAAAGAGGTGCAGAAACTATATGAAGGGCTACTCTCGTCTATAGTGCAGAAAGTGTGATGTCCTATTACGTTTAACAAACGACAAAACTGCCTTAATGGATCGAAGCACTATGGTCTACCCTTGTGTTTAGGAAAGGCCAAATATTGTTATTATTTGTCCCAGTCAAAGTACCAAAGTTATGTTAGTGTCTCCTATTACAGTATATGATAGCATCAATGGAACCATATAACTTCTAGTGTAATTAATTATATCTAAGCAAAGTTTCGTTTCCATACCTATTTTTAACATTTTTAATTGTTAAAAACGTTTTTTTAGCTCGAAACAATAATTCGGGAAAGAAAGGGTTAATATTGCAGACACCAACGTCGCTCTGTGCAATACATATCATTCAAATAGATACCTACAGATCCGAATAAGGGCATGATGTTTTCCACATTCTTAGTAATGACGCTAAGACAGCCAATATTATTTTAAATCATTTTATAATCAAGGTTTTAATCTTCCTGCAAGCGTTTGAAGACCTTTGTTAAGTATACATTCGCTTAGTATGAAAAGTTAAAATATGCCTACATGAATAAGATGGATGCTTATCTTCTCATAGTCAAATTTCAGTTTAAGCCTATACATGTACCGATGTGTCGCATGTTGAAATCTTTTAGCTCATTACAATGTCGTTATTTTACTGAGGTTATTGCACAAACGAAAAAAATGATAAAGAATATGTAATATTACAATGGGTACAAAAGGCTACAAACAATGGCTATACGAGAATGTTTGTTTAGGAAGCTCTGATAAAAGATGTAAGAAAATTAAGAATGTAAATGAAAGTTTTAAACCATAGCATAGGAGAGAGAGAGATTGGAAGGAAATGAGAACTTTAAAGATAAAGCGAAAATTTAAGAGTAAAGAGACCTGGTTCCGAGTGAAATTCGACAATACTCTTATGTGGTATAAATGTTTCTAACGGGGATTTAAGACACAGTAACCAACTGGCCTCTTTAAAAGGATCCGACTGAATTACTTTGAAATACGTTAGTAGCATTCCATCCTACAATTTAACTATACGCCTGAATGACATACTTGTAGTTTCATCAGAATTAAGGTAATTACCCGCTAATTTGAGAGCAATATTCTGAGTGCCCCTACATTTCTGCAATCAAAATGTTTTTAGGCATCAAGATTGTCCAAATCTTTATTCGTTATATATATATATATATATATATACACACTAACTTTGCAAGCATTAAATGGTTCATAAGTAAACAGTTTTTAAAACATGAACTATAGATAATGTGAAAACCTAGTGAAGATGCTGTCCTAGATTATCTTAATCGATGCTTCGGTCAAGACAACTAATCTTTTACGCATGATGCCGTTCATCGTGATACATTTACCTTAAATTTACCTTAAAGCGCTTCTGCCTCAAGGGTGCGCTGCTCCCACGAAGTCCACTCAGCGCCTCCTGAGGCGGGGCCACGACGGGGTCGCCACCCTTCTTTTCTCTTGCCTCTGCCATACGATTTGGTCCCCTATTGAATTTGTGGGGGCTGGTCTGGCAGAGGAATACCCTGACACTGTGGGCTGGTCGGGTATGTTGGCTAAAAACATGTCCAAGTGTTTTTTAAAAGTATCTACTGGGACTGCACTTACAGTATATCTCTAAGGTACTGAGGCAAGGAGTTAAACAGGCGAGAACCCTGCCTAGAGATACTATTATATTGAAGGGTTTGAATCCTTCTCAGACTATTTGGTGGGAGGTGATATTTTTTACACATTCTGCCAGTTCTTGTTAAGGTGGGCACAATTGGTTCAGTATTGGGGGCAACTAAAAGCCCTTCTAGAATTTTCCAGGTGTAGATTAGGATGTATCTCTCAAACCTTCTCTCTATGGAATAAAGGTTGAGGCCTCTAAGCCTATCCCAGTAGTTTAATTTGTTTTTACTCATCTGTTGCCCATCAGGTTGTTTAATATACGAGGTAAAGGTTCTTTGTAGGCCCTCAATTTTCATGAACTATATATTTGTCGTGGACAAAACATGGTGGTAGGACGCCTCAGTAAATATGTAAATAATCCGTTGCGGAACTCGACACTGTATTTTAAATTGATGGTACGGCTATTAACGTTATATATATATATATATACACACAGTATATATATATTAACCCCTCAGTCTATGGCCTGGGTTGGTTTGAAGTCGACAGGGGTTCTGGTTAGATGGCAACAACGGATTTGTTACTTGCAGTAGTTTCTTCTATACTACTCTCCGAGTTCTTCTATAGTGGCTCGGAGGATTCTGGGAGGCTTATTAAATTCTCTGAGGGTTCTCTGATTCTTCTTGTAGCGTATCGGGAGATTTTAATGACTAAGTTCTCTGAAGAGAGTACGGCTCGAAGGCGAAAATAAAGACTTTTTCTTACTGTAATTTACTGCTAAAATGTTACAGGTAATACTTGAGCTGGTAAGTTAGATCAGTCTAGTCAGAATGAACATGGAAGAAATTTTGTGGGTTTATATACCCATAATCTGCTAACATCATTATTATTAAATGTTGAAAAGGCTGTATTATTTTTGCACAATATTTGAAAATAAAGTAATTTTTTGCTGTGGCAAAGGTTAAACAGATAAACAGGATATTGGAATAGGAAGCCATATTTTTATCTTAAACAGCGTATTTTCAGATCTGATGTTTTTCAGGTCTGCCAAGTTAATTAGAAATGGAAATTGAACTATGCATCTTTACACTAAAATATGCATATGAGCAAAAATTAAAGGTTTAAGATTTACAATTAAATGCTTAGGCAAGACACGACTTCACCCTCCAGAACGAAGAGATAATGCATACAAAACACGAACATTGAAAGAGCCAATCAGGATTCATTATTATCAAGCTAAATCTAAAAACATGATTAAGAAATTTTGAAAAGAACACCTCATCAATTATTTGGCAAAATAGGAAGCAAATGAAGAAGTTATCCCAACGAAAAAATAATAAAAAAATAATAATAATAATAATAATATCGCCGAGTGTACATTCCTAAATGGCGACATAATGTCGGGTCGTACATTGAGTACAATCCCAAGTACGGTACATCACGGAATACATTGTAATTTTTGTTTATTACAACTATGATTATAATTACCAATTAATTCACATTCGCTTATTATCGTTAATTACAGTTTCATTAAAGTACATTAATTACATTATACAATTAAGATGTTAGGAGTATAACACAAAGTACATGGGCACATACGGTGTATATATATATATATACACATTTAACTGCAATCACCACGCAGTATATTAATGTATAGAAACGACGTAAGTATAGAGGAGCGTTCTGCACACGAGGAAAAGAAATAACGAACAAATGAAAAATGAGGTGAACCGCCCGGGAATCGAACCCAGGATCTTCCGATTGCCGGTCAGATGCGCTATCCATTACACCACGGGCCTCGATCAGTCATAAGTCGAAATTCTCCTACATAGGGCAGAAACCAATGCCCTGAGAGGGCACCCTCGCAAATCGTGAATATGTACATTTAACTGCAATGACCACGCAGTATATTAATGTATAGAAACGACGTAAGTATAGAGGAGCGTTCTGCACACGAGGAAGAGAAATAACGAACAAATGAAAAATGAGGTGAACCGCCCTGGAATCGAACCCAGAATCTTCCGATTGCCGGTCAGATGCGCTATCCATTACACCACGGGCCTCGATCAGTCATAAGTCGAAATTCTCCTACATAGGGCAGAAACCAATGCCCTGAGAGGGCACCCTCGCAAATCGTGAATATGTACATTTAACTGCAATGACCACGCAGTATATTAATGTATAGAAACGACGTAAGTATAGAGGAGCGTTCTGCACACAAGGAAGAGAAATAACGAACAAATGAAAAATGAGGTGAACCGCCCGGGAATCGAACCCAGGATCTTCCGATTGCCGGTCATATGCGCTATCCATTTTTCATTCGTTCGTTATTTCTCTTCCTCGTGTGCAGAACGCTCCTCTATACTTACGTCGTTTCTATACAGTAATATACTGCGTGGTCATTGCAGTTAAATGTATATATTCACGATTTGCGAGGGTGCCCTCTCAGGGCATTGGTTTTTGCCCTATATAGGAGAATTTCGACTTATGACTGATCGAGGCCCGTGGTGTAATGGATAGCGCATCTCATCTGACCGGCAATCGGAAGATCCTGGGTTCGATTCCCGGGCGGTTCACCTCATTTTTCATTTGTTCGTTATTTCTCTTCCTCGTGTGCAGAACGCTCCTCTATACTTACGTCGTTTCTATACATTAATATACTGCGTGGTCATTGCAGTTAAATGTACATATTCACGATTTGCGAGGGTGCCCTCTCAGGGCATTGGTTTCTGCCCTATGTAGGAGAATTTCGACTTATGACTGATCGAGGCCCGTGGTGTAATGGATAGCGCATCTGACCGGCAATCGGAAGATCCTGGGTTCGATTCCCGGGCGGTTCACCTCATTTTTCATTTGTTCGTTATTTCTCTTCCTCGTGTGCAGAACGCTCCTCTATACTTACGTCGTTTCTATACATTAATATACTGCGTGGTCATTGCAGTTAAATGTACATATTCACGATTTGCGAGGGTGCCCTCTCAGGGCATTGGTTTCTGCCCTATGTAGGAGAATTTCGACTTATGACTGATCGAGGCCCGTGGTGTAATGGATAGCGCATCTGACCGGCAATCGGAAGATCCTGGGTTCGATTCCCGGGCGGTTCACCTCATTTTTCATTTGTTCGTTATTTCTCTTCCTCGTGTGCAGAACGCTCCTCTATACTTACGTCGTTTCTATACATATATATATATATATATATGTATAGAAACGACGCAAGTATAGAGGAGTGTTCTGCACACGAGGAAGAGAAATAACAAACAAATGAAAAATAAGGCACCCGGTCATTGCAGTTATATATATATATATATATAAAAACACAATAATGTTTTATAAATTAGAAACAAGCGAGAGGAGCTTTTCACCTCAGAAGCTCTCGCTTTTGCCGTCGTCGTCGGAATTCGAGCACTTCCGTCACCATGAACGGATATCTTGCGAGGAATTAAATAAATAAAAAAAAATATAAAGTATACATGTGAACGTATTTACATGTACGTAACTATGTACGTAATCATGATCATCAGGGGACATGTACGAATGTACAAAGTATTGTACACATATCGGTTGTCACACAATAGGTTGTGTGGGTAATATAGACACGAGTAAACATGGACTGATAGGTTGATAGGGCATAAGTAGACAATAGGTAGATAAATGAATAAGTAATAAAATTAATAAAGGATAGTGGTCAAGAAAGGACATGGATGTATGAATGAATATGGTATACTGCATAACACCAGACAGGACACAACATATAAATAATGACTTATAGAGAATGAAGTTTTATTATTATTAAAGAATTGACCATACATTGAATACGAAAGATATCCACAAACGAAATAAGTGATTCAGTATTCAAGGTATGGAAAACGTGAAGAGAATTAAGTTACTTTATGACGTCATAGTTTATCAAATTATGCACTACGTTAATTCATAATTATTACGTCATAGTTATTTAATTCGTACGTACAGTATAAGTCATTATTCGGAGAAATTAGAGGAAACGAATTAGAGCAATACAGTAATGAAAGGTTTATAGCCATTGTACAAAGAGTGAGTGAAACTATTAATTTAATATATATCCTTATTCGAGTATATCGTAAATATTTAGGAATTGGGTACATTTGAGGAAGAATTAAGTAAATGAATAAAGAAGTACAATCAAGGGTTCAAATCATGCCACATGCAATGGGCATGTATAATCTAATAAAATTTAGGGATGAGGGTTAGATGCAAGACAACAATAATTAATTATCATAAAGTCTATAATAAATTGAAAGTGGAGATATGGGTAATATTGTGATGGAAATGTTAAACGATCTAAATCGTCGAGTGTCTTGTTTGTACTTTATGGGAATGAAATTAAGGGACATTCGCTTCTCACAACGAACCTCCAATGAGACAAACATGGATTCGACTCAACCATAGAAATGGTAGGTCGCATGGTTGTGAAACTGTAAAAATAGAAAGCGAATCAAAATTTTATCCAAACTCGCGTTAGGCGATTTTGGTTCTTATCTAAAAATGAATATTTGAATATAAAGATTATATAGGAATTATTTATTGTTCATTTTTACGTATATTTTTTTAAAGAATATCAGTCTTGTGTCTGAGAATGTTTGCTCCCCCTGCAGTTAAAACTAACGGGGTCCGCGAACATGACGAGCGCACCGGAACAAAAAGTACTCGAATGTGTGTTTGTTTGTCTCATAAAAGACCATGAAGGGGGATTTTTTCTCGTGAAGAAAGGTGAAGATGAGTCTTTTTTTTCCCCAAGGAGGAGGGGGCCCCACAAGGGGCCCATGAAGGGGCAAATGCCCTTCATTAAGGACGGTGAGACCCCATAAATGGTGTGAGGAACTTAAGGAAGGGGGGCCCTTATAACGGAAGCGAAGGCCTTCAGGGGGGCCCCTCTAGTGGCAATTTTCAAAGCACCCCAAATTCCTCTGGCCAAACGCGGCTATGCTACTTATTACAACATGGGTTAACTCAAAGAAACATATAAAACATCCTTTGGAAGTAATTTATAAAAAATGTCTGCGAGCTCTCTCGCATAATGAAAACTGACAAAGTCGCACTTACTCGAAGAGCTAAATTTTTAAAACTAAATAACTTATACAAATTCAGTGTTTCTGTCAAGATATGTTCAAAGTTATCAATAAAAATCAGCAGACATCACCCATTCAAAGAGCAGTCACCCACCATCAAATACACTATCGTTATAACACCAGAGTACCCAGGGATTTTATACACAATCTTAGCTATATAATAGAAAGTGCAAGAAATGTCCTCTTTCTAAAGAACAGATGTATGGAGTGCAATTTTCATGCATATCAGGCAGGTTTCATCACTAAATATATTTCGCAAATCACTCAAAAAGCACTTTATTAGTCCCTACTGATGCATACAGTAAGTTCACTACTGCCATTTTTACCATAGTAACGAAGTTCCCCATTTTATAATGAACTATTTAAAATATGTTAAATTCATTAAGCACTTTCAATTTCGTAATTTATTATTTTTTATATTTTTTATTAAGCATCATTTATTTCTACTAAATATAAAATAAATCATTTAATTTAAAGTTATGTGACATTTTGTAAACTTTATATTTTATTTATTATTATTGCTATTATTATTTTTTTATCACTATTACTATTAATTGCCACTTTCACATTCTTATGTAATAAATAAGCTAAAAAGCATATTCAGATTAGAGTAGTGAATATATTGTCGTTATATCAAATATCTAAAAATTATAAAACTGTGTCGCTTGTATTCTTTTCTGAATAAAAATTTTTGAATTTTGAATATTCTTTTAAAAGTTATTACTGTTTATTTATTTTATAAATTATTACGTTTAATTTTTAACTCGTTTATTTAACTATTATTATTATTATTATTATTATTATTATTATTATTATTATTATTACTGAATGTTTATTTACTTGGTTTCATTTTTATAACTTATTTAACTTGTGTACTTCATTTAATAAATTTTGTTTTAGGCTGTGTGTATCATTTTCTTTAACCTTTGAATGGATGAATGTATGTGTGTGTGTGTGTGTGTGTGTGTGTAACATTCCCGTTTGGACACGATGTACAAACTCCGTCCAATGTATGGATGAGCGCACGAATAGCTCTGCTTGATTTGGATTTCCTGTCTGATTATGTACTTACTCTTCTTAATGCATGTAAATGATTTTTATCGATCAATACCACTGAACTGTATTCAGCATGCAGACGACACAACACTCATTTCTACACACCACGATATCAACTCCCTAATGAACGAAGTGAACACGCAATTGTCATAGATGAAGTCTATAAATGGATGTGTGCAAATAAGCTTTTACCAAACTCGACAAAATCATCATATATGTTCGTAATTAAAAAAGACTGCAATCGTGACTGCAATCCTCTTGCAAAAGTAAATGAAGTTAAAGTTCTTGGCATCAAGTGAGATGAAAAATTAAATTTCAAAAGCCACACACAACATATCAAATAAAAAATATCCAAATTTCTCTACATAATATTTAAACTTAAAAAAACAATTCCCCAAAATGCCCTCCTCACACTGTATTACTCATTTATTCATCCACACTTACAATATGAAATCACAGCATGGGGTACTGCAAAAATTATATACGAGGAGGAAATGTTCTCTCCTCCAAAGCGGCAGATATCTGGAACGCTATACCTATAAATATCAGACAAGCACCATCATTAATTTCGTTTCGCAACTCACTAAGAACCACTTTATTGACACCTATTAACATATATTGCAATTTGTAAATATTGCTAAACAATGAAAATCACCAATTATATATACAAAATTCACAATCTTAAATTGGATGCAATCACAAGCCATATAAATTATATGTTAAAAGTTTCCATTATATTAAGCCATAGTTATAATGTGCCTCATTTATCTGTATTTTTGCAACTTTAAGATTATATCATCATTTCTAATTTATAAATATAGAAATTAATTACAGTATTATTGGGATTCCAACATGTTCTGTTCACCGTATTGTTTACCATTTTTCTCCTCTGTTATTTCTATTATCATATCGTATTGTTTACCTCTTCCGTTTCTATTATTTCGAAGATTATTTAAATTTTCATTTGTAATGACAGAATTAACTAACTGAAACTTTATTTTATAAAAAATAGAAATGAATCTCAAAGATTTTTCCCTGAAAAGTTGTCATGCTTCCCAACGCCATATTCAGATAAGAATGGTGTAATTAAACTACTTCTCACTAAAAATACAAAATTAAACGATAATGCCAACATTGTGCAAACTTATATGGATGTAATGTATGTAGAGTATATCTTATGTAATGTGTTCTTTCTGAATAAAGAGTATAATTATTACAATTCAATAAGAATCCGCACTTTTTATTTTCACAATTTTATTTTCACATCTGATAGATTATAAACACATCATTCCTCAACATAATCTCCCTGTTTCTCACTACATTTAGTCCAACGATCTACAAGCTTCCTAATGCCATCACAAAAGAATGTTTTTGGCTGTGTGTAGCCAGTCATGCACCGCCTCCTTCAAGTCATCATCGCCTTGGAATCGCTGACCTCTCAAAGCGTCTTTTAGTGGTCCAAACAGGTAAAAATCCATAGGTACCACGTCTGGACTGTGTGTGCAGCGGTATGAGGGCGCGCATTGTCGTGTAACAGAATAACACCTCTCCGTTGCAAGGAAGTTCAAAGCGCAGCCGTCAGCAGGTAAAGTTATGCTAACACTGTTTTGGGATACAGGAGGCCCCATCCTTGAACATTATCTAGAGCGTGAAACTACAGTAACAAGTGCATCGTATTCTAACATACTTCGGAATGAGTTAAAGCAAGCAGTTCGCACAAAACGGAGAGGGAGATTGTCGGAAGGTGTTATTCTGTTACACGTTTCCATGCACAGTCTGTGTGTATCATAAAAAACCTGAGAGGACCATTGTGAGTTCTAGCCCATCATGAAACGGTCATGTTAAGTTCTTTGAAAAGTGGACGCTCAATTCTGCCAGTTGATGTTTAAGTTTTGGAGTTTGGCTAAAAGTACAATAGTTACCCCTTTCTCGTTGATGTATTCAATCCGACGTGTATGCAACGTGTCTTTGCTTATATTGAGGTTCTAAATATAGTAGGGCTAGGATGCTTTAAACCTTAGATCCTGTCCCAAAGCTGGATCCTCTCTGTTTTGCAGATAGCTGGTGAGGGAAGCTATATTTTTGGGGCCTCGCTGCGAGTGACCCGTTACCCACGTCGGGCTAACATCATGAAAAAAGAAAACCCTATAGTGTTTGTTATTTACCATTACTTATTCGGACTATAGTGGATTTAATTTTCCCAGAAGAGTTCCTTGTTCCATGCACGGTCTATGTGCATCATATATATATATATATATATATATATATATATATATATGGGAAATTTTTTATTTCTTAAAAAGTACACTATGTGAGAAGGTTTTTTTTATCACTAGCAAAATATTAAAAAATCAAGCATGTGCTACCCTACTACCCCTACCACATGCCCCTCCTCCCTTTTTTACCTTCATATTTGCATATATTTAAATGGGAAAAATGTTATTTCTTAAAAAGTACACTATGTGAGAAGGTTTTTTTACCACCAACAAAATATTAAAAAATCAAGCATGTGATACCCTACTACCCCTATCACATGCCCCTCCTCCCTTTTTTGCCTTCATATTTGCATATGTTTAATGTTGTTATATGTTACATGATAAGTTGTTTGTTTAATGCTTGATATTTTTATGTTTCAGATAAATAGAAATAATTTTTCAGCTAAATAGAAATAATTTGCATTTGCTTTAATTATAATTTGAATTATTATAAATTATAAATTACATATAATTTGATTTTACTTCTGAATATAAACTATGACTACTAGAAGCAAGTCCTCAAATGCAGCCTTTGGATATCCTACGGAATTCCCAACAGCCATGACTCCTTCAAAAGCAGATGTTGTGAGACACTACCTTTTTGTGCGCCGTCGTGAAGAAGCTAAATCAAAAGGATCAGCAACTGCTAATGATTGTTACAGGGTTGTTGTAAAAGATATTGAAAACATTTGGGTGAAATTTTCTTTTCCTACGATTAACACCAAAGGTATCTATTTTAAAGTCAGTCAACTAATAGAAGAAGCCTCAAAACTGAACAAGGTGCCGTTACATCGAAGAAATGA
Source organism: Bathynomus jamesi (assembly GCA_023014485.1). Taxonomy (NCBI): domain Eukaryota; kingdom Metazoa; phylum Arthropoda; class Malacostraca; order Isopoda; family Cirolanidae; genus Bathynomus; species Bathynomus jamesi. The sequence continues at coordinate 82,690 of JAJOZX010002207.1, forward strand.
AAGTTTTGCCTTAAAAGTAGCTCAGTATGATGAAATGTTTGCTATATTTTCTTGTGAATGCTATGATAAGGAAATTGATAGGAAATCTTGCAGGTGTAAGGATAAAATACCAATGGCAGAATAGGAGTCTTTTGTGGGTCAAAAACAAAGAAAAAATCAGTTAGGACCAATTGATCGCATAGCTAGTTCAACAAAGAAGAGATCTTTAGCAAGAGTCCAAGAAGCACAAAACTGTCAACTAAAAGCACAAGAAGAAATGACTGAAGCCACCAATGTTTTACCATCGAAATTTATAGAAAATACCGAAGAAGACATGGATGTAGATTCAGAGTGTCAGGATTTAGATTATGAGGCCGATTTAGAATTGACTGAGTATATTCAGAACAGGCACTCCTATAAATACCTAGCATTAACAACAGATCGTTATCTTGTAATTGTAGAGCTGCAGCTGCAATAGTAAATGCAGCTTTAAAAGATATGGGGATCCTTAACCACACCAACATGCTTGACAAAAAGAAATTAGAAAGAGAAAGAAATCGCATGGGTGAAACAAATACTTTTAGGTCTAAATCCGAAAATCTGAAGATGAAGTGCCTTGGATTTGATGGAAGGAAAGATTACACATTAACTAAAAGTGGAAAGATAAAAGAAGAACACTAGTATGTTATTGTGAAAGAACCTAGAAGCATCTATGTAGAACATGTCACACCAGATAATGGAACTGCTCGCTGCATAGCAGAAGAGTTGATAACTATTATTGCAGACTCAAACAGCACAGATACTATCAAAGCTTTACTGTGTGATAGTACTCCTGTAAATACAGGAAAAATTGGTGGAGCCATAGAATTGGTTGAAATTCAACTTAACAGACCAGTGCAGTGGTTGGTGTGCCTCTTGCACTTGAATGAGCTGCCTTTTATGCACGTCTACAAAGCCATTGATGGTAAAACAACAGGTCCAAATACTTTTGTGGGTTCAATTGGGAATAAACTGAAAACAGATTAACAAAATTGGAAGTAGTCAAATATTTTCGCGTGAAAAGAAACATTAAAGAAATTCCAGCAAATGTTGTGAAGGAGCTAAGCAGTGATCAAAGATATCTCTATGATATGTCTGGCAGTGCAAACTGGAGACACAGGTACCCTTCACCATGCTCGCTGGCTAACTCTAGCCAACAGGGTCCTTCGATTATATATCTCAACGCCAAATCCCGATAAAAACCTTCAAGATATAGTCAAGATTATTATGCAATTCTATGCTCCAGGGTGGTTTTGGATAAAATCTCATCCTAATGCAACTGATGGTGCGTATAACTTTTGGCATTTAATGTGCTTGCTTCAAAATTTAGATGAACAACATAGATCAATCATAGAACCAGTATTAAAGAATAACGTCTACTTTGCCCACCCAGAAAATATACTCATATCAATGGTAACTGACAAGAGACTAGAAATTAGGGAGCAAACTATTCAGAAAATCATCCTTTCAAGAACAGGATTTTCAGGTACCAGAAACTTTGAGTTGCCTCGAACCCTCAATTTCCAATCTACTGACTACACCGAGATGATCGATTGGCAAAAAGAGTTCATAACTCCTCCACCGCTGCTAAACAATTTTAGCGACGATGAGCTACTACAGGCTCGATGTAAGCCACTGGAGATAGCTTCTTTTCCATTCCACAGTCAAAGTGTGGAAAGGGCAGTGAACCTAGTAACAAAGGCATGTCAGGAAAGAATAGGATATGATAACCATCAAAAGTTTATCTTAAACTCATTAGAATCAAGGCGAAAACTGCCCAAGTTTGAATGAAAGGCCCAATGGAATGAGTAAGAAACATATGAAATAAAATTTCCTAATGATATTGAAAATTTCTTCCATTTTGATGTGATAAGGAACAATGAAAGTGTGAATTGAATTTTAGCACATTTATTATCCCTCTAATTTTCTCTTCTGAATATATTGCTGTACTTAATTAATTTTCCTAATACTGTACATTATTAAATAAAATATTATACTTTAATAAAGATTTATGTCATCAAAAAACCTGAATGTAGAGTAAGTCTCGTATAATGGAATATTCTTCAATATAGGTCAAAAAGTGAAAAATTGTGCCAGGGGTAGGAGACTTTAAACAGCGAAAATAATTTATGAGGGGGTTCCTGTATTCCATTCAAACCCCTCACAATATGTACCTTTTCAATATAAAATTTCGACCCGGCCTATATATATAAATTATATATATATATATATATATATATATTAGGGTGGCCCAAAATCACAGAGTTTTAAAAAGTACCATTCTGAACATAAATTTATGTGACGAACTGTGAGAAAATAATCCAGATAGAAACTAAATTTCATTAAACAATATTAAGAGGGTACTCATCACCATTGAAGTTTCATGAATATCGTGAAAAATTATTGTTTTGTTAAAAAAAGTGCTCAAAACTTTATATACTCGAAGTTAAACTAATCCACAACACTCAATAAATGGCAACGAGGAATACACGAATGATTTTGATATCCTTATCGGTAAGTAGAATTGGTAATGTGATAGGCCATTTTTATTCTCATTACCTACGAGTTAGGCGATGATTGGTAAAGAAATGGAAAGGTCCGCCGGAGACCCACCCCTGATCCCATCCAGCAAGATCGGTGAAACCTACTAGACTCGCGAACATGCTTTCCATTTTTTTTATTTCTTATTTCAGCAAAAATTTATTTTGCCTTTATTAACCATAAGGATTACTGGTACATACTCTATTATTATTAAATAATTCTTCTTAAAAAAATACAAAATTTTACTAACAGCCCATTTCTAAAGAAAAAAATACCAACCAAAAACTGAAACATAATTATAGAATGCTTTCAAAAAAGTAAATAAAAAAGGAATGAAGCCTAAACTGCGATCATAGTATAAACTGCATATCATTTGATCATCAGGGTAAACTTTGAAGGTGATTTGAAGACCCTTCTGCATTGCCACAAAAATGCTTCTCCCCTCTCTTTTTCCACATTGCTGTAAGACTTCTTTCGTGTTTCTGCACTCAGTGGAAGATCCAGCTTGTCGAGTATGGGCTGTTTGGGGGGCGGGGCAAATAGCCAAATTCGCACCCAAATGTCAAGTTTATATAGGAAAAGTAAGAATTTTGAGCGGTTTCGGGGGGTCATGGCTGGATTGGCCCTCCCCCTGGATTCGCTAGTGTCTGTACTCATACAACAAGTGAATGTACGCTGCACATGCAATGCAATACTTGATGAGTGATTTATGGGAGTAGTGGCAAGATACCTAACTAATTCTGTAAAATCATTTTCCCAGTTAAATTTGAACTTCGAAGAACAACCCTTAAAAAGGTAACACCAGAGAGACATTATAACCAAATACTCCATTCCATACCATGCCCCACAGACACCACACAGAGAGAAAACACATACACACACACACACACACACACACACACACACACACCCCTAACCCACAAAGCACTGCCACGACTCGGTCCGAATGCGGTCCTAGGTGCGAAGCCACCACCCATTGAGAGGTCAGAGACCAGCCTGAGCAGATCGGATCGAGTTAACTTAGAACGATTCCGATGTGGACATCACCCCAACTTACAGACATATAAACACAGACTAGACAACCCCACAGACGACACCTGCCACCTGTGCCAGGACACACCACAAACAATTGAACACATTATTACAGACTGTACCGCTCAAGCACAACATAGAACACAACACAACATCACTAGTACGTTGAACCTTTGGTCCACTTCGGAGAGGGCGATCGGTTACCTGTGTGCCGCCAGGATTGCTCGATCAGGGTGGGCTGATCGGCTAACCAACAACAACAACAACAATCCTTAAAAATCATTGAAATGAGCTGATTTTTTTGTCTGTGTACTTCTACCACACCCGCTCAAATAAAGAAATGTTAAGAGAACAATTTATGAAACTGACAAAATTAGGCATTTTTTTGGGGCCACTCAAGTATATATATATATTATATATATATATAATATACATATATATATATATATATATATATATATATATATATATTATATATATATATATACACAGTACAGTGCAAAATCAGAGACCACTGTCGATCTGATAACTATTAGATAATCTATCGTATGAAAATTGGTTTTGATACTAAAATACATATTAACTACAACCTCTGGTTCATATTAACGTAGAACGAAGTTATTATTTAAGTGTATAAAGTTGTATAAGCTGGATGACCCTCTAGTCTGATTCATTAAATTACTTATAACGCATGTGTTTAAAGATCTAGCGAACTATTAATGATGGATCTGTAGTAAATGCTCCGAAGCTATTCTTATATCAATATTTATAATTAAAATTATTGACATATTCACTTAAATTCTGAAAAACAAATTTATTCAAAACGTTTCTCATTATAATCCTAATTCATGTTGTTGTTTTTCCTTCACAGGCTTAAGAAATGGCGAAACGTACAATTTCTGATGAGATTAGATATAAAATAATACATTTGCATGGTGAGGGACTGAGTCAAAGAAAAATAAATGAATTTACAGGTGTTTCCAAATTGGTGTGCAAAAAATCTTGGTTCGTCACATATCAAATGGGACCCCAGCTGATCGTCCTAGATCAGGGAGGCCCTCTAAGCTTTCTCCATCTGATCTACAACATCTAAAGATTACTTCCCTTCGAGACAGACGCAAATCCAGCACTTCACTTGCAGCAGATCTCGAAAAAACAACAGGTGTCTCAGTTGATCCCGCAGAAGTGATGAAAGACTGAAAGACGTCTGTCTACGACCATCAGTGAAATATGGAGGAGGTTCTGTTTAAGTGTGGAGCTGCATCACTACGTCTGGAGTTGGTGATTTGTATTTGATTGATGGTATCATGAATGCTGACAAATACAAACAAATTTTAATCCATCATGCTATACCATCAGGCTTGCGTTTGATTGGTAATAATTTCATCCTACAGCAAGATAATGACCCAAAACATACAGCAAAGAAGATTAAGGACTATCTTGCTAGGAAAGAAACCGAAGGTGTACTGAAAAACATGGATTGGCCATCCCAGAGCCCTGATCTCAATATAATTGAATGTGTGTGGGATTATCTAGACAGGGAGAAGCAAAAGCAGCAACCAACGTTCAAACAAGAACTATGGAGATGCATTGAAGAAGCTTGGAACCCCATTCCAACAGAATTTTTCAAAAAACTTGAAGCTAGTCTTCCAAAAAGAATGCAAGCTGTAATCAAGGCAAAGGGAGGTCACACACGATATTGATTTGATAGGTTAACATGTCATTTAAGGTCACTTCCTTGGTATGTAATTAAATCTAATAGTCTAAAATATCTTTTCACTGAATACCACATACCATTTCGTACAAAATATATCTTTTACATGTCAAAACAAATATTTTCATAAGCGGTCTCTGACTTTTGCATGGTACTGTATATATTATACTCGGGGGTTACCCGGTGAGTTTAACCCTCAAGTACAATAGAGTACTCCTTTAAACAGTGCGCTGACCCCTTTTTGGGGTCACTTACCGAATCCGGGAGCTTTCCTTTGCCCTTGTTCCACTCGTCGAGTTTAGATTAATTATGATGGGATTAATTGAGAGTCAGCTTTAATTTTAGGCTCTTTAATTAAGTTGAAATAAGCGGATTACAGGCGAAAGTTTATACTACTTTGCTTTGCTTTAAGTTCACAAGGTCTATTTTAAATTAAGTTCACCGGGCTATGAATAGCTTTTTCTTTAATTTACGAGTGATAATTAAGGTCATAAAAAATAAACGGATTAAGTCTGCTGGCGTTTCCTTCAGTCAGATCATCGATTCCGATATAAAGCTCGTTCCCTATTTGAGGTAGGTGACATTCACCTTTCACCCAGGGTATCAGTTACGTTAGTTCAAAGGTCAGACGGTTCCCTTCTCGTGACTACACCCTTGAGTCCTTTCTAGAACCGCTTGACTTGAAAAGCACGCCAATGACATACGGGGCGACTCGCTCCTCGTTACCCGCGATAAAATGAAGAGCGATTTCCTGCTAAGACTTACTACCCTTAAGCCCGTTCTAAAATCGTCTCGAAGCAAAACTAATGCATACAAGGTAACTCGCACCCGTTACCCGCGGAGACTTCAGGTGAGATGATGTCTACCCAAAGTCTGGCTGAGAGCTACTCAGAATCTAGAATCTGTCCTTCAATGGCTGGACCCCTCCTTATATAGGAAGAAATCCATTCTCACATACGTCAGAGAGGTGAGTCAACTTGAGACCAAGAAAATATTTAGTTCTCACAGTCAAGGTTCCCATCCTGAAACTCGAGACGGATGCGAAGTGTTAGCTTGGAAGGTACATGGGCAAACAGCAAGCGCAAGATGTCGCGAAAGTGCATCTGAGCGCCTTTGATTAAAATGAAAGGCTGTTTTAATATCATATGTAATATTTTAATTTCATATTTTATATTCCGGGCGTGCGTTTGAGGACTTATAGAAAATTAGGCAGATTCTCGCGTCAATCAAGGAGATATTTAAGAAGGGGGCGTGCTAGTGTATAACATTTATCTTATTTATTTCCTCTTTCAATATTGCGTCTGACATTCGTCCCGTATAACATATGTTATATATATATACACACGGTATATATATATATATATATATATATATATACACACACAGAGTGGGCCAAAGAAAACTATTACCCTGATTTTCAACAACATAATTTTACCTTTATCAAATGTTATTTGTGCAATCAATATTTATGTCATGTATAGAATTTCATGGTCTATCTCGTGGTGAAGTTGGATTTTTGCTAATTATAACCATTATTTTGTAATTCGCTGTTATACAGACACGGGTAGAAAACTCTGTTTCTATACAGTTACCGGGTCACCTGAAGATCAGGGCCCCCAGCCTTCTTTAGTTAGCCTTATAAGGCTAACTGTACGCACTTGACGATTGAATAGTTTAGGTCGTGATATTTTCGTTAATTAGCCTTATAAAGCTAACTAAAGAAGGCTGGGGCCCTGATCTTCAGGTGATCCCAGTTAACTAATTGAGTCCAGGATTATGCGGAATGTGCACTCTTCCATTATCAATACACGCTTGCAACCTTGCTCGCCATTCTTGACTTCTCCCTTATCGACGGCAGTACCGCATCAAGGATTTTTTGTTGGTAATAAGCAGCAGTGATTTTGTCATTTTGATCAAGAAAAACAATCTCTGACTTCCCGAACTTTGAAATAAAGATGGAAACCATGACTTTATGAGAAAAATGCGGACGTTCCCTGCAAAGTCGATCTAGACTGATAGACTTTTTGTCCTCTCTTCCATAAACTCGGTCATTTTGTGTTTATTATTGAAATGAAGCGACCATAAAGGTCTTGTCGCTGAACCATATTTTCGACACTTCTCTGTATGGGAATCGATCTAACACAGCACGAAATTTTACAACTCTTACTTGCTTATTTGATGCAGAGAGCTTATCAACTTCGACTCTTTTAAAACATTTAAGACCCAGATCATCTTTTACTATACGACGAACACTAGAGCGAGAAATACCAGTATTTTTTTAAATTTCTCAAACGAACTTGTGGGTGTTGGGCCGTTCTTCTTGACTGCATATCATGGATGAAACCGTGTCAATATTTTCCTCAGTACGTGATGTTTTTGGCCTTTCACTGCCTTCTTTTCGTTTGGTCGACCCTGTAATATCGATTTTGTTTTTGATATATTAAAGTCCAGGTATCGTCCATCGTTTATTTGGAAACTCTTTCTTCATTCGTTTTTGCACCCCAGTGTTTCTCCTTACGCAGGTTCAATATCAATACTTCATCTTCCGAAGAGTATTTCATTATCTTATGACTTGTTCACCAACTATAGCAGAATGGTGGTCCGAAATGAAAAAGGAAATAAGTTAATTATTTTGTGTAAAAATTAGGAAAATTAATTATTTATGAAGAAACTGACTGTCATCTGGAAGTATCAGTTGCTGACTTTGACCACCTTTCAATTGAGCACCATATTCTGATACCTCCCTCCAGTTGTGAGCCGGTACCTCTATGTACCTCTACTCCTGGAGCGTTGAATCTAGATTCAAAGCCAGCGTTTGAAAGAGTAAAAGTATGGGTACAACATACGGCCTCAGCAGTAAGATCAATATAGAGGGTGAGCCACAATATTTTTTCAAAATTGGGTAATATTTTTTTGGCCCACCCGTTATATAAATACTCTCCTCTTCTATTTTTACTTTGAGCAAATTTTTCAATGACCTTTTGATTAAATTGTGGAATTTCTGTTATGTCGTCCTTATGTATATACAAAACAGCAAAAGCGTTTAATTTATCTTGTGACATTGAATTTCTTAAAAGTGTTTTTATGCGCTTCAGTGTAATGAAACAACGTTCGGCATCAGCTATAGACACACGTGTCACTAGAACGATTTCTAATAATTTTGACACCTCTAAGAATGTATCAAGCAGTTCGTTGTCATGTAAAACTCGACACAAATCACTAACACTTGAAATGTCATTGAATGTATCATTTGCATAGATAACAGTTAATTCAGAAATTAATTTTTCTACATTTAGCATAGGATAATTGGTTTTAATGGCATTCATGTGATCGGTTGGAAAGTCTTGCTTGTAACTTTTAAACTCTTTGGGATCAACGATTATAAAGGACCGAAATAATTCTGATTTTCTGAATCTGTCGTTCATCTCGTTAATCATTAAATCATTAGGGTACATGCTTTTTTTTGCGTCCATTTCCATTGTACTGCTTACGTCTCTTTTCATTCTTTTCACTTGAATTGGTGTCTCATTATTATCAACTGTAACTGGTTCAGGGTCGTGGTAGCACTAGTTGACCTGTTTGACTACAGAACACTGTACAAAACATCTACATGCTTCAACGCCGCACAAAAAAACGACAAAAAGAAGTTGAATTCTTCATCTAACGATTTCTTAAATCCCACAGATTCGCATATACTTTTGGCATCCCAGCTGTTTTAATTCTGAATTCTGTCGAAGCATTTTAATAGCTCTTGTTTGTTATCTCTAATACAATTGACAATTCTGGAATGAAAATTCCATCGTGTTTCAGACACTTTTGGAATGCATGTGTGGCAAACTTCCCGAAGTAAGCTGCTACGTTTGGGAGAGGTAGTGAAAAATACACCAATTCCACTCACAGTTGCTAAAAATATTCTTATTCTTTTAATTGATGAACAGACTTCATAATTAAATTTAACTAATGTGCATAACAGTGGATATAATGCGCATGAGGGTAGTATTGTTTCATTTGCACCTGCACTCCACCATGAGAGGCACGCATTACTGCCACCCTATCATAGGCCTGAGCAACAAGTTTGTCCTTTAGGCCAAACTGTTGCAGCTCGTCTCTTAACAAATTCGTAATCCCAGCAGCTGTCCTATCTTCAACTTCGACGAAAGCTAAAAACCTTTCAACAGGCCGACATTCTTTTACAGAGCGCAATATAACTACAAATTGCGAACGGCAAGCCACATCCGTAGTTTCGTTTGCTTGCACAGAAGCGTAACGGACTTTATCGATTTCGGATTTTATTTCATCCACATACGCTTGATACATGCAATCTAAAAGATCGTTTTGAATTTTTTTAGATGTTTTTGGCCACTGTAGCATTTTCAAGATGATCACTTAAGGCAGTGTCAAACGTTGCTCTGTAGGAAATCATGTCTAAGAATACTCCACGATTAAAAGATTGTTGCGTTTCATCATGGCCTCGTAATGGCAGCTCATGAGAAGCACAAAGTTTTAAACAGTCTATGATTCTTTTTAAGATATGACTATTTTTCTCAACTAATTCATTGTGTTTCTTAATGTTGAGGCGATATCGGGCATCTATTTCATATAAAATGTTCACTGTTCCAAATGTTTTAAATTTGACAGCATTATTCATATGAACTGTGCTGCATTCATGTTTCTGGATCCGTTCAAAAAGATGCTTTAAATCTTTACAACCAGTACTGGTCCACAAACTTCCACCCCCAAATAAAAGACAGTAAAAATATAATGTATTCTTGGCATCACTAACAGTGAACCATGATTTTCTTTGGAACCAACTAATTTAGAATGTTCTCATTTTTTTACCGTTTTGTTGAGTAATTTTGATATCTTTGGGCTGATATTCACCATGTCTTTTAAGTTCTAACTTTTCCTCAAGTTCTAACGAGGAAAAGGGCATTTCTATTAAAGCATCAACACTATTCATTATATTATTGTTAATGGGTACAATTTTAAGGACTAAATCAGTGAAGCCAATCGTGATGCACTATAAATCACACTCACGGGTGATAAATGCACAATAAATGAATTAGGGGAGAAACCCCAACACTACCATATCACATCACGTCACTCTCATTATTGCTTGATGAGAGAAGGGTCAGATCTGCCTGGCCCAGACGCAATGTTGCGCTATCTCTTATGAGTTAGTGGAAATAACTGTAAATTTTCTAACTTTTGACAACTCGGATAGAAGACTCACCGCCGTAGTTTGAATACAGTGCGACATATTTTAGGGCCAGTGGGGGGGGGGGGCATTTTAATTAAAATGACGTGAATTATTTTCGTATATTTATATGTATTTTAAGGAGCTCTTTGAAGGCCACATTTAGAGAAAATATCCGTGAATCTTAACTTTGAGTTTTCTTTCATTTTGATTTGATCAGTGTAACTACTGGTGGGGCCCGGCGCCAGTGGCCCAAAAGAAGGAGCCGCCCCTGTATGTGTGTGTGTCTGTGTGTGTGTGTGGTTACTCAGTTATATATATATATATATATATAGATAGAGTATGTGTGTGTGTGTGTGTGTGTTCGATGGTGTATTGGTTGCAACCATCATTAAAAATCCATTGGTTTCGATCTTGTGAAAGATCCCCTGTGTGTATGTATGTGTGTGTGTGTGTGTGTGTGTGTGTGTGCGCATACTGAGTTGAGTGTGTGTGTATATATATATATGTATAAATATGACTATACTAACACCGAAGATTGTTACTTTCAGTGGTGATGAACTACGTACGAAAGCCTCGTCAATACTTTAACTCCTTATTTGCTTGCCAATGCTGCTGCGAGGTGCTGGTATTCTGAAATGGGGGTATGGGTGGAATGGTACTCTATGTAAAATGATGTTTAATTCTTCATAATTCCATTTAAACTATGAATGCATCGATAAAAAAAAAAAAATATATATATATATATATATATATATATATATATATATGCACTAGAATCACAAAATAACACGTGACCTTATTAATAAGCAAACAACCACAAGGAAAAGGAAACACAAAGTCCGAGCGCTTTCGTGATATATTCACATTATCAAGGAGGAACAGAAAATAGACGGAGATTACAAAGTAAATGAGTTAAATAGACAAGCAAAAAATTCACAATTGGCACCTCAAATTAAAGGCCTTAAAGCCCTTTAAAGATTTTTTCAAATTGATAACATAATCTGTAGGCAGCTAAATAACTGAATATAAAAAATATATACTGTATAGATGAAATTAGACAAAAAGAAAACCAATACAGAGAACAAAAATTATTATAATGGTTATTAACACTAATATTTTTAAAACAGGCAATTAATTGGCAAGAATTTAATGAAAAACAAATAGATAACGTAGATAACAAATAGAAAACATAATCTGTAGGCTGCTTAATTACTATACAGATGAAATTAGACAAAACACCAGTACAGAAAACAAAAAAAAATTATTATAATGGTTATTAACACTAATATTTAATTGAAATAGGAAAAATTAAGAGGCCCGAAATTAATGAAAACAAAGGGAAAGTTGCCATCGTCTTACAGATTATTACAAAATTTCAACAAACAATCTGGAAAAAAATTGTTATCCCAACAGCAACCCACTTCAAAAATCCAATAAACCACCATGCAACCAAAGATTATACACGACAGAAATATTACAATTAAAATAGACACATAAGAATGTTAACAGTTCTTACAATAATATTTATTTATTTAACCAGGGCAAACCATTAAGAGGCAAAAAATGCAGTTAAGAAAACAGTAGGCCCATCGCCAACTTACTGACAATGTACGAATCTAATTTGTACAACCCAGGGCTAATATTAAAGACCAAATCCGCATTATTCTTGATCACACTTGATTCCAATATATTTCTGCTAACAATAGATTTACTAAACCTTAATTTGGAAGCATTTTTCCAATCAATGGGATGATTAGAATCTCTTACGTGAATGAAAATGGCGTTAGATTCCTGGCCACTTCTTATACTGTATTGATGCTGTTTAATACGTAACTCAAGGGTCTTACCAGTTTGGCCAATGTAAAATTTATTACATATTGTGCAAGGGATTTTATATACACAACCATGTTCACTTAAAGGGGAGTTCTTAATCAATGAATTCTTAATGACATCTAAATTTTTGAACGCAATATTTACGTTAAAAGTCCTCAGCAGATTCGGGAGCTCAAGGAAATTTTCTCTGAATGGTAACACTAAAAATTTTTTGTGTTATAAGGAATCTTATCCTTTACTTCGTAGAAGGTTTTCTTTGCCATTTTTAAGGACTTATCTATGCAGTTCTTTGGGTATTTTAAATCAAAAGCAATTTTGTATATTTTACTAATTTCATCGTCAATAAACTCAGGGCTACAAATTCGTAAGCCTCTTAGAAACAAAGTAGAAAGAACGGATCGTTTTACATTAATGTGGTGATCAGAATAATAATGTATATAGGAACAATTATTAGTGTGTTTTCTGTAAATATTGTACTTAAACTTTTTTCCAGACCTATATATTAAAACATCTAAAAAAGGGATCGAAGAATCTTTTTCTATTTCAACTGTAAAATTGATAGAGGGAATTAAATTATTAAGTTTGGGTAGGAATTCATTGAGATTTAAAGTCACTGGCCAAAGACAAAGAACATCATCTACATATCTAAACCATGGAACATAATTTGGCAGAATCTTCCTTAATAACTTACTTTCAAAAAACTCCATATATAAATTACTCAAAATGGGGGAGAGGGTTTCCCATCGCCATACCAAATTTCTGTCTAAAATATTCATTATTGAACACAAATTTTGAGTCTACTATGCACAGCTTAATTAATTCTATAATTGTGGCCACAGGTAAAGGCAAATTATGCTTAACCAATTCTTCCGAAAGAAACACTAAAAGATTCTCCACCGGGACTCTTGTAAATAAAGCGATAACATCAAAGCTTACCAATCTAAAATTGTAATTGACACTGATACTATTTAATTTTTCCACAAGGTCTACATTATTATTTATGTGTGATTGTGAAATTGTGCCAAGGAGAGGATTAAGAATGGAGACAAGCCATTTGGATACCTTATATGAAATAGATCCTATAGAACTAACAATAGGCCTTGCCGGATTATTTGGCTTATGAGTTTTAATCAGGCCATACATATAAGGTAATGACGGTGAAGTACTCAGAAACTGTTTAAGTAACATTTCATTCCCCTTCAAAAGTTGTTTAATTTTCTTGTTGAATGCACTGTTCACAGTTTCAAGGGGATTGTTCCTTAATTTCACGTAAGTGTCCGCATCATTCAACAGATCATACATTTTTCCTAGATAAACGTCTTTATTGAGGATCACTAAGGCATTTGATTTATCAGCTTTGGTTATATGTAGATTCTGATCTTTTCTTAAAGCTACATAAGAGTCGAAAAACCTCTGTGGACAATTTGGAATAGAGGGTTTAGACATAGCACTATATACTATACCTTTACAAATATTCACATCCTCTATAGGTAAATCATTATATTTTTCTAAATTACAGAAAGTCTTAGCTATTTCTACATAGTCCACCTCCTTGTAGCCCTGAGTTTATTGACGATGAAATTAGTAAAATATACAAAATTGCTTTTGATTTAAAATACCCAAAGAACTGCATAGATAAGTCCTTAAAAATGGCAAAGAAAACCTTCTACGAAGTAAAGGATAAGATTCCTTATAACACAAAAAATGTTTTAGTGTTACCATTCAGAGAAAATTTCCTTGAGCTCCCGAATCTGCTGAGGACTTTTAACGTAAATATTGCGTTCAAAAATTTAGATGTCATTAAGAATTCATTGATTAAGAACTCCCCTTTAAGTGAACATGGTTGTGTATATAAAATCCCTTGCACAATATGTAATAAATTTTACATTGGCCAAACTGGTAAGACCCTTGAGTTACGTATTAAACAGCATCAATACAGTATAAGAAGTGGCCAGGAATCTAACGCCATTTTCATTCACGTAAGAGATTCTAATCATCCCATTGATTGGAAAAATGCTTCCAAATTAAGGTTTAGTAAATCTATTGTTAGCAGAAATATATTGGAATCAAGTGTGATCAAGAATAATGCGGATTTGGTCTTTAATATTAGCCCTGGGTTGTACAAATTAGATTCGTACATTGTCAGTAAGTTGGCGATGGGCCTACTGTTTTCTTAACTGCATTTTTTGCCTCTTAATGGTTTGCCCTGGTTAAATAAATAAATATTATTGTAAGAACTGTTAACATTCTTATGTGTCTATTTTAATTGTAATATTTCTGTCGTGTATAATCTTTGGTTGCTGGGTGGTTTATTGGATTTTTGAAGTGGGTTGCTGTTGGGATAACAATTTTTTCCAGATTGTTTGTTGAAATTTTGTAATAATCTGTAAGACGATGGCAACTTTCCCTTTGTTTTCATTAATTTCGGGCCTCTTAATTTTTCCTATTTCAATTAAATATTAGTGTTAATAACCATTATAATAATTTTTTTTTGTTTTCTGTACTGGTGTTTTGTCTAATTTCATCTGTATAGTAATTAAGCAGCCTACAGATTATGTTTTCTATTTGTTATCTACGTTATCTATTTGTTTTTCATTAAATTCTTGCCAATTAATTGCCTGTTTTAATTAAATATTAGTGTTAATAACCATTATAATAATTTTTGTTCTCTGTATTGGTTTTCTTTTTGTCTAATTTCATCTATACAGTATATATTTTTTATATTCAGTTATTTTGCTGCCTACAGATTATGTTATCAATTTGAAAAAATCTTTAAAGGGCTTTAAGGCCTTTAATTTGAGGTGCCAATTGTGAATTTTTTGCTTGTCTATTTAACTCATTTACTTTGTAATCTCCGTCTATTTTCTGTTCCTCCTTGATAATGTGAATATATCACGAAAGCGCTCGGACTTTGTGTTTCCTTTTCCTTGTGGTTGTTTGCTTATATATATATATATATATATATATATATATATATGAAAAGAAGAACCAACACAACAGCAAACATTTTCGTTTATTTTTGTATTTCAGACGTTTCGACAAATCTTTTGTCATCATCAGTGAATTATAAACCTTAAAACCTTAAAATAAAATAAGAATAAATAATTAAAATTACATCAATACAAAAAGGAATTAAAATCATTAAAATTAAGTTAAATTAAATTAAAATTACCTCAACTGGTAAATACACAATAATTACGTCAACCTTCATATTCAACAGAAAATGAGAGAAAACTGGGATCACCTGAAGATCAGGGCCCCCATGTATTCTTATTTTTTGCTTTACAGTACCAAATATAATAATAAATTAAATTGAATGCCGGGTTAGGTCAACTGTACGCCCTTGACGATTGGCTTGGTTAAGTCGTGATATTTTCGTTAGTTTTAACGAAAATATCATTTGAGGCTAGTGTCCCTGAGCTTTAGGTGATCCAAAAACTGTGTGAATGTCAGTTACATTGGAAGGTATAATATTTCTATGAAAGTAGGCTGGTTGGTTAGTTAGAAGAGCTGTAATTTGTAAGATGAACTATTACAGCTTTTCAACTAACCAACCAAACTACTTTCTTAGATATTTTATACCTTCCAATGTAAATGACATTCATATAGTTTTCTCTCAGTATCTGCCGAATATGGAAGTTGACGTAATTATTGTGTATTTACCAGTTGATGTAATTGTAATTTAATTTAATTTTAATTCCTTTTTGCCTTGATGTAATTTTAATTATTTACTCTTATTTTGGTTTTACGTTTTAAGGTTTAGAATTCACTGATGATGAAAAAAGATTTGTCAAAACGTCTGAAGTACAGAAATAAACGAAAATGTTTGCTGTTGTGTTGGTCCTTCTTTCATCTCTCAGCTCCGTTTCCCTACAGAGAAGTCAATAAGTTTGATATATATGTAATAAACAATCCGTTTTCCCCTACTTCTGACACCAGTTTGTAATAAAAATTCCGTTCGTTTTCATGGGAGACGGACCCTTATTAAAAATTGTTTTTTCTCGAAGGTCACTGTAAATGCTCGATGAGTAAATTGAAGTTATAATGAATCTTTCTTTAAGTTAGTGACCCTCTGCGTGAATTCTTTATCCTCCGCTTACTTCTGTACCCCCGATTTTAGTGTGTATTTGATAATGAAATAGTTTGTTTCAATAGCTTTTAATCAATAAATTTAAGTCACATTTGGCTACAAGTTCAGTCTCCCGCCAGCTTTGTCATTTCTCCCGTAACTTTAACTCTATCGTTGGCGGATTCATTTCGCACGATAACAGATGCATTCCTTTCTTCGTTCACGCAGACTAGTTGCGGTTCTACCCTTAGGTTTAAAGGGGTTTCTCTCGCCCCTACGATTAGAGTGTATCCCTCCTTCAACGGGGAAGGAGTCCGTACTTCTAAAATTGCTCCAGCTAAAGGGGCAATGGAAGTGGACCCTCGCATTAATGAGAGAGGGAGGTTGTTTACTTCTTTTCTCTCCGCGTTTTGGTCTTCTTGGCTTGGGGCTCTCATCAATTTCGTAATCAAGGGGATTTGTATCTCATTTCTGTAAGCCACAAACCCCGTGCCTTTACCTGCAATATGTATGAGGTTTGCTCGGATGAAATCCGCCCCTAAAATAAAGTTTAATCCCTTAAGCAATTCTTTAACGAGCAACACAGTAAGATCATATTTCTCGCGCTGAATGCCTATTTTTGTTTCTATTTGTCCCATGGTGGTTAGGACTTCGTCATTTACCGCCTTACGGCTATGACTCGTAATTTCGACTTGGGGTCGAAATTCAACAGTGTCAACTGACCCTTCCCTTGTTAAACAGACATCGGCCCCTTCATTCAAAAGTTCAAGGGACATCATGGGACCGTTTTCATTCATTATTTGTTGCTCTGCATTCTCCTTCACGCAACTTTCGTTTATTTTTACTCTGGTCGATTCCCAGGGGCAATCATTCGAGGGAGCTACTTCATTTATATGTCTCTTTCGCTGAATTCCGTCATTTCCTGTATAGTCAATCCATCCGCGTCCATTATCACGATATTTTCCTCGCTCGTTTTTAATTCATTTTCGCAATTTTCATTTTTATTCGTCGGATTCAAACTACTTCCGTTCCCACAATACAAACACGAGTCATTCTTCGTCACGTTATGTCTCATATTCACGTCACATGAACACGTAATATATACTCCATTTACCCATTGTGCTTCCGTTGGGGGATCAATTTTCCTCCGGTTTTTCGTGTTCTCTTCTATCATACTGTCATCTAACTCGCTCTCAGGTTTTAATTCTTGCATTCCTTCCATTTCTTTCTCGCTTAATTCGAACATTTCATACATTTTTCTCGTACACTCCGTTATTGTTTTCACCGTGTCTGTGTCCTTCGACTGAAGCCTCACCTCAAAGTCAAGGTCACTTTCTGTCCTTTCCTCGCACTCGTTATTTGGTCTGCATAAGGCAGACTCCGCTCTCAAGGTCAGATTTTTCTGCAGACACACTCCGTCCTCTCGCAGCGTATATGCACTTTCAATATCGCTCGTTTTATAAACATTTAGACACTCCTCTTTCGTATCATTATTGAAGCTGCGTCTTTCATTCCTTTCATACATTTCATTCATCTCTTTCGCTTCCTTATTTGTGAGATTTTTTCTGTCTCTTTCATTCCATTCGTTCACTTTCACTTTCTCACCTATATCTCTTCTGTCCCAGTCCCTGCCTTTGTCTTCTTTTCTCCTTACCAATATCGACTTCAATTTAAGTTTTTTTGTTTTGTCTTGTGTGTTGCCTCTTCCTCCTCCTTAAATGACATTCGACGGGGGGAGGTGTCCCTTCTGTTTGATGAGTCATTCCTCCGGGCCCACGGGAATTTCTTCGCCCTTTCTCCCACTCTTTTTCGGGGCGTCTTCCGCGGTTGGTTTCTCTTTCCTTATCGTATCTCCAATAGGGTGACGGACTTCGGTCCGTTCTTCTGTCGGGATACCTGCCTCCATTCCTGTCGGGGGAGGGGTAACCTCCGTTTCTCCTGTCGTAAGGGGAGTAGTTTCTGTCGTAAGGGGAATAGTCCCTTCTTCTTCGTTCGTAGGGTGACGGTGAACGGTACCGATTCTCGTACCGATTCTCATATCTGTAGTCGTATCTGGGGTTACCCTCATACCTGTTGTTATATATGGGGTTACCCTCATAGAGACCTGCACGGGCCGATATTTTGCGGCCCGCACCCGCCCGTACCCGTAATCTTTTTATATAACCCGGCGTACCCGGCCCGTATTTTTTTTTCATGTTTTAGGGCCCGCCCGTACCCGGCCCGTAAGTTTTTTCATGCTTTGGGGCCCGCCCGTACCCGCGGCTCGTGATTTATTTTGTTTTGGAACCTAAACCAACCTGTGTATTTAAGTTTAAGATATGCATGACCAGTAATATTTTTGTTGATAATTACTTAAGTACTTCTTTCAAAAATATACCTAGGAAAATTAAATAGATAGTAAAATTATTTAATTTTGTGCTCACTGAATTGATGGAGGTTTTAAAATTCCAAATTGCAATGCAGAAACAAAAGATCGTCGACATTTTCTTCTTTTAAATTAGTTCTCCTCTGTGCAAGTGTAATTCCCGCAGTACTAAAGTTCCTTTCGCTGGATGCACTGGATGCAGGAATATTTAAGTATTTCCTAGCCAGTTTAGCAAACAATGGGAACATTGATTCGTGAGTTTTCCAAAACTGAAGAACATCACTTTCCTCATCAATTTTGTAGCTCATGTACTGCTCAAGTTCTTTACAAGAAACCGAACTTTGGGATTCCTCATTATGACATCGTATGTCTTCCCATTCATCAAATTCTGAAGTCTTTACTCTTTTCGGAGATGAACAATCTCTTTCAGGCTCATCAGTTACTTTCTCATTGTCCATAAGGTCAACATGAATTTGCTCACGAATACTTGTTAGCACTTCTGCACGCTCAATGTCAGTTAGCATTCTAAGCTGACGAAATTTAGGCCATAGAAATAGAGAAATTTTATGAATAGGCAACACTGTATATTTAGCATGAAGAAATTCTTTTGCACGTTCTTTCAAGGTTTTTATATTTATTGTCATTTTCAGAAACGTTCAAATGTTTAAGAAGTTTCAAGTGATAAAGCAATATTAGCTGTAGAGTTGGAGATTTTCACTTTCTAGCGTATCACTGGCATCTTTAAATGGCTCAGAAAACATACTAACTCTTCAAGACTGCCTTTTGAAATGTTCTCTAAGTGGTTCAAATTTATTTCTTCCATCAAATCCTCGATGCTACTATATTGATCTAAAATCGACTCTAGCATAGCAAGCTTCGAATTCCATCTTGTTTCTACTTCTTGACGAACAGTATGTCTCAATTTGCTTACTAATCCACTTTGTTTCAAGAAAGTGACAAGAGCTTTCGACTGCAGTATAACCTTTTGACTTTCTGGGGCATATTTTTCCAAATAATCTTCATTGAATGTATGACGAAGAATTGTATTTATAATGTGAGATAAGCAACTAAGTCTGTTATAATTCTGCAACGCTTTTACTATGTTTGCTCCTTGGTCTGTTACGAAAGTTAGTTTCTGCACTAAGTCATCTTCAAAGCCTAGCTTTGCAAATCTTCTTGTTATTTCCTTTTTTATGTTTTCACCAGTTTTACGTTCCTCATGAAAACTGGACGTAAACATAACTTTATTTACCAGTGTCCAATCATCATCAATATAATGAACAGTCATTGAAATATACGAAATCTTTTTATAATCATCTGTCCACAAGTCTGTTGTAGCTGCACAGCATGAATTACTCATAACTTCCTTGATCTTTGGATAAATCTTTTGACGTACAGTTACTGCAGTTTCAGCTACATGCCTAGAAATAGTGGTTGGATGGGAAATAACCTCAATTACGTCAATATTACCATAAGACGCGCCAACTGCAATAAGTTTTGGTGCAAGATTTAGGAAGCCTTCACCTTTTAAAGTTTCAAATGGTCTTATGTCTTTAGCACAAAAGTTGACACATGCATCTAGCATTTCTTGTTTGGTCTTCATTGTCACTTGTACTTTCTTTTGGAAAATGAAGCTAAGCTTTGTGATTGTTGAAGTACTTGTGCCACATTTGTGACGAGAGAGATGGGAAGTGCCTCCTTTAGAACCACTATGTCAGTTTTTTTTGCACTTTTTACATTAAACAAATCCTTGTTCCTTTTTACTGTTCTTATCAATAACTAAGTCAAAATTATCCCATACTTTGCTTTTTCTGTTTGAAACTGGCTGTAGAATTAATTCCCCTGAACGCAGTTTTGAATTAATCACTGTTTCACTGATAGGATGTTGCATTTTGGGGACAATTTTAATTTAATAAAATGTATAACATACTAAACATAGGATAGAAACTAGAAGGCACATCTACTAATAAACAATTAAGGTAATTAAGACAAGTATTTGTCGTACAGTATGCACTAATTACGCAGAAATGGTCAGACCATCACGAACAAATTCTATTTGTACAAAAGGGTACAGCGACTACAACCAGAGGCGAGAGAGGCTAGCATTATAGTAGCATAGCTGAAAAAATGCCAGTTAGTTCCAGCAAATACTTATGTTCAAAAAATTTCTTATCATCGTTCAAACAAAATCAAAAACTTTAGAAAAGAAAATGTTTATATATATTTTAAATACGCATAATCAACATAGGTAAAGGTTTGGCATTCAATTATATACTGTGGCAATGTAATGTAGCTAACATGTGTTAAACATTATGCAATCGTAAATAGCGCTGCCGCGCTGGTCGGCATCTTACTCGATCTCATTTGCAAAACCATAAGCGTAAGACGTATCGAAAATCGAAAATCACCCACCTATATCATTTCTTCCATTAGCCAAAAAAAAATCATTATTATTACATAGGGATGAGGGAAGTGGGTAGGGAGTGGTTGCTGATACATGGTTGGGACTGATTTCTTCTTGGCCAAGAGGCATGTTCTCGAATGAGATCGGCCAAAACTCGACCGAATTTGAATTTCTAAATTGTTCTAAAAATGGGTTCGGAACCGGATCAGTCTCAAACTCGAGTCTAGGGGAACCGATTGGAAGGAAAGGTGCTCTATTTTTATCAAAATTTTTGGGGGAAAGAAATGAAGGTTTGATGGGGTTAATTTAGGGGAACTGCCCGTTGTAGGTAGGCTCTCCACTCGTCTTCTAAAAACCTCTCGCAACACAAGATGGGTCGCTTACCTCTCTTTCTACGTTGGTGGGAAAGTTTACTCCTCCTGCCGCTTGATGTCCAGTAGCAAGTTGCGATGTCGACTCGGCCTGAGCAGCAGCATCCCAGGCAGCGGTTCTCGATCGTGTGACCCTCACGTTGTCTTTCGTCGCTGTCTGTTGCGAGCTGGTAGCCCTCATATACACACTTGGAGAGCACTTTTTTTCACTTTTTTCACTTAGGTTTTTTTTTGGGGGGGTATCAGAAAGGGAAGATCCCACTTCTGACACCATTTGTAATAAAAAATCCGTTTTCCCCTACTTCTGACACCAGTTTGTAATAAAAATTCCGTTCGTTGTCAGGGGAGACGGACCCTTATTACAAATTGTTTTTTCTCGAAGGTCACTGTAAATGCTCGATGAGTAAATTGAAGTTATAATGAATCTTTCTTTAAGTTAGTGACCCTCTGCGTGAATTCTTTATCCTCCGCTTACTTCTGTACCCCCGATTTTAGTGTGTATTTGATAATGAAATGGTTTATTTGAATAGCTTTTAATCAATAAATTTAAGTCACATTTGGCTACAAGTTCAGTCTCAAATTCGAAATATAGTACGGTCAAGTTCTGGTTTTTTCTTAAACTAGTATTAACATTAATTAAATAATTTAAGTTCTATCGTTGCCCATCCACTACATCCCTCGCAGTAGTTTAGGTTAACGGCTCTCAAAATGTCCTCATGAACTCAAAATCTCAATATTCTTTCAAACTCAATATCTCGAACTCAATCTCGAATCTCACTCAATAACTCTCAAATTTAGTCTATAACGAGCAAACCCTCTCAAAGGCCTACTCTGAGAATTACCAGAGCGCCACCCGGCCTTTCACTCATTCCCGACGAAGCGCCAGATATCTTCTGGCGGGTTTTTTTCCCCGCATCTGTGTTCGTACTCCATCCCTCCTGCGAGTCCAAAACGCGCCGAGGCAAGCATTTAAGAACAAAGAAAAAGGAGGGGGGGTGCGTCGCACGAGTCGATGAGGACACTCGAGGTTTATCTCAAGGGCTGTTTTAAATATTGAAGATAAAACATGGGGTATTATGGGGAATGAAGTGGCTTGTGTATAACATATATACAGTGTGTCTGTAAAGTCATGGTGGGATTTTAAATAGCTATATTATTGCAACGAAACATGATAATGAGATGAAACAATGCCAAATTTAAGAACAACTCTCAAAGTTGTATCTTGTAGTTAGTCTAGGCTAAGCTTAACCTTTATCTCGTAGTTAGTCTAGGCTGTCCACATGCCTATGTTGAACATGAGCGTAATAGCCCGAAAGTTAATGTGTGGTGTGCTCTAGCACGAGATCGAGTGATTGGCCCATTTTTCTTCGCGGAACCCACTGTGACGTCACACAACTACCTCGCTATGTTGGAACATTTTGCAGTACCCCAATTTATTGACAATAATGTCATCTTTCAGCAAGATGGTGCTCCTCCGCACTATGCCAACGTTGTTCGAGAATTCCTTAATGAAAATTTCCACAGAGATGGATAGGAAGAAGAGGATGGAAGCCATGGCCTCCACGCTCTCTGGACCTGACACCTTTGGACTTTTATTTGTGGGGTTACGTCAAGCAAAGCGTGTACAGTGTACCCATTAGGGATATTCATCACTTGCACGAGCGAATCACGGAAGCTATCGCATCCGTCACTCCTGATGTTCTTGGGCGTGTGTGGCTGGAATTGAATCACCGCCTAGATGTCTGCAGGGCTACCAGAGGAGCCCATATCGAACTACGTTAAATAAAGTTATTCTTTTAGAGTTGTTCTTCAATTTGCCTTTTTTTCATCTTATTATCATGTTTCGTTGCAATAATATAGCTATTTAAAATCCCACCATGACTCTACGGACACACTGTATATATGCAAACAACCACAGGGAAAGAGGAAAAAGAAACACGAAATCCGAGCGCTTTCGTGATATATTCACATCTTTTCCCTGAAGATGTGAATATATCACGAAAGCGCTCGGATTTCGTGTTTCTTTTTCCTTTTTCCCTGTGGTTGTTTGCTTATTAATAAGATCACGTGTTATTCTGTGATTTTTCTGCATATATATATATATATATATATATATATATATATATATATATATATATAGATGCAGTGGTGTAGTTGTGAGCAAACTTGATTACAAATCTATTGTCTCGGTTTCGATTCCCAGCGTGGGCAAGCGTCGCGTAGCCCCCTCCCACTTCCCCCTAGTGGTAGGACTAGAAGGGATGGGTGTGTTACTGAAGCCTTCCGTGGTTCTCCCGTAACGTGTATACCATATTTTGTGAAATTACCCAAGCTGTTTTGGTGTATATAAATGAACATTGAACAGACAGACAGACATACATCATTATCATTCCATATATATATATATATATATATATATATATATATATATATATATACTCGCGAAATGACGATACCGAGGTTGTGGTTTCGAATCCCCATGATGTTGTTAACAGTAATGCAGGAGTTATAGCAATACACCGCATTAGTTGTCATGAGCATTGTGCCAGTTTCTGACCTTCCTCGCTCATTATTATCATTAATTAGAACAACTTTGGTAGGCTCGTGGTTAAGCTGCAGGTTCGAGGTGGGAAAATAATTCTGACTGTCGTGAGAATGAACAATTCACAACAGCTAAACCAGGAACAGTGACGAAGCCTGTCAAATTTTAGGGTTTTCTAAATTGGATGTCCAAACACGAAAAATTGTAAGAACAGTCCGTTAGAAATGTACAAAAACTACATAAAATTGTCCAATTTTAGGGTTTTTGAAATTAGACCCCTAAGCTAAAAAATCTGTACAGATGCCATTTTATATTTGGAAAATGTCGAAGAAACGCAACTATTTGTTTGAAATGTACAAGCACTGCGAAAACTTGCCCAGTTTAAGTTTTTCGAAATTGGACGCCAAATCAAAATTGTACGTATTAATTATTTCGCCATTATTTATAAGTTTACTGATAAAAAAAAAATATTTTTTTGACATATTAATTAAAAATTACAGATGTCTCCTATTTACTCCTCACTCATTTTTAAATTATGTCTATGTATACGTCTTAAAAAGATGATGGTCAACTACGATGGATTGTGAATTCGGCCGAGTTTTATCGCTTGTATAAACGAAATAGTGTACTATTGAGGTCGGGGTTTAGACTCACGATGGTGCATAAACGTACTAGGGGCACACAATATATTTTACCCCACCCTTTTTTCTTAGCTAAATAATAGGCCATGGTGCTGAAATGTCTTTTGGGCGCAAGCTTGAACTTTCTGCGCTTCACATAACCAGATTTTTCCAGTTTGAAACTCCCTTCCTTGTATAAAACAAATGGCGTCTGACAGTGATGTGCGTCGTAAACAGAGAGCTGTTATCGAGTTCTTAACCGCAGAGAGAGAAACAGTTGGAAATATTCACAAACGTCTACAAAACGTTTACGGATATGCTGTTGTTGATCGAAGCACAGTTGGACGTTGGTCTAAACGTGTGAGATCATGGGAGAGAGGGAGAGCCAGCCTTGATGATGAGCCACGCAGCGGTCGTCCGGCATTGGTTGTCACATCTCACACTGTGCAATGTGCTAACAGCATCATTCGAACAAATCAGCGTGTCACATACAAGGAGCTATCACTGAAGCTAGGAATTAGTGAAGGAAGTGTGAATACGATAATTCAGCAACTGGGATACTCAAAGTGTGTTCACGGTTTGTTCCTCGGGAACTGACTGAAGATCATGAAGCCCAAAGAAAAGAAATTGCTTCTGAGTCGTTGGTTCGATACGAGACAGAAGGGGATGAGTTCCTTTCACGAATTGTGACTGGGGATGAGACTTGGGTACATCATTTTGAACCTGAAACAAAACGCCAATCCATCGAGTGGCATCACGCAAGAAAAAGTTCAAAATGGCTCCTTCTGTCGGAAAAGTTATGGCCCCCATTTTCTGGGACATGAAAGGGGTGATTCTGGAGGACATTATGAGGAAAGGACAAACAATCAACTCAGAGGCATATATTGCTACTCTACAGAGACTCCAGAGACGTATAAAGCGAGTTCGACTGGAGAGAAAACTGGAAGACGTCCTTCTTTTGCACGATAACGCAAGACCACACAACAGTTTTCAAACAAGAGAGGCCATCACAAAAATACGCTTAACCGTGTTACCCCAACCTCCCTACAGCCTGGATCTGGCACCTTCAGATTTCCATTTGTTTGGGCCAATGAAGGATGCTATTCGTGGAAGAAAGTTTCAGAGTGACGATGAGGTTGTTGAGGAGGTTAAGAGGTGGCTGGAGCGGAACCCAGCGGACTTTTATCAGCAAGGAATAAAGGCCCTTGTTTCGAGGTGGAGGAAAGCCGTAGAAAAGGATGGAGACTACGTAGAAAAATAAAAACTTGTAAAAAAGGTATGTAACTACTTGTGTAAAAAAATTTTGGAACTTACAAGGAAACTTGGAAAGAAAAAAAAGGTGAGGCAAAATATACTGAGTGGCCCTCGTATTATTGTTCGACTACTGATGGTGTAATATCACAGTGTAATAAGCTATTTGAATGGTGGCCGTTAAATTTCATAGTATTATATATTATATATATATATATATATATACTGTGTGTGTGTGTGTGTGTGTGTAATGTATATATATATATATATATATGTAAAAGAATGGTGCATGAGAGATAGGTTAGGTTAAATTAGGTTAGGTTACGCTATACTCCACCATCCCCCAATTACCTCTCCTACCTAAATGCATTCTCCATCCCCAATTAACTCCATTCCCAAGTAACCCTTCTTGGGAACATCTCCCATCCCCAATTCCCCCTTTCCCTAAATACAGTGCATCCCCCATCCCCAATTACCTCCTCTCCTTAAATGCATCCCCTATCCCCCAATTACCTCCTCTCCTTAAATGCATCCCCTCTCCCCCAATTACCTCCTCTCCTTAAATGCATTCCTCATCCCCAATTCCCCCCCTCTCTGTTTTTGCCAACATACTTCTAATGAACGGGATTCACCAAAAGTTAACGTTTGGTGTGCTAAGTCAGGTGATTGCGTTAATCAGTCAATTTTTCTTTAATGATTGTATCATGACTGGAGCGAACTATCTTAAAATGCTACAAACGTTTTTACTTCCCCATCTCAGAGTTATTTGAACATCCACACAGAAACAGTGTGACAACAGTACTGTCAGTGTTTCTTATCAGTGTTCCTACAAGGGAAATAATTTTACCTTGTATAAATCCTATTGCGATCTGAGACTTTTATAAATCACGAAACAACGCTCACGGAGTGAAGGAAATCAAAAGTATTTTCTTAAAACTTAGCGAATTTCCAACAAATAAAAGTCTATTTTTAAGTTTCAGGTGTACGATGTTTCCACACGAATATCTATCTACACACAATCTTTCTTTGTTTTTAAACTTCCGTCAGTTTAAGCGTTATATTACTGTATATATATATTGGAGAGGAAGGGTGACAAACTTGACCTTCATGAAATGAGGAATCATCGCAATGAAACACATGAACAGTTGAAAGGTGTGTGTAAATATATATATATATATATATATATATAATATATATATATATATTATATATATATATATATATATAAGTTATATATATATATATTATATATATAGATATATATATATATTACTCATATGTTTTATATATTTTATTATAAGTTATAGTTGAAAGGATATGAATAAAGCCCACTTTCATACGATCACCCTCGACCTTATGTAAGTAGACTTTATGCAGGGGGAGACTTTATGCAAATCGAATTTGTGCCCAGCTGATGTCGTGTAAGTGTTGTTTGTTCAAGTTTTGTAAAAACCTAAACAAAAAAATGTAAAATGTAAAATTACATTCCACAACATTGCACACTTTACAGGTTAACCTAACTTAACCTAACCAATCGTATATGTAACGGCTGGAGAGGGGAGACTAGCAGAGCATTCACGTTGCTTTTGCCTCGCGTCGCTCAACAAAAGAAAGCAACAAACGGCTTTTGCCTCATTTCATTCGACAGAAGAAACTATTTAACTTTGGAAATATAACGAAACCTAACGTAACTTAGCCTAGCCGGCGTTAATAGTAGCCTAATTCAGGGGTGGCGAACCTTTTTACAGTCGCGTGCCAAAACAAACATGTAAACCATAAAAAAAATTCGTATGCCCACCAAAGTTTGTATCTATTACACCAAATTATAAACATTAAGTCTATTTTTTATACTAATTTTTTGGCTAACAATTGCTATGCTTAGGCGTGCCAGGCAAATTTGATCGCGTGCTGAAATGGGCACACGTGCCATAGGTTCGCCACTACTGGTCTAATTAAACTTGAGTCAATATTACGTAAGTATAATGAATTTCGACTTTGTGCAAGTATACTCAATGATGGTCAACTTTATGCAAGCCGACGATATGTGTGTATATCTCACGCAAGTTGATCTTATGAGAAGTGACTTTATTCCGCTATCCCATATATAGGGTGTTCCAAAAAATGCCCCTATTTTTATTTGTCCTTTATTTTATAATGTATTTATATTTTACGTATTGTTGGGGTTTCTTCAGAAAGGTTGTGTTTTTTATTTCGTATATACCTATACATTTCTATTTTTTATTACTTAATAATTAATAAATATTGTATTTTCAAACCGTTCTTTCACCATTTCGTACTTAAAGCAATAACTTTTCCTAATTTCTACGAAATTAGGGAAAGACGATACTGCTACCAATAGGCTATGGCCTAGTATGACCATAGACCTAACTGGGCTGTAGTTTATAAGGAGAGCTAAATCTTTAGTCTTCAACAGGAGGGAACACCTCCACACATTGCTTGTGAAACTAGTAACATTTTGAGGAAACATTTTTCCGGGTGACTAATCTTCCTTCATGAGCCAGTGGAATGACCCCCATACTCACCTCACTTCACACACCCTGACGTTTTTTGTGGGGTTACATAAAAGACAGGATCTATTCTACCAAGCTTAAGACAGTGAAAGATTTAGAGACCAAAGTCTATGAGGTAATCAACAACATTCCAGCTGAGCTATTTCCCAAAATTATGTCAAACATTTGTGTAAAGTTGAATATTGTGTTAGAGAAAAATGGCGATTACAGTGAACATGTTGTTTAATTAAGGTTAATAAATTCTAATGTTTAACGTACCTCTTCCTTTGTTTTTGTATTTAGATTTCTCTTTATTAGCTTAAAACATTTATTTAGAAATAGGGACTTTTTTGACAACTGGGATATATATACATATATGATGAATAAAACCACGAATATGTGTGTGTGTGTGTGTGTGTGTGTGTGTGTGTGTGTAAAAATGAACAATGAATAATTCCTATATTCATATATTCTTATATCCATTCATATAATTCTTATTTTCATTCATATAATTCTCATATTCATGTATATAATTCTTATATTCATTCATATATTTCTTATGTTCATTCGTATAATTCGTATATTTATATAATTCGTATATTTATATAATCCTTATATTTATATAATCCTTATATTCTTATATATTTATTTTCTTATATTCATTTTCACATATAGAGTCCAAATTCGCATAAAGCTGACACGATTTGGATACATTTTTTATTTTCTTTCTATTTTATTTTTGGTGAATAATTGATGAAGTATTTATTTTTAAATTACTTAATCATTTTTTTAGATTTAGCTTAATAATGTAATCTTGTTAAATTCTGCAATGTTCATTTTCTGTATACATTCTCTCTTCGTTGTAAAAGATGAAGTCATGTCTTGCTTAACGTTTAATTTTAAATCTTAAGCATTTAATTTTTGTTCATATGCATGTTTAATTGTAATTCATAGTGAAATGCACATTTCAATTTCAATTTTTAGTTAACTCGGCAGATCATGATAACATCAGATCTGTCAATATGCGGTTTAAAATAAAAATATGGATTCATCGTCAAATATCTTGCTTATCTATCTAGACATTGCTACAGTTAAAATATTTATCTTATCTTCAAATATTTTGCAAAATAATGCAGCCTTTTGAGAATAAAAAACAGAACAAGTCAACATTAAACAATAATAATGTCACCAAAAATTTAGTATCTAAAGCCGAACAATTTTTCAAATATTCATTCTGATTGTCTAATCTAACTTGTAACATTTTAGCAATAAACTACAGTAAGAGAATATCTTTGTCTTCTCCTTCGAGCATTGCTCTCTTCAGAGAAATTAGTCTTAAATAGAGGAAAATAATTTCCCGATCCATTACAAGAAGAAATCGGAGAGTAGTATAAGGGAATAGGGTGTGTCAATTTTGGTAAAGTCAACAATTCAAAAACTACTAATGCTCAAATGATGTCATATTATCTAGCAAACTTAGAAATATCTTTAGTGTTGTTTAAAAAAGCCATTTACCTACTTATATTTGACCATAAAGGTTTGAAATATAACCTAAATATGACTGTAGCATCGTATATCAATGTGCCATTGATATGTGGTCAACTTTGGTTATTTTTGATGTGCAGTATGGTTTCTAAGTTTCACATAGTCACAAATGCTGGAGTTTTGATTGTGAATGCGTGTTTTCCCTCCTTTTGACAATTTTGATTACTTCGTAATGTAAATATTGTGTAATTCAAATTATTCGAAATGTTATGTGTGACCCAAACTTTCTGTATATTTTGATATGATAGATATATGAAATTGTCATTACTTTGAATAATTAAGTCTTGTACCTATAACAACACAACCTTTTATCTGAGCTTATTGGAAGATATTAAGAATTTCAATTAACTTAATTTTATGTAATCATAATCAGTAGGCCTATCCAAATTTCAATGACATTTCTTTTGTTCACAGGTCCACAGGATGAGTCAGAAAGAAATCCGAACCCCAAGCAAATCAAGTTGTCACCTAAGTCATTTGGTGGAGACTGGAAGGGAACTTCCCCTGCTGAGCTGCCCACAGCCAGAGATCTGCTGAGGTATGGTTTGTTGATGAGAGAGATGAGTGAGGAAGACAGGAGGAATTACCCAGTTAATGACCTGATTAACAACGGCATTGTTCCAGGACTACAGGCTCAGTGGAGAAAGGCCAACGCTCTATTCACAGGACCTGTAATCAACACTGAGGTCAGGATCAGGGTTAAGGTGAAGGCACTGTGGGGTGAGGCAGTAAAGGTGTCCATTGGCAATGTGAAGCTATAGGTCAAAGATAGGTTCATGATGAAACTGGACAAATTGGTGGACACCCTGACCTGTCACTGTGTGATCAGGAGCTGCAGTGAACTTGGGTGCAACCCTGTCTGCAACAGTGAGGTTCACATTGACTGCAGCTGCAGGAGCGAGCAGAAGATACCAGTGCAGGAGCTTACCTTCATTAAAGGTCAGAGAAAAGGTGGGAAGTGTGGGGGCACACCAGATGGGTCTACTGATCACCCTGAGACCAGGAGACAGGAACCAGTGCTGCAGAGACAGGAGCAGAGAAGGAAGGCCGAGGAGAAGAGGAGAAGGAAGGCAGAGGAGTCAGCCAAGAAAGAAGAGGAGATGAGGGAAGAGTCACTGCTGGAAATGGAGTTGGAGGAGACTGGAGATATACTGGAGGAGGCAGGGAGGAGAGAGGAGGACGAAGACTTCATACTAGAGGCTGCGACAACTTCTTCCTTGCCTGTGGCTAAGAAATACAACACTGAAGATATCACCAACATAGCTCTGGCTAGCTTGAGACATCACACTGGGCTGAGAGAGACTGCAGAGATTGCCACTGCTGCATGGATTGACGCTGGTCTTATCACAGAGTTTGACACAGCACTGGTAATTGAC
The DNA here is from genome assembly GCA_023014485.1 of Bathynomus jamesi. Lineage (NCBI taxonomy): Eukaryota > Metazoa > Arthropoda > Malacostraca > Isopoda > Cirolanidae > Bathynomus > Bathynomus jamesi. The sequence goes on from JAJOZX010002207.1 coordinate 114,081, forward strand.
CACAACAAGGTGAGGAGGCTCAGGAGAGACTGACTAAGGAGCTGGTCAAGAAGTTTGATGAAGAGATTAGGGAAAATGGCATCACCTGTATCTTCTTTGATGGGAAAAGAGATGACACCAAAGTGATGATGGAAGCTAAGGGTAGTGACAGGCAGTTTCCTGGCCTCATTAAGGAAGAACACTACACAGTGTGCAATGAACCAGGTGGGAAATATTTGCGGCATTTTGTACCAGAGGAAGCTGCAGAGGAGCGAAGTCATGCTGAGGTCATTGCTGATCATCTGGTGAACTGGCTAAGAGAGAGAGGGGCAGACCAGACCCTTTTGGCCATAGGAGGTGACAGTACTAATGTGAATACTGGCTGGGAGGGAGGAGTAATGCATTATGTGGAGGCCAAGCTTAGCAGGAAGTTGGTGTGGATTGTCTGTGACTTGCATACTGGGGAGCTGAGTCTCAGACACCTGGTGACTGCACTGGATGGCAAGACATTGAGCAACAACAAGTGGTCTGGGCCCCTAGAGAAGATGTTAGACACTGCCACTGAACAGGAGATCAACCCAAACTTTACGAGGATCACTGTTGGTTCTCCTCTACCCCATCTCAGTCAGGAGGTAGTCAAGGACCTCAGCACAGACCAATCATATGGCTACAGAATCATCACTGCCATCAGATCGGAGAGGTACCTCAGAGTCTAGCTCTCCTGGAGATTGGGCCAGTCTGTCACAGTAGGTGGGTCACCACGGCTCTAAGGTTCTACAGAGTGTGGATTTCCAAACATGGGCTGAAGGGTAGGAACCTGAAGAATCTGAGGATAATTGTGGAATTCATAGTGGGAGTCTACATGCCAAACTGGTTCAACATCAAGTTAAATCACAGCTGGGTGGAGGGTCCCAGGCATGTACTGTACCAGCTGGAGCTGCTCAGAAGTCAGAAGAAGGAGATGATAGGAATAGTGATGCCTACAGTGAAGAGATCAGCCTGGTATGCACACTCTGAGGCTGTGCTCCAGGCCATGCTGTGCAGTGAGGTGGAGGAGGAGAGGAGGGAGGCAGTGAAGAGGATACTGGAAATCAGAGATGAAGGAGATGAGGACACACAGGTAGGAGACTGCAGTGTCAGACCCAGGAAGACTCCTGACATCAACCCAGATGCCACCAAACTCTCGGAGCTTATTGACTGGAACTCTGGCGTGACTGACCCTCCTCTGACCTGCTCCCTCACCACTGCTGCAATCAAGGAGTTTCTGGATGGACCACTGGAAGTTCCTGCATGGCCCTCACACACACATTCAGTAGAGAGCAGGCGCGGATCGAGGGGGGGATCGAGGGGGTCCGGCCCCCCCCCTGCTCACGGTGACCAACGATTTTTCGATTATGACACTCCGATTGAGACTGACAAAGTGGTCCGAATGTTCATACAGAAACATCCGCGGCGTTTGTTTGCTCCTATATATGAAAAATAAGACCTGAAGACTTAAAATGGCTTAAGGTACATGTATCCCGGTTGCCACAAAATTAATTTCCTTAAAAAGAATAAAGAAAAAAAGTTTATGTCCGATCCTGAGACATTTCAGACCTGGCCTGGGTGTGTGAACAAGCAGGATTTTGATAACGGGAATATACTTCAAATCCATCTAAAGCTATCTTCAAATATGAAAATTTCCTACCGAGGGGGGGACACCCACCCTCGGGCACCCCCCCCTGGCGCTCGCTTCGCTCGCGCGTCCTCGGCCTTCAGCCGAGGACATATCAGTAATGAGCCCCACCAAGACTGGACCCCCCTCTGCTTAAATTCCTGGATCCGCCCCTGGAGAGGTGTGTAAGGATGGCAATTGAAGCAGCACAACATGTTTACTCACAAGAGAGGAGGGAGGCGTACATCAGTGGCCAGGTGGCCAATAGGGAGCTTATGTTCAGGAACAAGAGCAAGGCAGACATGGCATCCTTGGCAAAGTTCAAGAAACCTATCTATATTTCTGAGGTTTAATGTTGAAATATCATCAAAATGTCTTTAATTGTATGTATGTAAAATATAGTCAAAGGCGTACCAATACTTTTTGCCGCTCGGGGCGAAAATGCACCCCCCCCCTGCAACAATTTTCAATTTTAAAAACAATTCCTTTACAAAAATACACTTCTAAACAAAACCTTTATTGGAAGAAAAACTTAAATAAAGCAACTTCAATTTTAACAATACTACATAATGTACCGTACATAATACACTACATAATTTTAACAATAACTATATAATGTATAATGGCCTAGTTAAATTTTCGGACTTTCATAACAGAAAATTCATGAATGATTTTTTCTATGTCCATTGTCTCTGCAACTTCGCGTTCAACTGAAATAATCGCCAAATTGCTCAGTCTAGATTGACTTATAGTTGACCTCAGGTAAGTTTTTATAAGTTTCAGTTTCGAGAAACTTCGTTCGCAACTTGCCACGGACATGCATGTAGTTAGACAGATCCGGAGGGCAATTGTTATATGAGGCAAAGATTCCACTAGATCCCATTTAACGATCCACTGAAGTAGTTTTAACATATCCCAGTTCTTTGGATCATCGTCGACGCTTATGCTTTCGAAACCGAGCAAATGTCTGCGCAAACGCTTTATTTCTTCCAGTAGACTTCCTGGATTAATGTCATTGTAGATGGAAGAAAAATTATTGATCTTGGTATTAATTTCTTCATCTTTGGACTGATTCAAAAGGTACGAAGGAGACAGAAATTCAAAGCGATCATTCATGTTTTTAAGACAAACTGCGTTTTTCAATTTCTGCTAATAAACGATCCATGATTTCAAAAAATTCTCTGCGTACATCCTCTTGCACGGTCAATCCAGCATCACGAGCTTGCTCTCCAGGCATTCTTCTCCGTCTCCTGACTCTGCGGTCTATACTGATATCCATTTCATTACAGAACTCTTCGGCGGCATCTGCAGCGTTTGATACTACTGCCTCTCGTTTATTAGTTAAAAACACGGATAAAGAGTTCATTTTTAATGCACACTGGTCCAAAGCAAGTTCCTTTCTTTGAAAATATAGCTGAGCATCATTGATTTCTTTCAGCACTGGATCCCAGAAAAATAAGTACACAATGAATATATATGACATGATGGAGGTCAACAGAGCTTCAGCATCGCCCTTTGTGTCCAGATTTTCGGAGACCCCTTCACTCAGTTCTTCCAAGGCACTAACAACGTGAGTCAAGTTCTTCTTAAGACTAGAAACAGCATCATACTTAGCACTCCACCGCGTATCAGAGACTCGCTTGACAGTGATTTTGGAATGTTTTGTTAAGACATCCCAACGATGAGTAGAGGAAGAAAAGTAGACGAAAATTCGTTCAATTGTTCCAAAGAAAGTTACAGCATTAGGACTCAGTCCCGCGGCATGAACTCCAGCCAAGTTCAGCGAGTGGTTATTGCAAGGAATGAAAACAGCGTGTTTGCTAACATCAAGAATTCTGCGTTGAACTCCAAGATGAATACCTGCCATCGTAGCAGCATTGTCATACCCTTGACCATAACAATTCTGGATATCCAGCCCATCCTCACGGAGCTTAGTGACAATGAGATCAGTAACTGCCTCAGCAGTCTTCCCCTCTAATTTAATAAAATCAACGAAGGATTCCTTCACCTCTACATTACCATCTTTAATCGACACATAGCGAATTACCTGAGACATCTGATCAATATGCGATATATCTGGTGTACTATCGAAAATTATTGCAAAGTACTTTGCACTAGACACATTATCAATTATACATTTTCGAACATTACAGCCGATTAGTGTGATGAACTCATTTTGAATGTTAGGTGACAAATACGTAGTGGATATCTTGTCAGTCATTCGTATTTTTGTAAGATGTTCCATAATTACTGGGTCATATTTGCCCATTAGTTTTATTAACTCCAAAAAGTTTCCAGAATTGCCAGCTAGCCCAGCTTCTTCATTTTTTAAGTTCTCTCGGTGCCCTCGGAATGCAAGATCTTGTTTTGCCAAGAACATGATGCAGTCATAAATTCGTCTCAGTATTTCTTTCCACTTTGCAGTAGCATGTTTTATTTGCAAATGATGTGCATTATCTATTGTAGCATTCAACTGAAGGCGCATAGACAACTCTTTCCATTGTTCAAAGCATCGGGTATGATATGGACTGTTTTCATGTTCAGGTACTCTTGGATTCAGTTTCCTCCAGGCAAAAAATCCTTCTTCTTTTCCAAATGCACTGGAGATGTTGTTGAAGAGACGACAGCAAAAGCAATGCAAGCTACATTTTGAAGGTGAGAAGATTAGCCATGACCTTTCAATTTTTTCGCCATTTTCCGAAGTTTTGAAATACCAAACTTTTGACATTGACCTATTGTTTGAATCAGCTGGAAAGGGTCCATTCATGTTTTTCAAATGTGATGGTCCACGTTTAATGAGTTCGATTCTCAAATTGTCCGTCACTGGAACGGGCCAGTTGCCAGAATCGTTAAACAGACTCTGTGGGTGATGGGTGGGTGGGTGACTTTGTGATGCAGATGAGGGTTGATCCTGATTATTTGGGGGTTCACTTGAAGTTGCCGCTTGAACATCTATCTCTAAAGATATATCACATTGCGGTTGATCTCCTTGTTTCCCAGAAGGCACTGAAGGTGTGTCTGAGAATCCCATTAACTGATGAAATCGCTTAGCAGCACGCTTGCCTTCCTCCTCTTTTTTTTCGCGAAGATTCTTGTATGTAGCACCACTCAGTCTCTGTCGTTTGCTCATGTTTGCTAATTCAGTAGGGTATCTGCAAAATAAAACAACCATTAATTATTAACATCATCAAAGCTGAAAGAATGCAAAGCCTAACCTAAATAATATAGGGAAAGTCTGAAAAATAGGGCTGGCAACCTTTCCGATGTGAAAATTTAACGCAACTATTTGTGGAAATAGTGGCATTGAGGTGGCATATATAGCATTTAATGACGATTTTTCATCAAAACCATGGATATTTTGTACACAAATAACGCGCGACAATGATGAGATATAATTTTTTGGAGGGTTGCATTTTAAAACATAAAAACCCAAAATTTTGCATACTGCGCCCGCCTGACAGTAATATGCCGCCCCTCGGGAAGTGCCGCTCGGGGCGGTCGCCCCTCTCGCCCCTCCCTTGATACGCCACTGAATATAGTTATATATGGTATCCTTGGCAAAGTTCAAGAAACCTATCTACATTTTTAAGTTTTAATATTGAAGTACAATCAAAATGTCTTTAATTGTATGTAATGTATGTAAAATGTAGTTATATACAATAAATAAAAAAATACTTGCAAAAATTGCTGATTTTTCATAAACTTCAACTTCAAATATACAGCTAGCTAGAAATGGTCAAATCTGGATTTTAAAGCCATATTTCGATTTAGCACATAAAATTGCATCATTTGGTCACTAGTAGTCTTTGAAAATCTAAAGATTTCACTTTGCTCCCTAAAATTGACACACCCTAATAAGGGAAACTTCTGCGATTCCCTATACGGTACCAGATACTCCAGAGTAACAAATCCGTTGCTGCCACCTAACCAGAACCCCCGTCAACTTGACCAAGGCCATAGACGGAGGGGTTAACAAATGGCGACCTCTGCAACCAAGATTTTCCAGTCTTCTAGACCCTGGAACTAGAACCAACATTCAGTTGACCGGCGTATCACCACTTCCAGTACTTCATGTCCATCATTCGACCGGTGTCACGACTCCAAGTTCTCCACGCCCATTTTGCTTCCAGGAACAAGTGACCAGCAAGACACGTCTTCTTGACACGTCTTCAAGGATTTCGCCGTAGGAATCTTGTAAGTACAGATCCTTTTTTCAAATGAATTAATAAACATTTGAGAAGTCAGCATTATTAACAGTTAATAATTAGGATCAAGCCAGGATTAACAAAGACGCAGTGAACATTCCATACACCAGTGATACATTTCTTTTTATTGAAACCGAGTTATTTCTCTTATTATAGTTAGCACAGAATAATTTTATTTAATGTGCCATTCATAATATTACTGTACATTCACGTACATTAAAATGAAATTTTGTTTAATTTTTTTATTGTTTTGTTTACAATTTTTTTTAAATTTTCCCGAGGCAAATTGTTGTGCATTTATTTGCATATTTCTTAGATAGAGTAGTTAGGAAAGCCACTCAAGTGATCATTCCATAGATTAAGATCGGTCAAGCAGACCAAATTAGCATACATTAACAGTACCTTCAAACATATTTCCAAACAAGCAAACTTCAGATCAAGCACAAGCTAACATGTCTCAAACCGCTTTCCCAGCATACATTAATTAGGTAGACTTGCAAACCTTCCCCATACTGTCCTAATTTTTAAGGGAACCATAGATAATAACTTTGTTGAACCGCGCGTAAGACATTGAATTGAGTCTTTAGAACAGCATTATTTACGCGAAAACATTACAGATGATGACATAAAGATTGGGGAAGCTAAAAGGTTTATTGACCCTAAAGAGGGAAATGCCCATGATACAGTTACATACGTCCCATCCATCAGCGAAGCTACAACTTGGGACTGTTTTAAAAAAACACTTATTAGAATTTTTCAAAGAAATAAAACTCGCACAACCTTTGGCCACATTCGAAGCTGTCTTCCAAGCTAAATGGATGAAAGAAGATTTAAATAATTTTATTACACGAACACAAAAACTAGTAGGAGAAGCCCTCTGAGCCGCAGAAAATGCATGCGACATTACATTCACTTAAAAGCAAAGAAACCTAATAGTAGCAGTATCCATTTACGAAAACCTACCCGTAGCATCTAAAAAGAAATTTCAAGCGTGTCTAAGTATTGACAAACCAGTAAGTGTAGCCATAAATAAAACAAGGGAACATTACCCAGACTTAGCGAACCAGAACTACCAGAAGGGTAGGGAGACCCCCATACACTACATCCAGCAGCAGCAACAACAACAACAACAACCCTATAAATCTAGGCCGATGCAGGGAACACCACCTTAGAAACAAGCCCCACAAACCCAGAATGCACGCCCTCCTCCTCAGTGTTTTAATTGCGATAGTTTTGGGCACATGATGAGTCAATGCAATTATTCCCCGTATTGCTCCCACTGTCATGAACATGGTCATCGCCGTGGGGACCGACAAAAATGTACCGACAAAGCCCCTGCAGGGTACAGGCTCCACTTCCAGAGATCAAATCACCAACATTCCCAAAAGCCCTCCAATTCTCAGAAACCAGTTAGTTCCCAGCCTCAACAGAACCACCCACCAAATAGATCACGACCACAAGGTAAACCCCGATGTCTAGACCCCAATATAATCAGCAAGGTCGGATGGTTCGGTACGTAGAAGTACCCGTTGAAGAATCAGTTTCCCCAGAGTACACTTTCCAAGAAGACCCTCCAGTGTATGGTGATCCCGTAGCATATGACTCAGGTCCTCCCATAGAAGTCAGTTCAAGTTCTTTTTTAGATCACACTTTGGAGGCAGCAGTTCAGCCTCCTCCTTCCTAAATAGCAGTAATAAACCCAAATACAGACATAAACTACCTATCAGGATTATAGGTGCGAACCTACTAGATTTAATAATAAATTGCAGCACAGATAACCGAGATTTAACCGCTGTCCTTGATACAGGAGCACATGCGACATTAATTAAGAAGCAATGTGCAGATGAGTTACTAGAGTACAGATTACAAGTATGAAATTAAGGCACCTTCCTGCCAACTCAGAGGAGTTACAGGCACACCCATACTTACATATGGAGAAATTGAATTATATTTAGAAGTTGGTAACGCGGTATATCCCGCAAAATGTTGTACTGTGGACGCTGTCGCCACCTTTCAGACAGATATCTTACTAGGTATGGATTTCTTCAAACGGAATCAATGGGAAATTTACCCAGCCTGAAAATTAGTTAAGTGTAGAAGTAGGACACCCTCTCCATGAGAATAATATACAGGTGTCGCACGTTCAGCCTAATGCTAACAGAATCAGTTCAGTTCGGATTTCCGAAAGAAATAGGAAACCCACTCCAGTTTATAGCAGTTCAAGTCAGTCGGTTGCACCCAGAGGGACAACCGCCGCGGAAATCAGCCCCCAGAGTAATCAGTTCCAGTTGTTGAATCCAGTAGGATCAACACAGTCAGTTTCCAGTCAGTCAGTTTTAGTGCAGCCAGTTTCAGTTCAGCCAGTTTCAGTTCAGTCAATTTCAGTTAACTCAGCAGTTGAAATTCGAAATCCAACTGAAACGATTTTTCAGCCAATATGGCAAATTTTAATCACCGAACCAGAGACAGATTCACAATTTTCTATATGCCATACAGAGCATATAACAGTGGCACCTTATGAGAAGATTTGTTTCCTAGCAAGAGTAGTCAATAGTCAAGGGAAACTATTAGAGTCAGATCGTACTCCGATTACATAAAATGTAATTTCAAAAGAGATGTTCTTATTGCCCAAGTCCTTAGTCATATTCAGAATTCAGCTACCCCTGTTGTTTGTTTAAACAAAGGAAAAAGCCCTATTGAATTAACTTCAAATCAGAGAATAGGAACTGTTTCCACAGTAGAAATAAATTTAGATTTCCCCACCAGTACTATAAATCGTGTTTCCAATTCCTTAGAGTTAAAACCTTCAGCATTAATAAAAGAATATAATAAATGTCTGGAGCACTCCCTTCAGGAGTCACCAGCCTTGCAGGATCCCAAACTACTGGAATCAGTTCTCGTCCCTTTCGAAATCCCTGGTCCGCTCCTATGATTCTTGTTTCCAAAATGGATGGAACATCTCGCCCTTGTATAGATTTTAGACGCCTAAACCACATTACCATCCCAGACCGTTTCCCGATTCCAAACATGCAGGAAACAATTCTGAACGTAGGGAGAGCTAACTTCTTTTCATCCCTCGATTTAGCATCCGGTTATTGGTAAATGGAAGTCAGTCCCGAATCTCGGGCATTGACTGCTTTCTTCACTAATCGAGGCCATTACGAATTGCAGGTTTTACCTTTCGGAGTCTGAAATGGGCCTGCTAATTTCTCTAGGTTGATGAATATAGTCCTTTCCGACCTATTAGGTGTCGAAGCTTTGGTCTATCTTGACGATATTATCGTTTATAGTTCGGATATATAAACACACTTTCAACGTCTTCAGAATGTGCTCTCACGCTTGAGAAAAGCACACCTTAAATTGAAACTTGCAAAATGCAACTTTTTACAGGAATACCTGGTATACTTAGGATTTCTACTATCATCCACTGGAATTAAACCTGATCCAGCCAAATTTGAAGCACTGGAAAGGTACCCTGTATCTAAAACTATCGACGACGTTCGTGCATTTATTGGATTTGTTGGATTCTATCGAAATTTTATCCCCCAATTTTCAAACATTCAGAAAAATGCTAAATTTAATTGGGAATCTGATCACCAACATACTTTTCAGACTTTAATCGGTAAACTAACTTGTCATCCCATCCTCCAATATCCCAATTACACCAAACCCTTTGTCATAGACACAGATGCTTCCTCCTATAGACTAGGAGCCGTCCTATTACAGGACGTAGATGGTGTGGAATTACCCATTGCTTATGCCAGTCAGCTTCTCTCTGGACCTCAACGGAATTATTCCACTACGGACCGAGAGACCCTAGCGTTATATTGGGCTTTGAAAAAAATTTCGAAATATCGTCTACGGCTTCGATGTAATCATCAAAACTGACCATAAGCCACTCACATATTTCTTCAACGACAAGCTACTTGAAGGACGATTGAGTAGATGGGCTCTGTTGATTAAGGACTTTGCAGCAAAAATCGTATACAAACCGCGAAAACTTCAAGTTATTCCAGACGGATTGTCTGCAATACTCCCAACAACAGGACCAACACACCCAGAACCTTCGGACTCCGCTGGAACAGAAGGAGCCATCGTAGATAAAAGAACAGTACAACCTAAAAACTGGGCTCGTACATTTTAGGAACGAAGATGGAAAAGACCTCTTGGAAATACCAAAGGATCTCGTAGATATAGCCATCGAACTTTGTCACGACTCACCTTTGTATGGCCACATGGGGCCGGATCACACCATGAAGAGTCTTTTGGAGCGATACTATTTTCCCGAAATGAACAAAAAGGTACATGAATACACCGCTGAATGCCCGTCTTGTTTAAAACATAAAGGCAACGTACCGTTCACAGCTTCCATGCATAAATATCCAATATGTCAACGGCCATGGCAAAGAACTGGAATGGACATAATAGGACCATTCCGCAAAACATCAAAGGGAAACCAGTACATCATTGTGTTTACGGATCACTTCTCGCGTTACAGCGAAGTAGTAGCCATTCCAAACCAGACCTCGGAAACTGTGGCAAGAGCCCTAGTGGAACGCGTCACCCAAAACCATACTGCTCCTTCCATCCTAGTTTCGGATAACGCCCTTTGTTTCACTTCCAAGCTGTTCGAGTCACTCTGTAACATGTGTAAAATTAAAAACACACATTGTGGCATACCATCCACAGGCAAACGCTTAGTGGAAAGACACAATCGGAAGATCTTAGAAGCCCTCTGCCATGTTGTCGATGGATCCTCACGTACATGGGATGATTCCCTCCCTATAGTGCAAACAGCCATCAATAACGGCTATAACGTGTCCATCGGGGACACCCCTCATTTCGTCCTATATCACTACGACAAACGGCTACCTTTTGATTTGCCTGACCAAATCGACCCGGCAGTTCTAACACCTTCTGAGATGGCAGAAGCAATTCAGCAACTAGTTGAACGATCTTTCAAAATTTTTGACATAATCCGCTATGCCCTAGACCAGCGATGGCCAACTTGTGGCCCGCGGGCCGCATGCTGCCCGCGGAATGGAATTTTTTCAAATTTCATTTCTGAATTTTCTTCCCTATTTTGTCATTTCTAGTAGGGAGAACAACATTCAGCGGGTTCCTAAGTCGTATTAACCAACAGTGTATGATTATAGGCAACATCTTGGCCGCGCTTTCTAGAAGTTGGACAGCACTGCCCTAGACCAATGAAACCAACAGATGGAGCAAGAGCAACATAGGCGTCATCCCCGTCAACGGACTATAATCGTCGGTATGCGATGTTACATAAAAAGCGTGAAACCGCCAAGTGCTCATGCAAATTATACCCAAAATGAGATGGCCCATATAGGATTATGAAAAACCTCGGAAAGAACCGTTACGAAGTCCTCGACCTTCGAGACCATTCCAAACTAAAGATCATTCACTCTGATAATTTGAAGATAGCTGCCGAACAACACCTTCTCAAAAAACATTTGCCAGGGGTTCGAGCCGCCTACCCTTCGAAAGATCAAGGTATTAACAAATCCAGCAGGGACCACAAAACCGAAGTGGTCACCGCAGAAACCACTACCCGTGACGAAGATTGATACCTCGTAATACCACCAGTATTCGAGCCAATCTCTGAACAAGAAGTGGTCCCAGGACCGAGAGTCCCATCGGAACCAGTCCCTGGAGAAACCCCTTCTAGAGGATCACTCAGTGGAACTCCACCACCTCCTCCAGCTCCTCCAACTCCACCATCCACCATCTCCTCCGTCACCATCCTCACCGATTGATGATTGACGCACGGACCCTACATACCGGCCGCAAATGCATCAACCATGTGAACTAGAACCTTCACGAAAAAAACGAACACACTCAGAATCCGAGCTTAATGTTCGACCCCCACTACCACCTAAGCGAGGCCTACCACTCCGCACACAAACACAAACATCTACACGACCACAAACATCTCACGACCACCAACAGCTCCGTATAATTTAAGATGTAGATATGAATAAAATTGTTGCCCTTATAATACAGGGTGTCTCAAAAGTCACTATCTACTTCGGTGACATTAGATGTTTTTTTAAAAAAATGCTATGCTGGCATAAAAATATGTACTTCTGGTGCAAATTTGTGTATTTAAAAAAAAGTTAATTGGTTTATTATCTTGACATGCTTGAACAATTCCTCGAACCTCAACTTCTTACAGATGGCATTCTTGACAGTAGTTTTTCAGCAGGATGGAGCACCGTGCCATTATGCAATAATTGTACGTGATTATCTTGACAGACGCTTCCCCGGTCGCTGGATTGGTCGTGGAGGAACACAACCATGGGCAGCACGTTCACCCGATTTAACACCATTAGATTGTTTCGCCTGGGGTTTCATTAAGTCTAAGGTGTACACTGGTAGAAGAATTAGTGATGTAGCCGAACTTCGAAATCGTATTACCGATGCAGTTCAGAAAATAACACCTCAAATGCTGGAAAGTGTGTTCCGGGAAACAACTTATCGCTTTGAGCTCTGTAGAGACACTGATGGTCACCATGTGGAGACAGATAAATAAATAGCACTAATTCTTTGTGGCACTTACTTTGAAATAAATATATTTTTCATGTCTTAAACCAGTTTTTCGTAATTCCCATTATTTTTCAAAATAGATAGTGACTTTTGAGACACCCTGTATTTAGATTACAATTAACAACTCGTACCCCTTTCTGTCTCAAACTAAATTCAAACCAACTATAAAAATCTTGAATTCCGCCATGAAACCGGTGACCATCCTACCCGGACTTCATGCCCCTAAATGGAATGATCATTTGAGCCGTTTAAAAAAAAAATCAGATGATAACCAGAATAACCTTTTACAAATACTGTAACCAGTAACAATTATTTACCAGTATCTGCCGTCAGTATTATCACTGTGTGTGCTATTATCCTCGGTGTATTTATAGTGAAAAGACTATTCTCACAATTGCAAAGAAGAAAAACATTGTACTATGTCAAACTATTTATGCACTGCCAAGAGTGCGTCCTCATGCTGCCTGAACTAGACTTAACCACCCCAACTTATGTTGTGCGTATAAATCTGTTTATAAAAACTATTAGTTATCATCAAGTTAGAATGAGTTAGGATGTTATATTATTGTATTAATATCATTCTAGAGGGAAGAGCCCTGTAAAAATGAACAAAGAATAATTCCTATATTCATATATTCTTATATCCATTCATATAATTCTTATATTCACTCATATGATTCTTATATTCATTCGTATAATTCGTATATTTATATAATTCATATATTTATATAATCCTTATATTTATATAATCCTTATATTCTTATATATTTATATTCTTATATTCATTTTTACATATAGAGTCCAAATTCGCATAACGCTGACACGAGTTTGGATAAAAAAAAATTTCTTCCTATTTTATTTTTGGTGAATAATTGATGAATTATTTCTTTTTAAATTACTTAATCATTTTTTTAGATTTAGCTTAATAATGTAATCTTGTTAAATTCTGCAATGTTCATTTTCTGTATACATTCTCTCTTCGTTGTAAAAGATGAAGTCATGTCTTGCTTAACGTTTAATTTTAAATCTTAAGCATTTAATTTTTGCTCGTATGCATGTTTAATTGTAATTCATAATAAAATGCATATTTCATTTTCAATTTTTAGTTAACTCGGCAGATTATGATAACATCAGATCTGTCAATATGCGGTTTAAAATAAAAATATGGATTCATCTTCAAATATCTTGCTTATCTCTCTGGACATTGCTACAGCTAAAATATTTACCTTATCTTCAAATATTTTGCAAAATAATGTAGCCTATTGAGAATAAAAAACAAAACAAGTCAACATTAAATAATAATAATGTCACCAAAAATTTAGTATATAAAGCTGAACAATTGTTCAAATATTCATTCTGATTGTTGATCTAACTTAGAGGCTCAGCATTACCTGTAACATTTTAGCAGTAAACTACAGTAAGAGAATATCTTTGTCTTCTCCTTCAAGCCTTGCTCTCTTCAGAGAACTTAGTCTTAAAGAGAGAAAAATAATTTCCGGATACGTTACAAGTAAAATCGGGGAACCTTCAGAAAATTTAGTAAGTCAGAGGTTATATTATTTTGGGGACGCGAGGGTAGACAAAATGTAATTAAATCGAACCAGAATTAATCGACGCATACTAACCGTAATTAAATCAAATCTTGAATCGTTTAATTGGAATAATATCGAATCCGAGTTAATTCCGGATCATTACAATTCACGTACGTCATTATGATATAAAAATTCTATTTTATCTTCCAAAATCTATGATTGTTTAAAGGGTTGTACTAGAAATAAGACATGAACTTAATGTCTGTATAATGCCATTATCATATAAATTTTATTAATGTGACCTATGCATGCGCATTACCACTACAATATGTGTGTGATCTTGAAATTATTAATTATACCTTTTCATAAAATGTAGGTACTAAACTATTACCTTACGTGTACATAAATGTAATAATGTAGATGGGATTTGCTCCAGATTTTATGAAGACCGCCAAACTTCCCTCCACTAACAGAGAAATCACTTAATAAACTTCAGCTACGTTCGTTTGAAAACATTGTCATTTGTCATTTAAATGCAAATTTCCCCTTCTCCAAATTTTAAATGACAGTAATTGGAAAACTTAATAATTTTGATCTTGGAACACAAATTCGGTATTACGCAATTTCACTCAACAATATTAGTTAATTATTTTCTCATCCATTCTGCAACGTAATTAAATTTATGATTCATTCATTTACACACACACACACACACACACACACACACACACACACACACACACACACAGAGTGGTGACCATTAACGTGAAAACACTTTCTCGTTTGCTGTACACATGATGCTTGTTAATTGTTATGAACGTCCCACAGACGTGTTAAGAAGTGTTCAAATATCATGACTATAACGAATCAAAATGTGTTCACAGCAGTTCCAATATTAACTGTAATTCACCCGGATGTACGCTATTTTTACACAGTCAACATTCATTGTAGACACCAATCGATGAGCGAAGTACTCCAGGGGGAACGTAAGGTAGGAAACGAAGTGCTGGAACTCCCGGTTCTCCTGCCATTGTCCTCCTCAGTTGAGCTTTCTTCGTGACTCAGCTACCCTGTGGGCAGTTCAACGTGCTCTCAAAAACACACTTCTCCATCTATTCCTCAGTAAACATACATGCATCTTACACAGTACACAATCGTCTCAAATTAAAAAAAAAAAGAAATTACATCGTTTTTAAGAGCACTGGAGTCCCACGGGGAGGGAACCAAAATTATCCCCATTTCTGGCTCCCGCTGTTCGAAGGATGAGAGTGTAGACACCAATCGACCAGGGAAGTACTCCGGTGGGGGGGGCGTTAGACAGAAGATAGGGAGTGCTGGAACTCCCGTTTTTCATGTCACTTTCCTCCTTAGCTGATCTTTTTCCGTGTCTCATCTACCCTGTGTACAGTCCAGCATGTTCTAAAACACACATTTCTCACCCTATTCCTCACTACATACACATGCATCTAACACATTACATAATCTTTTCAAAATTTAAAAAAAAAATGGCATCAACTTCAAGAGCCTCGGCGTACCTGAGGAGGGGACCATAAATGTCCCCAATTCTGACTTCCCCCCTGCCGATACCAGGAACGCAGACCCAAGCAGCAGGGCTGGATCTGCTACCGCCCAATCGAGTTGTTCTGGACCTCTGTCTGATTCACTTTTCTTAAACTTCTGCAACATTCGTGGCCTTTTCTCAAATTTTCAATCTGTTGACACCACCTCTCCTCTTCTAAACCTCATCTTTTCCTCACTGAAACTCAAGTGTCTGGGACGACTGACAGCAACCCCTTTTCTCTACCATCTTACTTTCTCTATACTCAATTTCACTCCAAAGGTGGATGTTGCGTGTATGTACGCAATGACCGAACTTGTTCTCGTATTCCCGAACTTGAATATTCCGAATTCTATACCCTCTGGCTACGGCTTACATGCCAATCTCAAAGTAAATACATCTGCGCTGTTTACCTCTCTTCTAATTCTATTGACTATTCAAAATTCTTTGACTACCTCACTTCCAAAGTGGAATACACTCTTTCCCACTCTCCCTTTGCTGAAATCCCCATTTTAGGAGATTTCAATGTTCACCACCACTTTTGGCTTTCCTCCCATTTCACTGACATCCCTGGTGAACTAGCTTACAACTTTTCTATTCTAAATGATCTAGAGCAGATTGTACAGCACCTTACTCGTATCCCCGATCGCCTTGGAGATAGGCCCAACATTCTGGATTTATTTTTTACCTCTCATCCTTCTCCTTACTCTCTCAAACTTTTCTCCCCCTTGTGCTCTTCTGATCGTAATCTTTTATCTGTTTCCTCTCCTATCACTCTAATTCGGCCTTTGGATCCTCCCAAGAGGAGGTGCCTTTGGCACTTCGGCAGCGGTGATTGGGAAGCCCTTAGGCAGTACTTCTCTGATTTCCCATGGAATGATTACTGGTTCCGTGGCTGCGGCCCTTCTGGGTGTGCTTAGCGCATCAAAGAGGTGATACTCTCGGACATGGAGGCGTACATTCCATATTCTATTCCTAATACTAATGCAAAAAAACCTTGGTTTAACTTTACTTGTTCTAATGCTATCCACAACAGAGAGGAGGCTTTCAGAAGGTGCCATAGCCATCCAACTCCTGACTCAGCTTATATTTCTGCCCGGAATCGTGCAAAATCTGTTCTTCGACTCGCCAAAAATTCCTTCATCTGACAAAAATGTGAAAATCTATCTGATTCTAATTCATCTCGCTCTTTCTGGTATCTAGCTAAGAACCTCTTCAACAACTTTACTTCCTCTTCTTTCCCTCCTCTTTTCCATTCCGACGGCACAGTTGCCGTCTCTTCTCCTGACAAAGCTGAACTCTTCGCCCAAACTTTCGCTTACAATTCAACCCTGGACGATTCCGGTGCTGTTCCTCCATCTCTTTCCCCCTCTGACTTTATTATGTCTGAAATTAGAATCTTTTCTAAAGATGTTTTTTTCTGCCCTATCTGGGCTGAACTCTAGGAAAGCGTATGGTCCTGATTGTGTTCCTCCTGTTGTTCTTAAGAACTGTGCTTCTGTGCTGACACCCTGCCGAGGCAAACTCTTTTGGCTTTTTCTCTCATCTGGTACTTTTCCTTCCTGCTGGAAGTTCGCTTTCATTCAGCTTGTCCCAAAAAAGGGTGACCGTTCTCAACCCTCCAACTATCGTCCAATTGCTTTGATTTCTTGCCTTTCCAAATTTTTTGAATCTATCCTTAATAGGAAGATTTTTAAACACCTTTCTTCTCCAATCTTCTTTCAGATCGCCAGCATGGATTCCGCAAGTGATGCTTTACTTGCGATCTTCCTGCATATCTCTGACTCTTGGTCATCCTGCTTTCTGGATTTCGGTGAAACTTTTGCTCTTGCGATAGACATATCAAAAGCTTTTGATAGAGTCTGGCGCAAATCTTTAATTTCGAAACTGCCCTCCTTCAGCTTCTATCCTTCTATCTCTGCCTTCATCTCTAATTTCCTTTCTGGTCGAGCTATAGCTGCAGTTGTAGATGGCCACTGGTCTTCTCCTGAAGCTATTAACACTGGTGTTCCTCAGAGTTCTCTCCTGTCGCCCATTCTTTTCCTGTTATTTATTAATGATCTCTTAATTCGCACTTCCTGTCCTATTCACTCATATGCCGATGATTCCACTCTTCACTTCTTCACCGCCTCCCAAAGCGTCCCTCTCAATAGTCTCTCCATGATTCGCGTCGGACGGCTGTGGAACACCTGACCTCTGATCTTTCTGCTATCTCTGATTGGGGCAGAGAAAACTTTGTGGCTCCCAGTGCCTCAAAAACTCAGTTCCTCCATCTATCTACTCGTCACTCTACACGACTATCCCCTTACCTTCAACAACACACAACTCATCTTTAATCTTCTCTCAACATTCCTGGAGTTTCCTTTTCTCGTGATCTTTCCTGGAAAGATTACATATACTCTCTAAAACAGCTTCTAAGAGGTTAGGTGTGCTGTACTTCCTCCGCGGTTTCTTCACTTCCACTCAGTTGCTGTCTCTGTACAGGGGACATGTTCGCCCCTGAATGGCGTACTTGACGGGTGGAATTAAAGGCTTTTTGTCTCATCAATTTCCCGCCTCTTACTGATTGTCTTCAATCTCTATCTCTTCGCTGCAAAGTTGCCTCCCTCTCTCTTTACTATCGCTATCCTAACAGACATTGCTCTTCTGAACTCTCTAACTGCATGCCTCCTCCTTTAACGAGAGCACGCAGTAGCAGACTTTCTACACTTTCTTATTCCTTTTCTATCCAACTATCTAATGCAAATGTTAATCTGTATTTTCAGTCTTTCTCAATCTTGCTCAATCCATCCTCCTGTCTATGACCCCCCCCCCATCTTTCAAACGCAGAGTGTCTAGGCATCTCAAAAACCCCGGATCTTGATTTGGTTCTCTTCTTCTTCTATAGGAGGGGCGCTTTTGCGGGCATTTGTCCTTGGCCCCTCGTTCCTGCATAAAAAAAAAACATAGAACGTAGACCGTGCAGTGGGCTGGTCCTGCTACTACGCATTTGAGATGAGCTTCACCCCTGCCTGATTCACTTTTCATAGATTTCTGTAACATTCCTGGCTTTTCTTCTAATTTTCGATCTGTTGAACCACACCTCTCCTCTTCTATACCTCACCTTCTCCTCGCTGAAACCCAGGTGTCTGATACGACTGGCAGCAACCCATTTTCTGTACCCTCCTACTTTCTCTATACTCATTTTCATTCCAAAGTTGGATGTTGTGTATACTATATGTAGACAACGATCTACTGTAACTTCATCTCGTATTCCCGAATTTGAATCTTCCGATTTCTACACCCTCTGGCTGCGGCTTACTTGCCAATCCCAAACTAAATACATATTTGACTATTTAAAACTCTTTGACTACCTCACTTCCAAAGTGGAATACATTCTATCCCACTCTCTTTTCACTAAATTTTCCATTTTCAGATAATTTTAATGTTCACCACATTTGGATTTTCCCCCATTTGAATTTCCCCCCATTTGGGTTTCTTCCCATTCCGAGTGCGCTGAGCACACCGTGGAGGTGATTCTCTTGGGAATGGAGGAGTACATTCCATATTCTTTTCCTACTACTAATGCCAAAAAAATAGCTTCATTTAACTTTACTTGTTCTAATGTTACCGTCGCCATCCAACTTCTGGCTCTGCCCGGAATTATGCCAAATCTGTTCTTCGACTCGCCAAAAATTCGTTCATTAGACAAAAATATAAAAACCTATCAACAGTAATTCTAATTCTTCTGGCTCTTTCCGGCACTTCAACAACTTTACTTGTTCTTTTCCTCCTCTTTTCGGTTCTGACGCCTCAGTTGCTGTTTCTTCTCCTGATAAATCTGAACTCTTCACTCAAAAGTTCGCCTCCAACTCAATCCTAGACGATTCCGGTGTTGTCCCTTCATTTCCTTCCTCTTCTGACTTAATTATGCCCGAAATTAGAATCACTTCTAAAGGTGTTTTTTCTATCCTATCTGGGTTGAACTCTAAAAAGGCGTACGGTCCTAAAGGGGTTTCTGTTGTTACTCTCAAGGAAATGTGGTTTTGTGCTAAAGGATATGAATTTTCTGGGTGGGTCCCCGATGATCTGTTCGTAGTTGGATGGCAACGAATGTTGTCCCGTGGCCGATGAAGATGAACATGATTTTCATCATCATAAATCAGGTTCAAACAATGGACGTTACAAAAGTGATTTTCCATAATTGATTTTCACGATGTTATCAAATGGAAGTCACAGAATGTTGAATAGTTGAATGTCCCACAGATAATGGTGGCGTAGACAATTTGACAAAGGATGTTACACAGTGGTGCGGGGTTATAATTCTTGTATTTACATTATAGACTCACGACTCAGAACTAAATACTAAGTGAACCTTATATAATTCACTGGCCAACAAGTATTTTTCATCATATATAATTATAGGTGGGTTAGATAGCTGTTGGGACGCTGATCCCAAACATGTTTGCGGTTTTCCTCTAGCACGTCTAGTTTTCGAGATGAAACCGATCATAATATACAGGGTGTACATAAAGTCAGGATCTATTTTTGTGTAGCACTTTGAAATTATATGGAATTCAATCATAAAATGATAAAATGGTAACATTTATTAAATAATTAAGAGTAGGATTCGACGTGACGCCCATCAGTATCCCTGCACAGCTCAAATCGTTCCGCAGCATTTCTAAACACATTCTGGAGGCATTTTGCGGGGTTATGTTATCTGTAGGTTCGTATACGTGTACGTAAGTTTTCAAGACTCGTAATCTTCGTCTGATAGACGTGCGATTTGATAAAGCCCCATGCAAAGAATCTAAAGGGGTTAAATCTGGTGATCTCGCTGGCCAAGGTCTTTTGTTGCTTCCGCGTCCGATGCAGCGATTTGGAAAACGTCCATTTAGATAATCCTGAACAATTTTGGCATAGTGACAAGGAGCACCATCATGTTGATAGACGACGGGGATAGGATTGTTAGTACCGCCTACCAACATGATGGTGCTCCTTGTCACTATGCCAAAATTGTTCAGGATTATCTAAATGGCGTTTTCCAAATCGCTGCATCGGACGCGGAAGCAACAAAAGACCTTGGCCAGCGAGATCACCAGATTTAACCCCTTTAGATTTCTTTGCATGGGGCTTTATCAAATCGCACGTCTATCAGACGAAGATTACGAGTCTTGAAAACTTACGTACACGTACGAACTGCTGCAGATAACATAACCCCGCAATGCTCCAGAATGTGTTTAAAATGCTGCGGAACGATTTGAGCTGTGCAGGATACTGATGGGCGTCACGTCGAATCCTACTCTTAATTATTTAATAAATGTTACCACTTTATCATTTTATGATTGAATTCCATATAATTTCAAAGTGCTTCACAAAAATAGATCCTGACTTTATATACATCCTGTATATAATAAATATAATATATATATATAATATAATACTATATACTAGGGGCACTCAATATATTTTGCCCACCCTTTTTTCTTAGCTAAATAATAGGCCATGGGGCTGAAATGTCTTTTGGGCCGTAAGTTTGAACTTTCTGCGCTTCACATAACCGGATTTTTCCAGTTTCAACTTCCCCTCCTTGTATAAAACCGCTTTTAAACGCCCTTGTACAAAACCGATGGTTAACGCAGTTTCGAAAATGGCGCCTGACAGTGATGTGCGTCGTAAACAGAGAGCTGTTATCGAGTTCTTAACCGCAGAGAAGGAAACAGTTGGAAATATTCACAAATGTGTACAAAACGTTTACGGATATGCTGTTGTTGATCGAAGCACAGTTGGACGCTGGTCTAAACGTGTGAGATCATCGGAAAGAGGGCGAGCCAGCCTCGATGATGAGCCACGCAGCGGTCGCCCGGCATCGGCTGTCACATCTCACACTGTGCAATGTGCTAACAGTATCATTCGATCAAATCGGCGCGTCACATACAAGGAGCTATCACTGGAGTTAGGAATTAGTGAAGGAAGTGTGAATACGATAATTCAGCAACGGGGATACTCAGTGTGTTCACGGTTTGTTCCTCGGGAACTGACTGAAGATCACGAAGCCCAAAGAAAAAATTGCTTCTGAGTCGTTCGTTCGATACGAGACAGAAGGGGATGAGTTCCTTTCAAGAATTGTGACTGGGGATGAGACTTGGGTACATCATTTTGAACCTGAAATAAAACGCCAATCCATGGAGTGGCATCACGCAGACTCCCCACGCAAGAAAAAGTTCAAAATGGCCCCTTCTGCAGGAAAAGTTATGGCCACAATCTTATGGGACATAAAATGGGTGATTCGGTGAACATTATGAAGAAAGGACAAACAATCAACTCAGCGGCATATATTGCTACTCTACAGAGACTCCAGAGATGTATAAAGCGAGTTCAATCGGAGAGAAAACTAGAAGACGTCCTTCTTTTGCACGATAACGCAAGACCACACAACAGTTTGCAAACAAGAGAGGCCATCCCAAAAATGCGCTTGACTGTGTTTCTCCACCGTCCATACAGCCCGGATCTGGCACCTTCAGACTTCCATTTGTTTGGGCCAATGAAGGATGCTATTCGTGGAAGAAAGTTTTAGAGTGACGATGAGGTTGTTGAGGAGGTTAAGAGGTGGCTGGAGCGGAACCTAGCAGACTTTTATTAGCAAGGGAAAAAGGCCCTTGTTTCGAGGTGGAGGAAAGCCGTAGAAAATGATAGAGACTATGTGGAAAAGTAAAAACTTGTTAAAAAGGTATGTAACTACTTGTGTAAAAAAATTTTGGAACTTGCAAGGAAACTTGGAAAGAAAACAAAAAGGTGGGGCAAAATATATCGAGTGGCCCTCTTATAATATATATAATATGCATATAATTATAAATAATATAATATATAATACTATATATACAATATATAATATGCGTCCTTTATACATAAGCGGGGTATTTTGTCGTTGCAGCTTAGGTGTTGGTTTTTAATTTACCGTTTCTGTACCCTCATGTCTGGCATTTTGTCGTTTCGGATTACCTGAAGATTCGTCACCCCAGCCATATTTAGTTAGTTTTATAAGGCTAACTAACGAAAATATAACGACCTAACCTAACCAATCGTCCTGGCCGTACAGTTGACCTAACGATTGGTTAGGTTAAGTCGTGATATTTTCATTATTTAGCCTTATAAAGCTAACTAAAAAAGGCTGGGGTGACGGATATTCAGGTGATCCGTCGTTTCAACTTAAGCTTTCCGCAGGTAAAGCGATTGTTAACCTTTTATCGCGGAGATTGACACAATTAAATATTTTAGAATCGCTCTAACATATTAATAACAAACACGTAACGAGGACGCCTGCCGGAAGACTGCCGTTAGGGCATCCTCCCTTCTCTCGGCCCATTTCAGGTGTTGCCAACTAGTATTTTATATTCTTAATTTCAAACAAAACATTATTAATTCTTATTTACGTACAAACCATCATTAAATTTTGTATTAAACATTATTATTTTCTTTATTAAACAAAACATTATTAAATTCTTATAAACAAAACATTATTAAATTCTTGTTAGACATTATTATCTTTATTAAAAAAACAATACACGACACTTGCATCACCCTCTTAAAAATAAGTTTTCACTTGGAAAACTTATTTATTTAATTTATTTTCTTTTAACAAATTTTTTTTTGTTTTTTCAAGTTTAACAATTTCAAAGTTAGAAGACAAATATAATTTCAGTGACAAATTCCACACATTAGATATTTTGTATCATTTCCTAAAAAATTTTAAAAAAAATTTTCATGTTTGCACAAAATGTACAACTCGTAACAAAGCTCTTATATGAAAAATAAAGGATAATTTTCTTAAAACTGGTTACAACAAATTTCAAGTTCACAATCTATTCCAGCGATTTCTCATCAAAGATCGCTTTACATCCAAATAATATTCATATCGTTACATAGTTACCATCAGGGCAACATAGAAAGAACAAGAACATGTTTACAAAAAATACTGACCAGAGCGCACATACTATTACACAAAACACAAAACACGAAAACAACTTTGGGCAATAACCGAACCCTTTCACTTATAATTTCATTAAATAACAATCAATGCTAGAAGGCAAAAGGTTGCATCAGCACGCAACAGATCAGCACGCTTGAGGTTCCGCTCTCGCTGCAAAAAAAAGGCGAAAAAGGAGTCGTCCAATTCAAAGAGGATCAAGGGATGAAGATATACTGAAAGTGGAACCACATACCGGAATTGGACGGAATTTGCAATTCTGGAAGTCGACGAAGAAACTCGCCTCTCTCATTTCAATTTTTTTGGTGAGCGCTGCTCCTCTGTTACTTCCAGCTGAAGGACTTCCTACTTGGCATTAATCAAACGATCACTTTGCCGTAGGTGGTTTTACAACGAACCTAATGTGTGCCTATATGGAGAGTAAAGCCTTAAACACTCGTTCAAACGCTCGTGGTTTGCTTACCGAGCTACCGAGAAGAAAGACGCACATTCCGCCAAGCATCGGATAGTGGGTCCAAGGGACCAAGACTGTCCGAATTCGATTGAAACTGCCCTGCAGTGAAGTCGCTGCGCATTCGGCTCTCTCTCTCTTTCTCTCTCTCTTGGGTGTGCTAATTAGCAGCGACCTTAAGTTTACGAAACAGTGCGTAGAAATGTAAAAGAAAGCCCAGAAGCTGTTGGGTTATATCGGGAGGAAATTTCAGTTTCTGAACAAGGAGACTGTGCTCTCTCTGTACAATTCCCTGGTTCGGCCGCACCTGGAGTATGCTGTGCAGTTCTGGTCGCCCATCCTCACGAAAGATATTGAGAGGCTGGAGCGAGTGCAGGCGAGGGCAACAAAGTTAATCCCTTCCGTTAGGCATATGGGCTACAAACGACGCTTACGCGCCCTGAACTTGTTTTCGCTGGAAACTCGGAGGCTGCACGGTCAACTCATCGAGGTTTTCAAGCTCTTACGCGGGTTCAACGATGTCGATTTTAGAAACATGTTTAGTTTAAATGATAACCCAACTCGCAACAATGGTTGGAAGTTGGATTTGAAACGGTTTAGGACTAGTGTGTGTGGGAATTACTTTACCTATAAGATCTGTGACACGTGGAACAGGTCACCTTCAGAAGTTGTGAACAGTTCCTCTGTGGATCATTTCAAGAAAAGGTTAGACCAAATCTTACACACTATTTGAAGGTTTAGAAAATTTCCCCTGGCCCCCGTTGCCATTGGTATCTCCTCGGTATGGGCCGCAAGGCCTTTTGAGGTACTTCTTTTCCTTGTAACTCCCTGTAACTCCTTGTAACTCTCTCTCTCTCTCTCTCTCTCTCTCTCTCTCTCTCTCTCTCTCTCTCTCTCTCGGTTGATTAGGAATAAGTTTTGCGAGCTACGGGCGCTCTTTGCATCAGAATTCAAGGATATCGTTGCTGTCACCGAGTCCTGGATTCACACTGATCGTAGGGACTACGTTGGGGAATTCGAAATTCCCTGGTATAGAATGTTTCGCAAAGACCGTACCCGTGGGGAGGGGGAAGGGGTACTAATACACGTGAGAGACACGTTGAGGCCGGTTGACTGCAGGTTCCGATCGGAACGGGAGCTGCTTGGCGTCGATCTGATCGTGGGAAGGACGAACTATAGGTTTATCTTGGTGTACAGACCTCCGCATCTCCTCCTCGAGGAGGATACAGCCCTGTACACCGAACTCCGTAGCCTGTTGGGGGATAGGGTGTGTGTAGTTTTAGGAGACTTCAACTGTCGCGGCATAAAGTGGGAAGACAGGACTACTGATGCTGAAGGGAGGAGGCTAGTTGACTTTGCTGATGAGAACTTCCTCACTCAGTGGAACAAAGAGCCTACACGAGGCGAAAGCGTTCTACACTTAGTATTCGCGACCGAAGACAACCTCGTCACTGGCCTCACCGTTGACGAATCGTTGGGAGGGAGCGTTCTGATTAGGTTCCATGTCTGCGTCCCTCGGGTGAAGCGTAGTAACTCGAGAGGCAGTAAGCTCGATCTACGGCGGCCGGACTTTGTTAGCCTCCGGGATAGCGTAGGTGAGATGAGGGAGTGTGGAGGGAGTGTTGAGGGAGTGTGAAGTGCATTTCGGGACGAATTTATGGCGATGCAGTCTGCTGCCATACCCTCAAAACCGGTCACACCCTGCTTCAACGCAGCCTAAGTGGTTCAGTCGTGACATCGCTTCAGCTATCCGAAATAGGAAAGTAGCGTATAGGAGAGCGAAGGCCAATCGTTCCCATGAGAACACTGAAGCGTATGTCCGCCTGTGTAGGGAGGTGAAGGCAAAGGTTAGGCAAAGGTGGTCTCTCTGCTTTCTCATTGGCCACCCTCTTCACGCGCCGAGAGGGACACGACACAAACATCCCGCCAGTACCTTGAGACTCACGTTCCTGTTAGCAGGCGTCCCCTCTGTTCGTCCTCATATTGCTGAATATTGCGTGGATTATTCTATTCCCCCGCCTTCTAACTATTTTCAACGTCTGCAGCAATGTCTCACCGTGCTAGTGATAATGATGAAAAAGTACCTGGGCCTTCTTGAGTCGATTCATGAGTTGGTTTCTCAAGCCGGGGTTTCTATGGCGGTACCCAAGCACCTTGTGGTGATGACCCCCATTAAAAAAAATATATATAAAATATAAAATATGAAAATCTATTCCAAAAACTCACCAACATCTTCATTACCATACTTAGAACTCTAATTTAGCCAAAAATGAACCTTCTAGCTCAATTAATAACAGAGATACTATTGCCAGAATATTGCTGAACTTTGAAGGCGATTTCTGGCGAATTTTAATTTTGGCGCTTAGGTACCTTAAGACGCGGGACCGCTCAATTATTAGAGGGGATAATAGCGGATAGGATCGTTGACCATTTGGATTCCTACAAGCAGCTTGGGGACTCCCAACATGGGTTTAGACGGCATAGGTCGTGTCTCACCAACTTGCTCGAGTTTTTCCACGTCATGTTGAGTGAGTATGATAAGAGTACGGCGATTGATATACTTTATCTCGACATTCAGAAAGCCTTTGATAAGGTACCTCACCGCCGGCTAATGGCGAAAGTCCGCGCGCTGGGTATCGGTGGGGAAGAAGGTACGTGGATTGAAAACTGGCTGAAGAATAGGCGGCAGAGGGTTGTAATTAAAGGGGCTAGTTCGGGTTGGGCCTCGGTTACTAGTGGGGTTTCTCAGGGTTCCGTTTTGAGGCCACTGTTGTTTATCATTTACGTAAATGATATCGATGGTGGCATTGTCAGTCGGATCGCCAAATTCGCTGATGACACCAAGCTTGGGGCCAATGTTGGGACGCCCGAAGCGATCGAGCAACTGCGTGCGGACCTAGGTAGGATAGGAGAGTGGTCCGAAAAGTGGCAAATGCTGTTTATCTTGGGTAAATGCAAAGTGATGCACATTGGCTACGCCAATCACAAGTCGGACTACTCGATGTTGGGGAGTAATATCGAGGCCACTGATTTGGAAAAGGACTTGGGTGTGCTAATTAGCAGCGACCTTAAGTTTACGAAATAGTGCGTAGAGTTGGAAAAGGAAGCCCAGAAGCTGTTGGGTTATATTAGGAGGCAATTTCAGTTTCGGAACAAGGAGATTGTGTTCTCTCTGTACAATTCCCTGGTTCGGCTGCACCTGGAGTATGCTGTGCAGTTCTGGTCGCCCATCCTCACGAAAGATATTGAGAGGCTGGAGCGAGTGCAGGCGAGGGCAACAAAGTTAATCCCTTCGGTTAGGCATATGGGCTACAAACGACGCTAACGCGCCCTGAACTTGTTTTCGCTGGAAACTCGGAGGCTGCGCGGTCAACTCATCGAGGTTTTCAAGTTCTTACGCGGGTTCAACGATGTCGATTTTAGAAGCATGTTTAGTTTAAATGATAACCCAACTCACAACAATGGTTGGAAGTTGGATTTGAAACGGTTTAGGACTAGTGTGTGTGGGAATTACTTTACGTATAAGATCTGTGACACGTGGAACAGGTTACCTTCAGAAGTTGTGAACAGTTCCTCTGCGGATCACTTCAAGAAAAGGTTAGACCAAATCTTTCACACTATTTGAGGGTATAGAAAATTTTCCCTGGCACCCGTTGCCATTGGTACCTCCTCGGTATGAGCCCCAAGGCCTCTTGAGGTACTTCTTTTCCTTGTAAGTCTCTCTTCCGCCTGTGTAGGGAAGTGAAGGCGAAGGTTAGGCTAGCGAAACGTAACGAAGAACTACGGGTGGCAAGCCTCTGCAAGGGGAACCCTAAGGAGTTCTTCAGTTATGTTAATAGTAGAAAGCCCATTAGAAGCATGATAGGTCCGTTAAAGGACCGAAGCGGCGTTCTGCGGACCTCCGACGCGGACATCGCTAATGTGCTTAATGAGTACTTTGCGGGAGTGTTCACCAGGGAGGATACCCGCGTCATCCCCGAGCCAGGCGTGAGGCACGAAGGTGCTGGCCTGGATAGTGTTCGATGTACCGCGACAATTGTTGCCGATAGAATAGACAAACTGAGCGCGTTTAAGGCTCCTGGGCCAGACCAGTTTCTCCCCAGAGTGTTGCGGGAGGTGTGCGACCAGGTGGCTCGCCACCTGGTTACAGTCTTCAACAAATCGTTGGAGACGGGCTAGGTGCCTACTGATTGGAGGGAAGCCAACGTGACGCCTATCTTTAAGAAAGGGGATAACGAAAGTCCAGGGAACTATCGTTCTTAGTTTCACCCAGTTGTAGGTAAATTATTAGAAGGGATAATAGCGGATAGGATCGTTCACCATTTGGATTCCTACAAGCTGCTTGGGGACTCCCAACATGGATTTAGACGGCATAGGTCGTGTCTCACCAACTTGCTCGAGTTTTTCCACGTCATGTTGAGTGAGTATGATAAGAGTACGGCGATTGATATAATTTATCTCGACTTTGAGAAAGCCTTTGATAAGGTACCTCACCGCCGGCTAATGGCGAAAGTCCGCGCGCTGAGTATCGGTGGGGAAGTAGGTACGTGGATAAAAAAATGGCTGAAGAATAGGCGGCAGAGGGTTGTAATTAAAGGGGCTAGTTCGGGTTGGGCCTTGGTCACTAGTGGGATTCCTCAGGGTTCGGTTTTGGGGGCCACTGTTGTTTATGATTTACATAAATGATATCGATGGTGGCATCGTCAGTCGGGTCGTCAAATTCGCTGATGACATAAAGCTTGGGGCCGATGTTGGGACGTCCAAGGCGATCGAGGAACTGCGTGTGGTCCTAGGTAGGATAGGAGAGTGGTCGTAAAAATGGCAAATGCCGTTTAACTTGGGTAAATGCAAGGTGATGCACATTGGCTACGCCAATCCCAAGTCAGACTACTCGATGTTGGGGAGTAATATCGAGGCCACTGATTTGGAAAAGAACTTGGGTGTGCTAATTAGCAGCGACCTTAAGTTTACGAAGCAGTGCGTAGAGTTAGAAAAGAAAGCCCAGAAGCTGTTGGGTTATATCAGGAGGCAATTTCAGTTTCGGAACAAGGAGATTGTCCTCTCTCTGTAGAATTCCCTGGTTCAGCTGCACCTGGAATATGCTGTGCAATTCTGGTCACCCTCCCTTAGGAAAGATATTGAGAGGCTGGAGCGAGTGCAGGCGAGGGCAACAAAGTTAATCCCTTCCGTTAGGCATATGGGCTACAAACGACGCTTACGCGCCCTGAACTTGTTTTCGCTGGAAACTCGGAGGCTACGCCGTCAACTCATCGAGGTTTTCAAGTTCTTACGCGGGTTCAACGATGTCGATTTTAGAAACATGTTTAGTTTAAATGATAACCCAACTCGCAACAATGGTTGGAAGTTGGATTTGAAACAGTTTCTGACTAGTGTGTGTGAGAATTACTTTACTTATAAGATCTGTGACACGTGGAACAGGTTACCTTCGGAAGTTGTGAACATTTCCTCTGTGGATCATTTCAAGAAAACGTTAGACCAAATCTTGCACACTATTTAAGGGTGCAGAAAACCTTCCCTGGCACCCGTTGCCATTGGTACCTCCTCGGTATGGGCCGCAAGGCCTTTTGAGGTACTACTTTTCCTTGTAACTCCTTGTAACTCTCTCTCTCTCTCTCGACGGTGATCGATCACGTTATTCAGGTCAACTAAACGAAATGGGTGGAATTCGGATTCAAATTAGTTGCTTCCAAATCGAGCATCTCGAAATTTTGAAAAAAAAAAAACCTAAAAGTTTGGTTGATACTGATTATCACTTCTCGTATTTAATTTACAAATTTCTCTACAAATCACGGCCTAGCTACCAGTAAGGTCACTTATGGCAGTCATATCGGAGAAGAGAATAAAAAAAATCATCAAACACAACGAAACAATACTGCACAGTATATGTTTATGAGTGTGCCCATAAATAGTAACCGTTATTATAATTTTAAAAAAAATATTATTATTCAAACTACCTTCAGAAATCACATCGATACATTTCGTGGGGAACAGACAAAGCTACCACAAAAACGTTACTCTCAATCTAAACATGCTCCATTTCTGGTCAGCAATCAAGCTAGAGCTCCAACTGCACGAGTAAACCCAAATGAAGTTTAAAAAATAACAGTTTCCAAAACAGAATCATTAAAAAACAAAAATTTAAATATTAACACTGAAAATTAATTTAATACATTAATCCCAAAATTTCACAGGAAGAAAACTCATAATTTACAAATTACATCTGAAAGACAACTCTCTCCCTCAACACGAAACCCAGCATGGTTTGTAAATGACAGTAATTCCATTAATTTATCGTTTCCAGTGAAACTAAATACAAATTTTCATCGTTATTATAAATAAGAAAAAATATGAACCAAATATACAGCGCAACCATGCTACGTAATCAAAAAATTTTAAATAATTCATGGCATTATGAAGCGACTGTTCACTTTTTGTAAGCGAATCTCTATAAAATTATTGCTAACTGAAAATTATTGCTAACTGAACCGAACTGCATTACATAATGAAATAATTTTGTAATATTTTCTATACAAACGTGCGAACGTAAAAACCAAAACATTTTTCACTTTTTATACCCAGAATTAAAATTTTAAGCAAAACCACTACTTATCACAATAAAATATAATTTCAGAATAAAAAATTTTAATCAACCAGCCTATCCATACAAAATATCATCTGGAATTTTCATTAAAACTCAAGAAAGAACGAAAAAAAATAGAGAACAAAAGTCAGCCTACCTATAAAATAAAATTGAATATATAAAAAAAGAAAATTCAAAGAACCGAAATTAATTTATCAAAAAGAAATTTCTAAAACAATTCCTGTATTCCATAAAAACAAGGTAAATTTTTTATAACAGATAGTTAGTTTCATTTAGATCTAACACAATCTACATACGGCAAGCAAAATAAACTCAATTAGTCCGAATCGACCCGGTATAATTTAACGTTTTTAAACATTATTCTTCGACTTTGGACAAACATCTTAAGATTACTCTTATCTACCTTAAAATTATACACATATGATGGTCATGAGTCGGCTTGATATTCTTAAACATAAACTCCAATAGAAACTTACCCTAAGTTTAAATTAACTTTCCGGTCGAAAAATAATCTTAAAACTGCCCACTAGATACTGGAAATTTTGTTACTTATTTAATCTTTTACAATTCTTTACTATATACATATATACATAGAAATGCAAGCGTCCATTTATGTTCCGAATTTTAGACCGGTTAATGGTAGATACGTCACCTGAGGGATTTCATCGCCAGGATGAAACTACCCAATTGACGATCGGGACGAAACTACCCAATTAGCGATCGGCATGAAACTACCCGAGATTCAGGGTGTACAGTTGACTTAACCAGGCATTCAACCGGGAGACGCACAGCAACCACATACCCGGTTAAATTGCAGTTTTGCACCCAACTGGTGATTAGGTAAACTTTGAATAGCTGTAACTTTTTTATTATTTATTTGCGACAAATTTGGATTCCATATTTGGAAAGAAGAGACAAGACTGCACTAGAAACAAAAAAAATTGAAAAATAAAAAATGGGGTCACTAGTTGGGTGCTAAACTGCAATTTTACCAAACTCCTTACATTTTATGAACAATTCGTCATCTGCAGAATCAAATCTATTTCAAGAATTCATTGCATTATTTAACCCCATATATAAAAGAATGCCGACGAAACTACCCGAAATCCCCCAGGCATCCCTGAATCTGGGTAGTTTCGTCCCGATCGTCAATTGGGTAGTTTCGTCCTGAGGGTGAAATCCCCCAGGCGACGAATCTACCCAAGACCTTTTAGACCTACCGCATAAAAATGCATGTCAATTTAATTACAACTAAAATAATTTAACTCCATATATGCAAGTGTGAAATTTATTTACTAATTATTATTATTATTATTATTATTATTATCACAATTATTATTAATGACATAAACGTAAACACAAAAAATTTTTGAACAGAAAATAGGTAGGCTGTATACAAAGTAATAAAAGGTGAAGACAAAAAAAAAATGAGCCACCATTGGACGCGATTTCTAAATTTTAAATAGGTCTCTCTCCACGACTGAAGAAAACGAGATGACTCGGCGTCTGACACAGGTGGCTATGGGAAAAAAGTGAATCAAGAATTTGACTAAAAAAAAAAAACTGAGTCGAAAGGATGGGAACTTGACTCCGTTAAGATTTTGAAAATGGTGCGAGCCATCTTGAATTACAGACTAAAACGAATTTTTAAGGAATCGAAATCGGAATGGGGCACACCCAATGGGAGTTTACTACTTGCAACTGAGGTACACAATTCATTTTACTGTTTAATTTACTGAAATACAATATCTACTAATTTTATAAATACTATAAAACGGGTAGCAATCCAATTTGGCCGAAATAAGTTCGTACGGAGGACGTGGGAATGCGCTTATTTTAATTTAATAGGGACACCGCTGGAACCAAAAATGTAATGAACAATTTAAGGTTTTTCGTTATTAACTTTATTATTTTCCTTTTATCAATGCCCTTTATTCTCTTTACACTCGCTCCGTGGTACTTTATAAACACGGGTAGACCGCTTGAGCTGGTGGGCGCCATTAAAATTTCGAACAATTAAAGGAACCGGGGATAATTACACTCTATTATTACTATTTATTAATTTTTATTTACGCCGAAAGAGTTCGAACCTACTATCGCGGAGAGAAACGCAATTAAATATTCGAAGTGGCTCCAAAACCTGCGCGCAGGTTCTGCAACTTACAGGCGCAGGTTCCAGAGCCCATATACATGTAATAGTTATAGAACCTGTTAGACTCTAGCAAGCAAACTGTATGGACTGTCAGAATAGTGCAGAAAGATTTTCAGCTTATGAAATAGGTTCATACTATTATCTATAATATATCGTAATCACAACAATTCTGACAAACAACATACCCAACAGGGCATGAAAACAGCAATGATGGCAACTCTGCTTAACGGGGAATCCTCTCGCCAAGCGAGTGAGTGATTTTATTTTGACTTTAGATTAGACTCCTTCCACGAAGTGGCTCCTTGGCCGCCATGCCGGCCGTGGTAGCCTACAGACTACATGGCAGGCATGCCGGCCAAGGAGCTAAAGATAAGGTCGCCGACTACATGGCGGGCATAATATATATTTTTCAATATATATATATATATATATATCAGTGATGTAGGTCTCGAGATCGGTCTCGGTCTCGAGACAGATCTCGAGACCCAATTTGCAGATCTCGATCTCGGTCTCCGCTATTTTGATCTCGGTCTCGATCTCGATCTCGATCTCGGTCTCCGCTATTTAGATCTCGGTCTCGATCTCGGTCTCGACAGACGCGGTCTCGGTTTTTCTCCCCGAGATCTTTCGAGACCTCTCGAGACCGTAATGAAAAATACATGTTATTGGCATACTCATGATGGTGGCTTGGTTGAACAGACACAATTCAGAATGTTTATGAAAGTTTGTAAAAGTAAGGGATTCTAGGTATTCACTAATTAGTCACCCTGTTTTGAGTTGCCACGTTTGTCTTGCAAGCAGTTAATCGACAAGCTGACCGAAGGAATTATTCGTCGCTTTAAAGGGGTATTCGTCACATGCAAGATGGCTGAAAAGGACGGTGCTGATGAAGTTCCTTGCCATTTGCCAATAGCATCTATCCAATTGCAACATTACTTGACCCACAGTTTGGTCTACAGTGGGTGGACATTGAAGTACGAGCTGATAAAGTTATTAAAGTAGAACTTAAAGAGGAAATAAAAGGTATGTTATAATTTCATTATAAATTTTTAAAATTATCACAGAATTCATTATACCGGTATATTTTTAATCATTAAAATTCATTATAGATCTCTTTGGGCTGAGTGGATGTTGAATTAATGTTTATATATATATATATATATATATATATATATATATATATATATATATATATATTAAGGTAGGTTGATTTTGGAACTGTGATCTTGGACTAGTCTAGATAGAAAGGTATTAATGTATAAAAATCGTTGCACCAATTCATATTTGTGAAAATGATTGTATTTTTTGAGAATTGTTAATTATTTTTAAGTTGTAAAATTGCCGAATTTTACGCGTAAAATCGCGCGCGCGGCATTCGCGCAATGTAAACAAACAAAATATTGGACCTTATATCATCAAAATAATCAATTAAAATTCGGCTTTTTTAACAAAACGATGCTTGAAACTTATTGTAAATACATTATAGATGTTTATTAGTGTATTATTTTGTATTTTTTAATGATATTTACCAATAAAATGTGTATTAAATTAAGTTAATTTATGATGCGTTCATTTAATTGTATTTATTTTCAGATATTTCATAAAAATGGGTAAAAAACGGAAGTCTGCAGTGTTAACTCGAAGTGATAGTGCCAAAAAATTCAGTGGCCAGCCTTCCCCTTTGGATAAAACAGAGCCTCCTACCCTCCGCCAAGTTATTCAGTACAGTTATTTCCTCCAAAACAGCCACCCGGACTTGAAAGACTATGATATTGCTAAAATGATAGCAAAGGATGTGATTGAGATCTGGCAGGCAGTGAACCCGCGGCTGCCCCTGTATGAGGAATATTATGTAGTGAAATTGGTGGATAAAGTGTGCTTCAAGAAAGCAAAAGAGATAAACAGGAAATCTCTTTCTACAGTCCAGGAGCAGAATCTGGAGGAAAAGCTGGATAAACTTTTTGACATTTCTGCTTGCACCTGTAAGCTACCTGTTCGTCCCTGTGATGACAATGCTGTGAAGTGCAAGAAAGAAAATTGTCAAACACAGCACATAATCTGCACTTGTCCTCCCAGTAAGAAGGTAATGCTATTATTTTTTTAACTTTTAACTGGCCTAACTTAGTGCGATTAGGTGCCTTTTAAATGGAAGGAAATTCAATGCTTGTAATTGAAAAATATCCGCATTTTCCTCCTGTAATCTTCCTTCCCCCCCCCCTGGTAATAGAAATTAATAATCAATTTTTTTTCAGGATTTTATCTCTTATTTTAGATCCGCTATTTAATATACTTTAATATTTCAGGTTCCAGTAGAGGAGAGGGAATACTTGAGAGATCAGAGGGCCAAAATAGGACCCAAGGGCTCTTTCCAGCTGGGATCTGTGGATAAAGCTGCTGTGAAGAGAGACCAGAGGGCTGCAGCTGAAGCAGAAAGATTACAGAGCCAGATTCAACAGCAGCAGGAAGTGGATTTGGCCACTTTTGCCTCCACACCTTCACAAGATATTTCTTTTGAATCCAGCTCAGGAGAATCAGGAGAGGTAATATATTTTTTTTCTTATATCTTATCCCATTTTTACTCAAATTTATCCCTACTTTTTGGCCCTATTTCTCCCCTTTTTTCCCCCATTTTCGCTTTAGTAATTTATTCTTTTTTTCTCCCATTTTCGTCGACTTTTTACCTGAATTTTTACCCATTTTTTCCCCTTATTTTCCCACTTTTTCCCCCATTTTCGTTTAAGTAATTTATTCTTATTTCCGCACATTTTCGTCGATTTTTACCCATATTTTTCCGTACTTTTTCCCCTATTTTCCCCCATTTTCGCTTTAGTAATTTATTTTTTATTTTCATTTCAGCCATCTGGTGGTGAAGCTGAAGAGTTCAAGCCAAGGAGGCACCCAAGTGTAGGTTAGGTTACAGCTTTTTGAAAACCCCCAGATATGCCATGGAACTGATCAGGGGTGATGTTTCTTCCAATCTTGGGGCAAGTCTTGCTAATGCCTTCCTCCTGGACTTACAAGCTATGGACCTGCTTAAGCCTGGCCTTGATGTGAAACAGATAATAGTTGATAAATCGAAAATGGACAGGGAAAAAGCTAGAATGAAAGTGAAAAGTGATGAAAAGCACAATGAGGGTCTGGAAAAGTTAGTCTGTATTGGGGTTGATGGGAAAGTTGACAAGGACACTTTGCTGTACAGAGAAGTTAAGGATGAAAATGGGGAGACTAAGCTGAAGAAAGGAAAGGGACAAGAGCACCATTTGACTTTCACAAAGGAGCCGGGAACTGAAAGTGGAACATATCTTACTCACAGAGTCATCCCAATTAAAGGTGCGACTGGAGTTCTTCTTGGTGAAGAAGTTGCTAGTGTCTTGGAGGAGTTTAACAGTGTTCATACCCTGAAAGCTGTCCTCCTTGACAACACAAATACAAACACTGGCTGGGAGGGAGGCCTTGTAACAGCTCTGGAAAATAAAATTGAGCGGAAATTGCACACCATTGGCTGTTCACTCCATCAGAATGAGCTTCCTTTCAGAGCTGTTTTCAAGCATCTTGATGGCAGTACCAAAAGTCCCACTGCTTTCACTGGTCCGCTGGGAAAACTCTGTGAAATTGACTACCAAGATCTGCCACAAGTGGAATTCACCAAACTCAGTGGCCCCCTGGATGACATGGAATTTGCTGAGGAGACACTGAATGATCTCAGTAGCGACCAGAGGCTTCTTTTGGAGTATGTGCTTGGAATTTCCAGGGGCAAAGTCAACCCAAGATTTGCTGCCTGGAAAATTGGACCATTAAACCATGCAAGATGGTTGACTTTGGCAATTAGATTGATGTGTCTGTGGACCAGAGGTGCTTACCCTCCAGAACTACAGGATAAGCTTTACCAGGCCATCAAGTTCATTGTGGAAGTGTATGCAGTCAGTTGGTTTGAGATCAAAAGGGACAGCAAGTTCCACAATCAGCAGCTGTACATCTTCAACATGATCCAGAGGATCAAGCAGCAGTCTGAAGAAATCCAGGGTGTTGCTTTCAAGAACCTGAAGTACAATGCTTTTGCCTTGCTGCCCGAGAATGTGCTGTACTCCATGATGAAGTCTGATGACTTGGAAGTGAGAGAAGCTGCTCTCAAGAAAATTCTGTCCATCAGGTAAGCATTTATTAATTTAAAAAATGTGAAAAAAAAATTTGATTATGGGGATTTATTTAATAAAAAAAAGGCCCGAGTTCTATAAATCCCCATAATCGAATTTTTTTTCACATTTTCTTATCCCAATTCCCCCCCTCCCCTCTGATAATGGAAATAATCTTACCTTCTTTCTGAAAAAAAATTCGATTATGGGGATTTATAGAACTCGGGTTTTTTTTTTTTTAATTTAAGTTAAATTAAATCAGCAATTCTGAGACTAATAGGGATTAAATCTTAAACTGGAATAAAAAATAAATTAATTATTATTCTTTCAGAAGTGGGAAGCCAGCCAAGAAGAGGCTGAAGAAGATCACAGCCATCAACATTGAAGCTACCCACTGGTCAGAACTAATCAACCTTTCTCAAAGTGGCATCTGTGAACCTGCTCTCACAGAAGACTTTTCTGACCAGGAGCTTCAAGAAGCATTGCTGAATGGCACCAAGCTGGAGCTGCCTGATCTGCCTTCACATTCTCAGTGTTGAAAGGGCCGTGAAGCTGACATCTGAAGCTTCCCATACTGTTTATGGACTCGAATCAAGGCACAAACACATTCTGGCCAAAGCCCTAAGCCGCCAGATGAGGCCTTCCTTTGCTTCTAAGGGCTCTTACAGTGAAAATTATGATGATCTTGGGATCTAAATGTGTCTATTTGACTCTGTACATGTTTTTTTTACTTTTTTTCAATAAAATTGTAACTTTTTTCAGGATTTTTTTATGAAAATAGCATGATTTTTTCGGCCGAAAATTGCGAAAATGCGATATTTTTCGGTACGATTTTTTGACGATTTTTGAAACGGTTTCCTCAAAAAACGGTTAAAGCTAGGGATCTGAAATGTTTTGTCAGTTATTATCATATTAAGCCCTGACTATCTCGACTAGTCCAAAGTCGATATCTAAAAAATGCGGAAAATCAACCTACCTTAATATATATAGACCTTATGCTAATTGCCATGCCTCTGTTTATAGTACCGGTATGTCAATTTATTTTTCATAGAAATGGTGTTGGAAAAATGCTATACAGGAAACTCAAGCACGGAGAATGAGCAGATACAGAGAGACTGCGCTCATTCTCACAGCAGCGATGACGAAATAAAACAGTCAAACCAAAGTTCCGAGACTAATGGCAAAATATCAAAGCTATCGGTCCAAGCAGAAGAACGTTGAAACTGGGAAGATTTTGAACCGCAGGGAACAGTTGCGGCGGTAACTCTTAGAGATCGATGAATCTCATGTTTTAGACAACTGCTCTCCAATAAAGTTTTGGCACCAGAAAAGGGATAAATTCCCATCACTGGCCAATATTGCCATGACTGTTTTAACAGTGCCTGCCTCTAGTGCTCCAATTGAGCGTGTATTTAGCCATGGAGGCATAATAATGAGGCCCCACAGAAGTCGAACTTCAGCTGATCTTCTGAGCATGCTGATGTTCCTTAAGTGTAATGAGCACCTATCATGCTTTAAATAAATGCACAAGTCAAACTGGGTAGTGGGTACGTTCATTAAACCTTCTGTAACAGATATAAAAGAAGTAAATAAATAAAAAGTACGTGTATATATATATTCATTTGTTAATTTAGGCTACACTTTTTGCATTCAACACACTACATCTGAGAAAGTAGTTATTAGTTTATCAATATACTTAACATAGTCTAATTTCCATAGTAGTGTAAAACAAATTGAAAGGGCATGAGCTTGGTCTCGGTCTCGATCTCGGTCTCGAATTTTAAGGGTCTCGATCTCGGAAGGTAGATCTCGATCTCGAACCTTTGATCTCGGTCTCAATCTTGGTCTCACAGGATCAGGTCTCGGTCTCAGTCTCGGACTTGGTGGTCTCGACTACATCACTGATATATATATATATATATATCAACGTAAAGAACGACGCTTGTATAGGAGAATATTCCGCGCAAGATGAGAGAGAGAGAACGAAACAAATGAAAAAATGAGGTAACCACCCGGGAATCGAACCCGGGATCTTCCGATTGCCAGTCAGATATGATAACTAGGGCGGTCAAAAGTCAATAAAGTCAAATTGTTTCCTATGGGGCACTTTTCGCTGAAACGACTGAAAATGCAATAAAAACACCTGTAGGGGGTATATTATCAAAGTTAATAGGTCAACCAAAAGTCAACTTTTACCTGTTAGGTCAAAAAATAGCAATGAGGTAAATAAAGTCAATTTTTTGGAATAAATCATTAAAATAACTAAAAATTGGCATCTTTTTGGTTAACTGGCAACTTCGCTGCTCGTATTTGTCTTATTCAGTTATGTCCGTTCTGGTTTTGGATGTGGTTGTGTTGTATGTATTGTGGTTACTGGTTACCATTTTTGATTTGTGATTTTTTCTGATTTGTGATTTCACTGATTTCGATTTCTTTTGATTTCAGATATTTAAAATGCCAAAAGTTGCAGTTAGTTCTGTTGCTAAAGTGCGCGCTACAATTGCAAAATATCCTAATGAATTCATTTGTTCAGGAAAAAATGAGCTATACTGTCAGATTTGTTGTGTTGTGGTCAAGCATGACAAATCCTTTTCTGTGGATAAACATCGCTCTACCCAAAAGCACCAGCGTGGTATAGACCAAAATGTGGGAAATGAAAAGACGCAAACCCTTTTAAAGTACAAGTCTTCAGATTTTTCGGAAAAACTTGTGACTACATTTCTGTCAGCCAACATACCTCTTCATAAGTTGAGCAACCCTCATGTGAAACAATTGTTCTCTGAATTAGGTGTAGCAGTGCCTTGCGTGTCAACTTGCAGATCAATAGCAATGAAACAGGCAGAAAGCGAGTTAAGTAGAATAAAACATTTGCTAGAGGGTAAATTAGTTTTCCTAATTGTTGATGAAAGTGAAGTAAGGGGCTCAAAATATTTGAACATACTTGCTGGATCTATTGATGTTCCCAAGAAAACATATTTAATCAGGTGCGATGTTCTTCTTGGAAATGTTAATGCACGAACTGTCATACACAAGATTGACGATACTGTAAAAGAATTCGAGATACCAAGAGAAAATTTCTGTTTACTTCTGTCTGATGCAGCTCGTTACATGGTGTCAGCTGGAGCGACACTCAAGCAACTTTTTCCAAGACTTTTCCATGTAACGTGTCTTGCGCATCTGTTACATAATTGTGCGATGCAAATAAGAGCATTTTATAGTGATGTTGACACTTTAATTGCATGTGTCAAGGCTTCTACTCTTAAAAACAAAAGAAGGAAGGAATTGTTTGCTGAAATAGGAACTCCTCCAGAACCGATTGTAACACGTTGGGCAAGCTGGCTGAACGCTGCTTTTTATTATGCAGACAATTTTTCAAATGTGAAGACAATTGTGGAAAATTTTGAAGATGAAGGAATCATTGTTCAGAAGGCTAAAGAGAGTGTTGCTAATGAAAAACTGCCAAAGCAACTAATGTCAATCAAAATGAATTATAGTTTGATTGCTAGCTTAGTGACTAGGATGGAAGCATCTGATTGCACCATTAGAGAGGCATATGAAACCATTTTTTCTATCAACCTTGGCGAAGATATGTGTTCAGTCAAACAATGCATTGAAACAAGACTCAAGACAAATGGTATTTGTGAAATAATTAACCTCAGTAGACCTGAAATCTCACCAACAGTTTATGGTCAGCTTTTGCAATGTCAACCAACAACTGCCGCTGTAGAGAGATCTTTCTCCATGCTTAATAAATTATTAAGTAAGGATCGCAATTTTTTGCCAGAAAATGTCGGCAAATACTTCATAATTTACCACAATCGGTCAACTGATGTAGAAGAGCAAGAATAAGTAATTAAAGTATCGTTTTTATTATTGAAAGTAAAGGCAACTTTATAAGTCAATTTTTATCAATTCGTAAGGTCAACTTTCTTAATTTTTTTCGGTCAACTTTTGACTGCCCTAATGATAACCATTACACCATGGGCCTCACTCAATCAAATGCCGTAATTCCTCTACATACGCGCAGAAACCAATGACCGGCAATCGAAAGATCCCGGGTTCGATTCCCGGGTGGTTACCTCATTTTTTCATTTGTTTCGTTCTCTCTCTTTCATCTTGCGTGGAATATTCTCCTATACAAGCGTCGTTCTTTACGTTAATTATACTGCGTGTTTGCAGTTTAAATGTATATAATGTACGGCATGCGGGAGGTGCCCCCTTGGCATTGGTTTCTGCGCGTATGTAGAGGAATTACGGCATTTGATTGAGTGAGGTCCATGGTGTAATGGTTATCATATCTGACCGGCAATCGGAAGATCCCGGGTTCGATTCCCGGGTGGTTACCTCATTTTTTCATTTGTTTCGTTCTCTCTCTCTCATCTTGCGCGGAATATTCTCCTATACAAGCGTCGTTCTTTACGTTAATTATACTGCGTGTTTGCAGTTTATATGTGTATATATATATATATATATATAATATGTATATATGGTATGAATTTCACAATTAAACACGTGAAATGAATGAATGATACAAACCCACAAGGAAAAAGAAAAACACAATTCCAAGGTCTTTCTTGTATTCAGAGCTACACCTCGTCAGGGAATCATTCCCTGACGAGATGTAGCTCTGAATGCACGAAAGGCCTTGGAATTGTTTTTCTTTTTCCTTGTGGGTTTATATCATATATATATATATATATATCCCCGCAAGGGGGTTCTAAGCTCGTGCTCTTGAGTGCTCTTTGTGCTCGTTTGTACGTGCTTGTTCCTGGAGGTTTCACGTGCGCCCTCCCGGCCCTAGCACCCAAGGATGATGGGGCTCGACCCTGCAGTCCTTGTCATCCTTGGTCTTTTTCCACTTCGACTGTCCCCTCCACCCTTTCTTTTTCCTCTGTCTTTCCTCTCACTTTTTCTTTGTTTTTCCGCTGAGATATGCCCTTTAAATAGAGGCGAATCGGTTCTTCCTGAACTAAAAAAAAAAAAAAAAAAATATATATATATATATATGCGATAGCTATAACTAACACACATTTTTGGTAAAAGTTGCTTAATATTAATCGAAACCTATGTGAAAATTATTGACTGCCCGGTTAGGTCAACTGTACGCCCTTGACGAATGGTTAGGTCATGATATTTTCATTTAAACTAGCGAAAATATCACGACTTAACCTAACCAATCATCAAGGGCGTACAGTTGACCTAACCAGGCATTCAATTAACCTAACATAGTGTAGTGTATCAGGCATGGTACCTATATTTATCGTTCATGTATGTAATCTACTTCGTATTATTTGCGATTGGTAATATAGCCTCATACTATCGAGTCTGCAGCTATTACATGTATATGAGCTCTGGAACCTGCGCGCAGGTTCCGTAGCCTGTCAGCTGCAGAACTTGCGCGCAGGTTCCGGAGGCATTTCGTTAAATATTTTAAAATCGCACTAACATATTAATAACAAACTCCTAACGAGGACACCCTCTCGAAGACTGAATGGGGCATTTCAGCCTCCAGCTTCGCCACATTTCGGGTATTGCCAACTAGTATTTTATATTCTTAATTTCAAACAAAACATTATTAATTTCTTATTTACGTACAAACCATCATTAAATTTCTTATTAAATATTATTATCTTCTTTATTAAACGAAACAGTATTAAATTCTTATAAACAAAACATTATTAAATTCTTATTAGACATTATTATCTTCATTAAAAAAAAAAATACACGACGATATATTGTTGAAAATTAAAATGATTAAGTTTTTATGTTTACTTTTATATTCAAAAAACTAAATTATTGAATTACGTTATATAATTTAACAGAAAAGGCCTAGGGCAAAAAAAAATTCTTTTTATATATCTTAAGGAAAAATTAATTGAATTTAATGATTAGATTCTATAGTGGAATTAGGCTCTCTTTGCCCACGGCCTTAGTTGAAATAAAAAATAAATTAATAAAAATGAGAAGATACTCGTACGCCAAAACAGAATGTCTGAATCCACTCCCAAATGGTCGACTCTCTCTTTTCGCGTTTCTTCTGTTTTTCTGCACGCTCTGCATTTTATAGACTTTCCAGTGTTCGATGTCCAATTTTCACTTCGCATTCAACTATTGTTTCGTTTATTCCTTCAGCACACGTTCCTAGAACATAGAAAGACTTTAAAATTATCTATACTAAAATTCACAATTTAACCTCACTAGTTTATATTATTTAATTCCCTAAATGGGCCTGATTAAATCTTACAATTATCATACTAAGATTATTCCTGGATGAAATGATTTTATTGCCTCCCTGAAGAGGGAATCGAAAGACATCTACGATTTGTAGTGCTTTTATGGTAGACCCAGATCAGGACCAGTATACATGAATATGTGTAGAAGTAGGGGTCAGTATAAGGCGGCCATAAGGCAATGTAAACAGGAAGAAGAGTCTATTCGAGCATCAAAAGCCTGTGAAGCTCGCATAAATAACGATAAAAAATTTTGGAAATTTGTTAAGAATCAAATGGGAGTCAAAAGTGTCCTCCCTCCGACAATCGAGGGGATGTCGGGGGAGGATGAAATTACAAAGCTGTGGAAAAACCACTACTCTAACATTCTTAACGGTGTGAGTAGGGATAATTTTAAGATAGATTGCAGCGAAACGCCTGTGGGAGGGACAAGGGAAAATACTTTGGTATCAGTTCCTGAAGTAAAGAGGTTAATTAAAGAGCTAAAGACTGGTTCTGCGTCAGGGGTAGATGACCTATCGAATGAGCACTTAAAATATGCCAGTGACGTAGTATGCCTGCAAATATCATTACTCTTATCAGCCATGCTTGCTCATAGTCATATCCCTGCAGAGTTCATGAGGGTATATATCTTGCACCTGTTCAAAAATAAGTATGGAGACATTCTGTCCAGCAATAATTACAGGCCTATTGCTGTCGCTTCTTGCTTCTCGAAACTACTAGAAAAACTCTTGTTACTCCGATTAAATGATTACCTATGGACATCTCCTAATCAGTTTGGTTTTAAAAGGTCCCACCCAACTGACCTGTGTATCAATGTACTCAAAGAAACAATATCTAAATAC
Source organism: Bathynomus jamesi (assembly GCA_023014485.1). Lineage (NCBI taxonomy): Eukaryota > Metazoa > Arthropoda > Malacostraca > Isopoda > Cirolanidae > Bathynomus > Bathynomus jamesi. Next base: position 157,978 of record JAJOZX010002207.1, read on the forward strand.
ATTGACAGTAATTGAACTATTTATAGTTGTTTCCTAGATATAAGTAAGGCATATGATAGAGTGAACCACAATATTTTATTTAAAAAACTAGAAGACAGGAAGGTTCCCATGTACATATTAAATTTATTGAAAGTTTGGTATTCCCACCAATCTTTTACCGTTAGGTGGGGCAATGTACTATCCGAATGTTTTGGCTCCTCTTGCGGGGTGAGATAAGGCTCTTTGCTCTCCCCTATGCTGTTTAATGTGTATATTGACGGATTAATTGCTTCACTTAATGAGGCAACAGTGGGATGTTGTATAGATAACACAAGGATAAATAACTTAGTTTATGCCGATGATATGGTATTAATAAGTCCCTCTATTAAAAGTCTGGATCGGCTACTAAAAGTCTGAGAAGTGTATTGGCAGAAACATGATCCTCTTTTTAATGTTACAAAAACTAAGGTTATGCAATTTCATCCTAAAAGCTGTAATCAGCCAGCTGATATCAGGTTTAAAATGAAAGGTGAAGTAATTGAGGAAGTACAAGAGTGATGAGTCGAATATAAGAAAACAATCTCGAAGCCTTTATGCTAAAGCGAATATGACTATAAGGAATTTTCGGTTCTGTACAAGTGAAGCTAAAGACACTCTCTTTCGTACTTTCTGCTGTAATATATACGGTCAACAACTCTGGGTGAATTATAAAAAAGGTTCTGGCAGAACCCTAAATTTGCTGTACAACAGGTCTTTTAGACTCTTACATAAATTACCCCAGAGATGCTCAGCTTCGCAAATGTTTGCTACTCGCAATGTTCCGAGCTTCTCGGAGGTGACAAGACGTGCTGAATACAGTCTGATGCAAAGAATTAAAAAATCAACCAACCCGATTATCCAAGTTATCCATGAGTCCTGCCGTTTATCTTCTAAGGTGTCTAAGCTATGGAATTCATGGTACGAAAACGTCTGTCTGTAGCTCCACTTAACTCCGACATTACTGTATTATTTCTAGTCAACTGTATATATTTATATCCTTAGTATGTGAACTGTCATTGTGTTATTAATATTTGGCATATAAGCCTTTGGCAATAAGCCTTTTCATTTTCATTTCATTTTCATTTTCATATCTATTGATTTATTATTAAAATTATGATGTTTAATGACAATGAATTATTCATAAAGTGTATGACGTCTGGGGTTCACTACAGCGCAACTGGTAAAAATTAATGGCGCATTCTGAGTTGCTAGCATGAAGGTGCGCAATTGGTTCAAATATCTGGCGCATTCTGACGATAACCGGTAGCAAAGAGAGCAATTGGTGGGAACAATGTCGCGTAATTCAAAATGGCTACGTGATCACGTAGCCTATCTAAATAATAATGGTTTGTTTTAATTTCCAAGTTTATAAATAAATTGTCTATTGAAACTTTTCCTTTTTTTATATTAATAAATGACCCATTTTGGCATTCTTAACAGTTCTGAACCCCTGCCTGGCAAACTCTTTTGTCTTTGTTTTTCATCTGGTACTTTTCCTTCCTGCTGGAAGTTCGCTTTCATGCAACCTGTCCCAAAGAAGGATAACCGCTCTCACCCCTCTATCTATCGCCCAACTGCTTTGATATTTTGCTTTTCTAAAGTTTTTCACTCTATCCTTAATAGGAAGCATTTTAAACACCCCTCAACTCACAGTCTTCTTTCAGATCATCAGTATGGCTTCCGCAAGGGACGCTCTACTGGCAATCTTCTTGCATATCCGTCTGACTCTTGGTCATCCTCCTTTCGGGATTTCTGTAAAACATTTGCCATTGCGCTAGACATATCTTTAATTTCAAAACTGCCCTCTTTCGGTTTCTATCCTTCTATCTGTGCCTTCATCTCTGATTTCTTTTCTGGCCGATCTACAGCTGCGGTTGTACATGGCCACTGTTCTTTTCCTGAAGCTATTAATAGTGGCGTTCCTCAGGGTTCTGTCCTGTTACCCATTCTCTCACTATTATTTATCAATGATCTTTTAAGTCACACTTCCTGTTCTATCCACTCCTTTGCCGATGATTCCACCCTTCACCTCTCCACCCGCTTCACAAAGCGTCTCTCTCAACAGTCATTCCATATTATGCATGAGACGACTATGGCGCATCTGACCTCTGATCTTTCTACTCTCTCTGATTAGAGCAGAGAAAACCTTGTAATTTTCAATACTCAAAACCTCAGTTCCTTTATCTGTCTACTCGTCACACTCTGCCTCATAACTATCTCTTTCAACAATACACAACTCAATCTTTCTCTCCTCAATATTCTTGGTGTTTCCTTTTTTCGTGATCTTTCCTGGAAAGATTACATATAATCTCTTTCTAAACAACTTTTAAGAGGTTAGGTGTGCTGTATCGGTTCCAGAGTTTCTTCATGCCCACTCAGTTGCTGTCTCAGTGCAGAGGTCTTGTTCATCCTTGTTTGGACTACGGTTCTTATGTGTAAGGTAGCTCAACCCACACAGCTTTACTTGACCGGGTTGAACCAAAGACTTCCCGTTTCATCAGTTCTCTGTCTCTTACTGTCTGTCTTCAATCCCTCTCTCTTCGTCGCAATGTTGCCTCACTCTCTCTTTACTACGAACAGTACTCTTCTGAACTCTATAACTGCATGTCTCCTTTGAGGAGACCTTGCATTACCAAACTTTCGACACATTCTCATCCCTTTTCCATCCAACTCTCTAACGCAAGGTTAATCGATATTCTCAATATTTCACCTACTCAACCGGTCAACTCCAGAACAATCTCCTTCAATCCATCTTTACTCCTGTCTCTGACCTTCAATCTTTCAAACGCAGAGTGTCCAAGTATGTCGAAAACTCTGAACCTTGAATTCAGCTTTCTTCTTCTCTTTCTATGGAGGGGCATTTTTGCGGAAGCTCGCCCTTGGCCCCTCTTTCCTTCATAAAAAATAATAGCGACTCAAGCTTGGTTAAGTTATTATGTTACGTTAGGTTAATGTGACTCGGATTAGTATTGAAGATGACAAGGGATCTATATTACAAGAGTCATATACAGTTGAATCTTGTACAGGTAAATGAAGTTTAGTTAGTGCTGTATTATTTTTAGACTACCGGTAATGATTGATTTAAATTATCATTAGATGATTAGAGAATCAAAGGCGTAACACCTTTTTTTTCAGTTATTGACTGATCTAAGATATTGGGAAGTTTCTGAATTGTATTAGTTTCTTATTCTATAAGTTCCCTATGTAACTTGGCTTGTATAATGCTGGACTTAGGTACCCAGTAAGTTAAATCCATACCAAGCTATTCTGATTTTTGAACAAGATGATTATCATCAGCGGGAGGAATGTCTTTGATGGTGTATTCGAATCACTTTTAATAGCTTTTTAAAGATACATGGGCTTATCGTACCAAGGTCGTATTTGGGTGAGATGGGCCCTAACCTTTTTGTGCTTATGTCTGCCATATAATCCCTTTAGAATATATGATTCATGATTATTATTATTATTATTATTATTATTAGCAGATTCTATAATAAAGGGAATTTCATAACTAGGTCTTAACTTCCCTTGAACCCCTGGATGAAATATGATTTTCTTAGATACCTTCATTTTTATTTTATATGATTTAAATTTGACTCTCCTGCCTTCCAAGTATTTTTAAAGTAGGCGATGTTGTGGAACGCAATTAGAATTTATAAGTTTGAGTAAACCTGACCAACTAGCACTTGCCAAAGAACAATTCTGCATGAAATTAACTTGTGTAAGGTTGATAGTGAGCTAACGAAAGTCGACATATACAGTATTTGGCTTATATCAGCGTTTCCCAATGTTCATCGAACGCTATGAATCCTTCATGCTCCCCTTATTTCAATTGCAAATGGTGTTCATGGATGTGTTTTATTGATATAATTTTCTGGGAGCATAATCAGTGTAAGGTTGCAGGTATATATTATGAGATTCGACTTTATCCCGTCACCGCATAAATAAATAAATAAATATATACATATGTGGCGTGCGGGCTCTTTCGCACGACACTTTTAGGAATTTATCACTGGGGACTCAAAATTCTTGATGATCCCAATCTGATCAGGAGTCGCAGCAGATGGTGTCGAGTCCGTAAAGAGGTTGCAGATTTATCTCATCGAATAAAAATAAAAAAATAATTACAAATGGAGTATGCAAGTTTTGGAAAGTAAAATGATATAAAAAATTAGCAGTTTTGTGATTTGAAGTGAGAAGTTTCTTTTCACTCTTTTCTTTCTGAACACAAAAAATGGTTATAAATTATTCTTTATAAATACAAAGAATACGGAGCAATAGCACGTTCAATAAAAGTGACTGAAATTAACTTATAATTAATGATTAACAGATCACTGCACTTAGTTTACTGTATGCACCTATGCATCTATAAAACTACATTCCACCGAACTAGGGTGGAGTGTTTGATTGGAAGGAATTTTTATGGAGAATAACCAATAAGGAGTACAGAGAAATGTTGACTTATGACTAAACTATGATAACCTCTGCACAAAAGGACAAGCGAAAGCCGTCAGTTTGTCGGTGATTATGATAATTTTAGGATTTATGGGAAGGCTATGAATTTTGAGAAAAATATGGTTAAATAAAGAATTCTGTAGTAGGAGAGAGAGCATCTTTTATAAAATTAGTGAAAGAAAAAAATGGCTGAATGAGGTAGAAATATATACCACGGAAAGAGCAATCTGAGGAGAGACGAATTATATAATGATGCAATGTATGGAACCATAATTAGTTATATCTATAATAATAATAACTTAAGATTGATATATACTCTAATTAATAATTCTCATTCATAGTTTATATATAATAAATAATAACAAAAACAAAAAAATTTGTAAAATTGCAAAACTGTAATTATTTTTTCAATAATTCAATTCAATTATAGTAACTGCAAAGAAAGTTTATAATAATGAATTCATTATACGAACTATGCGTCTTCATTTTAAAACTGTGTTCTCAGGACTGCTACATCAGCGGTGTTGTGATAGAGTTCAAAAGGTGAAGTCGTTATGTCACACCCACACATAGGTATGGGGAGGAATTATGTGATATATGATAAGCGCATGAATTATGTGCTAGCCACATGATACAGAGAATCAGCAACCGCTCAGAGATGTCGTAAATTTTAATTAGAGCTATACGAAGGGAAGACATATTGGTTATGAACGAACTCATTTATAACATGAAATTTATTACCATGGGACATATACTGTATACAAGTCTGAAAAATGCGTCTTACAAAAAGGCCAAATTTTTTTGTGTGCATAATAATAAACCTTAAAAAGAACAGGACACGAATAACACACAAAAATATTTTTGTTAATGATCAACAAATATTTAGCGGCAGCTCTTAGAAAGAAAACTCTCTATGCGCTTTAATATTGTTTTGCTGATTCATTTACCACATGCCATTTTAATACACTGAGACTAGAATTTTCATCGCGATTATGAACGGTCAGTCATCAAAACACTCCTGATGATTAATTGTATTTAAAATTATTAATTGTATGATCAATTGCATCTAAAATCATGTGAATAGTGACTCAAGAGAGACGCTTCATGATTCATCTTTCATTATATATATATATACTGTGTATATATATATATATATATATATATATATATATGATGAAAATAACCACGAAGGAAAAAGGAAACACAAAATGGTGTTTAAGCGCTTTCGTCTAATGACATCCTCAGGAACACTGAAATAAATAACAAGTTCGAGACCTATAACCACGAAGGAAAAAGGAAAATGTGTGAGTTTTTAATAGAATTTCGAGACGAGTATCGACTGCTAAGCAAAAAGGATAAATACGGGCACATGTTTCTCTCAAATAGTGGGCCGGATTGTCAATAAAATGTGTGTAGCTCGTGAAAATTAACAAAAATGTCTAGTGCACATTCCGATAAAACATTAAAGCCGATATTACTCCATGTATCGGAAAAATTCTGATTGACCGTTATAATGGGTACAAGTATTCGCATGATTCTTTCATGCTGGAACAAACCCGTACACGAAACATTAACGCTTGGTATGACTCACTCCTCCACACCCGTCTCCGAGCCAAACCGCGCACCGGCTGCTCATAGTCATCTCAGAGCTTGACCCGACTGGACGCGCACGCTCACAATAGAATACGATGGAGCTTCCTTTGAGCAGCATTCTTAATGCCATATACGATGTGTCCGTGACGAAGTCATTTTGTATGTTCAGACGTAAAACCGGTACCATTAACTATGTACCATATATGTGATCAGTCTTTCCTTGTGAACAGACGTGTTTTATCGAGTGTCCAGTGTTATCAATTGAATAAGTGGTTTTCGTTGAAGTGTTTTAAAAAAAAATAGTGTTCGGTGCATTCATAACTAAATTACTTCGTGCTACTAATCATTCATTAACGAATATATTTCATTTATTGAAGTTATTCAATACTATATTATTTGATCAAACCAAGGCTACTGCACGTGGCTTGCCTTGTTTGTTTTTCAAATCTATCAGAAAACGTGGAGACATAAAGTTCATTTTTCCTTCCTTCGAGAGGTAAGGTAGAGTGTGGTCAAACACCGTGTGAAGAAAAGGAAAAAAGTCGGGTCGAATCGCGGACAGATAAGTGTTATAAATACTCTTCTTTTACATATCTTTTGTCGGTAGCTTAATTCTATATTCATTTAGTATAAATTTGTGTTACAAGAACCTGTTTCTGCGTTTCCAAAACGCGGTAGACCTACGTTGTAATTTATTAATTTCCAAACGCTCGTTTTTTGTTTTTTGTTGTTTAACTAATTAAAATCATGGCACCCCCGTCAAGTACTTGCAGTCGCTGTGAAGGGAAATTTGCCGCTTACGCGTTTACAATGGCTCATAATAATGAACAGTTAGTTTGCAGGTGGTGCTCAAACTTGGAAGTGCTGAGGAACGAGTTAGAACGTGAGAAGGAGGCCAGAGTAAGGCTTGAAGAAAGGGTGATGCTCCTGACGGCAAAATTAGAATCCCTTGAGACTCCAGTTACGACCCCTCCTGCCTCAGTTCCTATTAATAATATAAATAGTATTAATAGCCCTCTCTCTTCTCTTAGTTCCCAACCCTTCGTTCGAGTGCGTAATGGAGCCCCATTGAGAAAACCTAAGACATGTCTACCAGTAATAACAAACAATAAGTTTTTGTTTTAGGTTTCGAAGATGCTGATGAACCGGAAATACGACTCGTTGGCGATTCCATTGTTCGAGGGCAGCTCGAGGAATTCTGTGGGAGAAACCCTCGTCGTAGGCGCCGTTACTGCTACCCTGGTGCAAGGGTGGAGGATATAACTAATAGTGTTGACCAATTTACAGACGGTACCTCCGAGGACACAACGTATGTTATTCATGTCGGTACTAATAACGTTTTAAATTCTAGATCGGAAGAACTGCTGGCTAGGTACAGGGACTTACTAGAGCGATTAAAGGAAAAAACTAATAAGATTGTTTTAACAGGTATACTTCCTCGAATTATCCATCGTAACGATTTCTACAGCAAGGCGACCTATATTAACAATAACCTAAAGTCTCTTTGCCAACAGGAAGGAGTGCATTTTGCGAATTTTTGGAACAGTTTCTACGGCAGGAGGGACTTGTTCCTCGGAGATGGACTTCATCTTAATGACGTTGGAGCTGCGCGTTTAGGAAGACTATTTCATAATACTGTCTCTTCTTTTCAGGCTGCCGTAACTCGAACGGTCCCAGCGTAAATTCCATAAATTTCCACTGCGCTCGCGAAGGTGTCGCAATTACAAACAATTTGAAGGTTCTATCCTTAAATGCTCGTAGCCTACGAAATAAAAAAACGAATTTTTTTCTTTAATTGCTTGTAAAGACTATGATATAATTGCGATAAATGAATCGTGGCTTAGCACTGAAACTCGTGACTTTGTAGGGGAGTATCAAATTAAAGGTTATAGACTTTTTGTTAAAAACAGAATAGGTAGGCGAGGAGGCGGTGTTATGTTGTATATCAAAGATATATAGCGAACGTTATAGAAGTAAAGCACACAATTCCAGAACCGATAGATTCGACTATAGCAGAACTTAAATTGAACGATTTCAAACTTCTTGTTGCGGTTATATATAGGCCCCCTAATCAAACAGCTGATACGGACGAAGCGTTATATCGTGAACTAAAGAGAATAATCGGTAGTGAGCAGGCTTTAGTTATGGGTGACTTTAATTGCGCTAACGTAAATTACGATACAATGCAGGGAGACGCGGAAGGTAATCGTTTAGTTAATTTTCTCGAGGATAGCTTTCTTATTCAAAAGGTTGGGGAACCTACGAGGTTGGACAGTATTTTAGATTTAGTAATAACTACGGATGATAGGCTAATTACTGATCTTCAAGTAATAGAACCGTTAAGCAATAGCGATCACAATATGGTAGAGTTTGTCCTCTCAGTAAGTCACTCGAAACCAGCTAACTCGACTAAAATTCCTAACTTCCAGCACGCAGACTTTAGTAAATTTCGAAATAAATTGTCACACGTCAATTGGGAAAACGTAATGGGGAACTCCAACGCAAAACTAATGTGGGAATCGTTCGAAACAGTATTTAGGACTATAAATGAGGAATGTGTACCGTACAAAATTAAGCGTGCGAAAGTAAACAACAAGCCCTTGTGGTTTACTTCTAGAGTAGGAGACATTATAAAGAGTAGAGATAGGGCTTATAGGCTACATAAGTGCGATAAAGACAATTTGTGGTTACGAAACAACTACATATCTCTAAGGCGTGAAGCGAAAAGTGTAATAAAAAAGTCCAAGCGCGAATTTGAAATCTCCATAGCTCGTGACGGTAAAGAAAACCCCAAGCGATTCTTTCAATACGTCAATAATAGAAATCCAGTAAAAAGCGTCTTGGGGCCTTTGAAAAATGTAAACGGAGATCTAGTTTCTGAAAACAAGGAAATGGCTACCTTGCTAAACGAATTTTTTACGTCAGTTTTTACTATAGAAGATGTAACGAATATCCCTACGGTCATAGACATAATACCTTTTGATAATGGTAATATTTTGGATAATATAGTGGTTAGTGAAGGGAGGTAATGCGCTATATTGATAAAATGAAAACGCGTAAATCACCGGGGCCGGATTCCATATATCCCATACAACTAAAAGAATTAAAAGATAGCATTGTTGTGCCGCTAACAAAGATTTTTAATGCGTCTATTTCTGAGGGTGCGTACCAGATAATTTCAAGTTAGCAAACGTAACACCTATCTTTAAGAAAGGCGATAAAGGTGCGGCGGGAAATTATAGGCCAATCAGTTTAACGTCTGTTGTAGGTAAGCTACTGGAATCAATAATTAGGGATCGTATAGTCGAACACTTAGAATTCATAAACTAGTTAGAAATACGCAGCACGGTTTTAGGCGAAACAAATCTTGCTTAACTAATCTTTTAGAATTTTTCCAAAGCGTGGTTGACGTTTACGATAGACATCGGGCGGTTGATGTAGTGTATTTAGATTTTCAAAAAGCGTTTGACACCGTGCCGCACAAAAGACTCATTGAAAACTAAGGCTCATGGAATCAGGGGTGTAGTAATAAATTGGCTAGAAGAGTGGTTGCGAGGTAGGAAACAGAGGGTGGTCGTTGATGGAGCGGAGTCGTGTTGGGCTAATGTAGCGAGTGGCGTTCCTCAGGGTTCTGTATTGGGCCCCTTGCTTTTTCTTATATATATTAACGATTTAGATGTCGGCCTAGTCAGTACAGTTTCAAAGTTTGCGGATGACACGAAGCTGGGTGGTAGGGCGATTAATGACGAAGATAGAGGTAAAATCAGGAAGATCTGAATAAAATCGTTGATTGGTCAGTCACATGGCAAATGAGATTTAACGTTGATAAGTGCAAAATTTTGCATATAGGTTCGCGTAACGGTAATTTTGCGTATAGTATGTCAGGGAAAGATTTAACAAGCGTAGAGCAGGAAAAAGATTTAGGAGTTATAGTCACTGGTGATTTAAAAGTAGCGAAACAAAGTACAGCAGCGGTCAATAAGGCGAACAAAGTGTTAGGTTTTATAGCTCGAAATTTTGAGTACAAATCGCGCGATATTATAGTTCCTCTTTATAAATCATTAGTTAGACCCCATTTGGAGTACGCGGTCCAATTTTGGAATCCGCATATGCGCAAAGATATAGACAAAATCGAAAGAGTTCAAAGACGAGCAACTAAGATGATTCCGTCGCTTAGGTCAAAGTCGTACGAGGATAGGCTTAAGGAGTTAAAATTGACACACTCGAGACTAGGAGGCTAAGGGGTGATCTAATCCAGGTTTTCAAAATTATGAATGGGTTCGATAACGTAGATAGAGATAGCTTTTTCGAAATATCTCAATATAATAGGACTAGAAATAACGGGTGTAAGTTGACAAGTAGAAGGTTCGAGACAGCAGTTGCCAAAAACTTTTTTACGCATAGAATAGTAAATAGCTGGAATAGTTTGCCGGTAGAAGTAATTAGTAGCACGTCTATAAACATGTTTAAAAATCGATTAGACGCATATGTTGATAGATTGGGTATAGTTTAAGGTAGTAAAATTAAGGCTTTGTGTGATAGATCCCACAGCTCAACACAAGTGTTGTGGGATATAGGGAGGCAGCATCTTGGGTTAGGGGATACTCTCTGTCCTTACACACCCCATTTAAAGAGATTCCTCTGCCGAGCGGTGCCCCCCATAGTACTGTGAGGTATTGAAAAACTCATGATCTTCACTTGCCCCACAAACACCTTTAAATGGGAGACCCAAAATGGGTGCACACACATTTCTACATTACTGTACAGTCTTTACAGCCACACCTACACTTTTCCTCCTAAGTATATATATTGTAATGTATATGGTGTAAATTTTGACTTGGTCCGCAATCGATATGGACCGTGACTTATTTTTGGTTGGATGGATACCGTAATGAAATTGACTGGATTCTTTGGATCTGATATATTTGCATGTCGGTTATAAATAGATATAGAGTGTAACATATTTGTGGATAGTAGTCTATTATGACTTGATCCTCTGGATCCAGAGATTCTATCTTTAGTTTTAAATCGATAATTAATTAGTTTTAAATTGATAATTCACTGAACAACAACAAAAATGTTTTTTCGTGTCCCAAGAATGAAAATACTTTATTCTTATAGTATTTTCTGTGCTGAATCCAAATAAGTTTGTAAAATTTCTCTATCAGGTCTGGTTTTTGTGTGACATGCAATTTAATTTTTAAAAACCCATATAGTTACATACTTAAGCTTATTAAAATATGATCGAAAAGACATACCTGTAGTTTAAAAAGTAGCTTGTTTTGATTTTCTGCTGTGCTTTGCCTCAGGCATGTCTCTCTTAAGAGTCCAGCAATAGTCAGCCAGCATACTGGGGCTCCATTTGCCTTGGTAACGGTTTTCCATGGCAGAAATATCCTGATGAAAACGCTCACCATGTTCGTCGCTTACTGCACCCAGGTTTTCCGGAAAAAAGTCCAAGTGAGAGTCCAAGAAATGAACCTTTAATGACATATTGCATCCCATTGCTTGGTAAGACTTAAGAAGATCTCCTACTATTTCAGGATAGTTTTCGGCCTTGTGATTTCCCAATGTGCAGACACTTTTGAAACTCTGCCACGCAGCTTTCTCAACTTCATTCAACTCTCCTTCAAATCTCTCATCTCTTAACATTTCTCTGATCTGAGGGCCTACAAAAATGCCTTCTTTAATCTTGGCATCACTGATTCGGGGAAACTTATTTCTCAAGTATGTGAATCCTGTTTGCGCTTTATCCATCGCTTTAACAAAGTTTTTCATAAGTCCAAGCTTGATATGCAAAGGAGGAAGGTACACTTTCTCAGGGTCAACAAATGAACTATTCACAACATTTTTCTTGCCTGGAACAAGTGAGGTGCGTTTTGGCCAATCCTTCTTAACGTAGTGGTTTTGCTTGTCCCTACTGTCCCACTCACATAAAAAACAACAGTACTTGGTGTAACCTAGCTGCAACCCTAGCAAAAGTGCAATGACCTTCAGATCTCCACAGATATTCCACTTATATTTCTGATACTGAAACTTTTCTAAAAGCAACTTCATGTTGTCGTATGACTCTTTCATGTTTGCAGCATGTGCAATAGGTACAGAAGGAAATTTATTTCCGTTGTGAAGAAGGACTGCTTTCAAGCTGACTTTTGAGGAGTCAATGAACAATCGCCACTCATCCACGTTATGTTCATGACCAAGAGCCCCCATGACTGAATTAACATCTTTACAAAACACAAGTCCATCTTCATGGGAGAACCATTCTTTGAATTCATCATGGCGGCTGCGGAAAAAACAAACTTTAGTGTCACGTTGCAGTAGATTCCAACCCTTTAATCTTGAACCTAAAAGTTCAGCCTGCTTCTTAGATAATTTCAAATCACGAACTAGGTCATTTAGATCTCCTTGTGACAGTAAATGTGGTTCATTGGAGGAACAGGTAGCCTGGAATGTTGGATCAGAAATGTCTTCATCTTTTTCCTCGTGATATGCTACAGCTACGTTTGATTCCTCATCACTTAAACTTACATGTTCAGGAGGATTTGGTACTGGAAGTTGAGCACTGGGGGAACTGGTCTCATTGCAGACGGTAGATTAGGGTATTTCATAAGGCTCTTTGTTTTTGAAGTGATCCCCTTTGTATTTACCAGGCAGAAATAGCAGTCTGTTGTGTGATCTTTGGGTTCCCTCCAAATTATTGGAATAGCAAATGGCATGTGACGTGAACCGTTTAGCCATCCTGTAAGTAGTCTTACACATGTCACACAACAAATGTGAGGGGCCCAACTCTTGTCCTGATCGCCTACTTTACATCCGAAATAAAGTTCATAGCATTTTTTTACTAATGGTGTAAAGTTACGTTTCTGGGATTTTAAAGTTAGATCACCACATACATAACAAAAGGAATTAGGATGATTCAGACAGTTCCGCAGCATTACAAAACATCTATATGAATACAACACTGGTGTAAAATTAACAAGAAGCAAAAGACACTAGCTGTTAACACTGTGACATTTACAAGCAGACTGACTTGGAGCTGCTCTACACACAGAAACTAGGCTCATGTCTGAACAGGTACAAACATGTTTCAACCTGCACAGTCTGCTGCTCCGACCAAATTTATCCTGCCAGCATTATCAGAACTTTCTCCCCAAAGGAATAAATTGTACTAATTTTACAGAAAAATGAATACAACATATATATTTATATATTTTATTATAGTTATATTAATTAATATAATATATTATTATATTTATTATTTTTATAATGTTTTATATTATAATATTGTTATATACTTAATTATATATAATATGTTATTATTTTTTTATCCGGTGATCATGCTAAATGAGGAAAAAATGAACATAGCGTCACAAGTAAACTAAGCCTGATAGAAAAAATCTGATTTCATATTTAGATTCAGCATGAAAAAGTACACTTAGAACACCCATCAAAACCCTTGTGACAAAATTGTTGTTGACCAGTGTAATTATTTAGTTTCGTAAAAATTGGTCGTTGCCAATGTACAGGCAGTTTTTACATAAATTTCTTATGTTCTTGTGGTTCGGAACCCACGTAAAATTGTAGGTCCCCTCCGCCACCACGGAGAACATACACAATACACAATTACGAACAAAGTTAGGTAGACCAGCCATGAGTGGATCCTAGGGTCTTTGTTGGTCTGAAACATTATAACATTATACTTGAAACGACTTGTAGACAAGCAAACTCTGGTAAACGTAATGTTGTTTATTTAAGTGTTGAGGAGATGAATCGTGTCTTCGTGATAGTTGAGAAGTGGGGTGAGGATCGTTATAAAATACCTTCAGGTGTAGGTAGAAGAAGAGAACAGATTAGTGATACCTCATCATATGCCACTGTTTGTACGTTGTGTATAAATAACGATCAGCCATGCATTGATAGACACCTGATGTGGAAGAATGCATCTGACAACAACGTTCTTTTCCCCCACGCGAAAGAGCTTCATCCTCGACAGAATGTTTGAAATCGTCGGTTTCCGCGAACTAAAACCCATATTAGACGCACGTGTTACGGACGGGTTTACCGAATGTAGGAATGAACATGGCGAGAATGGTCTAGAGCTGGATGCTTATTTAAAAGGTTTAGACTCTTCGATATATCATGAACTTTGGTACAAAGGACTTCAGCAATACAGGGCAGAGCTCGCCTACACTGTTCACCCTGGAGAATTGTATCTTTATATAATGAGCAGCTGTCGTTACAACTTAGATTATTTCAACTGTCCCTATGCGTTATGAAGAAGAGTTCACGATTGAAAAGCTCGGATCGGTAAGAATAAACCATCGATTGGAAAGGAGTGTTTATAAACTTGAATTTAATAATGAAGTTGTGATGAAAGACGCCCTCTTTGTGCGTACTTTTGATTGTATTCTGTCCGTGTTTAAAGATAATTTGCCAACCAATTGTAAAGTGGGCACAAAAATAGTATTGAACGATTTGAATGCCCTTTACATTGAGTATAGGCGCCCGCACACCTTGAGTGGTGAAATAATGTTAAATCATATTTATTGCATAGTACAAAGCAAAAATGATGTAACTGTAGATTCAATCACGTGCGAGTTTAGTATTTTAGTTAAGCGCGGTAGAACATAAAGTGTATGTATTTTGATTTTATATAAGTTTTGCTGTTTATATATATATATATATATATATATATATATATATATATATTAAGTGGTTATATAGTTTTATTCTGTACTATCATTATTTTTTATTTTATATATATAAGTTTTGCTGTTTATACATATATATATATATATATATATAATATATATACATACATATGTATTTGCTCATACATATATTAAATATGTATATGGATTTCTCCTGTACTAATATTATTATTTAAGAATGTTTATATATATATATTATACGCGAGGCAAGTCTCTGGCGATATTGGCCATTGTACACGAGCACGCGCACCTTCACGACAAGAGCAGACGATTGTTTTATCTCCAGACTGTCGCTCAAATCTCTCCTACGCCCTCAGACTAGCGCCCGTGAAACTGAAAAATGGAATATTCGGCCTAATTAAGGACGCTCTGACGCTCTCTTGTGACATCGTTCGCTGGCTGTTGGCCCATGTACTTTCCAAGCTAACACCTCACATCCGTCCAGAGCTGCGATATCGGAACCTCGACTCATGGGGATTACCAAAGCCTCGTGGTCTCATGGTGACGTACACTTCTGATGTATGAAAGATGTGGATTGCTTCGTATAAAAGAAGGGGTCCGGCCATTGAACGAGGAGCTTGTAGATTCTAACTTCGAGAGAGGAGGTTCAGGTCTCGGTCCCCGCGAGTAACGAAGGCGCGAGTTGCTCCGTATGATTAGCTACGCTTTGTGACTACGGATTAGTCCACGCTTTGACGGACCCTAAGAAAGGGCACGAGGGTAGTGCTGCGAGAACAGGGCCGTCGGGTTTTTTTGTTAAAGGATCGGAAAGGGATACCCAGGGTGAAGGGTAAATTTCACATTAGAAATTAAGGCTTAAATTGGAATAAGGGAATTAAAGGATCTGACTGGAGGAAGCGCCAGTGGTCTTAAATTCATTATTTCCTGGTGATCTTAATTGTCACCCTTAGAATAATAATAACTAAATCTTAATCCGGTGAACTTAAATGACCTTGTGAAATAAAGACTTAACCAAACCATTGTATATTACCGCCTGTAATCCGCTTACCTAAATATAATTAAAGTGCCTGAAAATAAAGTAGACTCTAATTCAATCCCATCAGAATAAACTAACTCCGACGAGTGTGAAAGCGGGCTGCGAAAGCTTCGGGCTCCGTAAGTGACCGATTGGTCAGCGCACTCTGTAGGTCCAGTCCGGACCGTCCGCAGAGTACATCTATTATACTTGGGGGTGAATTAAAACTCACCGGGAAATCCCCCGGGTATAATATATATATATATATATATATATATATATATATATATATATATATATATATATATATATATATATATATATATATATATATATATTATATATATATATTATATATATTATATATATATATATATATATATATATATATATATGTATGTATATCGTTTAATGTTTGTATTTTTTATGTATATTATTTTTGAATATATATTTATCTCCTCTATATTTCATGAATTATTTCCCTTAATTCCTCTAAACAAAGACAATGATGTAATGTTGTTTTATTTAATTCTTTTAGTTGTATATATAAACGATATCAAGAATAACTGGGGAGATGGGAATACAGTGTGTCCCATAAGTCCGGCATCATAAGAGAAATTCATATTTTTCTATTTCTACAAACCATAATTCATATTTTTCTTATGCTCGGGATGCCAATTTCCCGTCCACCATTCTGTTCAGTGACGAGGCTGTTTTTTATGGAAATGGTGAGGTAAATCGACAGAAAACCCGCGACTGGTCTCAAAACAACCCTCACTGGTATACCTCTTCAAAGGAACAAGGTGCATCTCGGGTGATGGTATGGTGTGGCATTTGGAAGGATCGCATCATAGGCTCCTTCTTTTTCGATGAACATGTCACTGGAGGCACCTACCTACGTATGCTCAAGGAAGAAGCATTCCCCAGTGTCTTGAACGAAGAAGGAAATTTCCCAACATGGTTCCAGCAAGGCGGCGCTCCTGCACATTACAGCACCCAAGTAAGGGAATACCTGTACCAACAATTCCCTTGTCTTTGGATAGGACGTCGAAGGCCTGTGGAATGGCCAGCTAGAAGCCCGGATCTCACGCTACTAGATTTTTATCTCTGGGGCCACTTGAAAGCGCTGGTATACGCAGAGAAAATTAGGAGTGTTGAACATTTGCGGCAGCGCATTATTGGGGCATGTAACACCATTACTCCTTACATCATTCACTGTGTGCTTGCTGACTGGGTATCACGTCTGAATTTGTGTATTGAAAACAATGGTGGGCATATTGAACACGTTCTGTAAATAAAAGCGTTTGTTTTGCCTTTTTTATTATTTTTCCTATGATGCCGGACTTATGGGACACCCTGTATATATAAACAATGCACCTTCAATAAATATATATGTATGTATACCAAAATGGCTGGTTACGCCTTCTTAGCCGACTGACGGATTTCTAAGCCAACTGTCAAGAATACCTCCAAATAAATAGCGCAATCTGGCAACTGAAAAGTTATTAATATATATACACATACATCTGTCATTTACGCCTTATAACCCAGATTAAGCCAACTTGCTGCTTAAGCCAACTGGCGGATTTCGAGTTCTAACCCAAGTGATGCTACCCTGAACTCCCATTATGCACCTGGATGCCCAGGTGAGAAGATGTTGTCTCTCTCTTCTCTCTCTCTCTCTCTTAGGTTAGGCAGACTCCCCCCAGCTTGCTGGGGGATTCCTCTCTTTTTTTTGCACCCTGGGGGTTGGCACTGGGAGGGGGTGGCACTGGCACTCATTTGATCAATATTGTAATTGCTCTGCACTCTAACCTTTTGCGTCCATACTAATGCCATCCATGTATTCCGGACTGGCGATCCTAAGAGTGCGGAGAAACATTGAAGAAAATATGGCTTTCTTGATGGGGGTGTTATGTCCGGAGTAAAATGTACGTAGGACAAACTGTTT
The DNA here is from genome assembly GCA_023014485.1 of Bathynomus jamesi. Classification (NCBI taxonomy): domain Eukaryota; kingdom Metazoa; phylum Arthropoda; class Malacostraca; order Isopoda; family Cirolanidae; genus Bathynomus; species Bathynomus jamesi. Next base: position 175,685 of record JAJOZX010002207.1, read on the forward strand.
GTTTTTTACGATAAATACTAAACTTTGTCCAGTGCCCTTTTCGTTCATTTGTCAGTTATCCCACTGTATTGACTGGAATAATGCTTCAATTTTGTTTCACTCAAGCAACATTGCTAATAGAAATATTCTTGAGTTTGCCATTATTCAATTTAAAAATAATTTCAGCATTAGCCAGAGCCTTTTTAGCTTGATCCTGTTGTTTTGAATTCGTTCAGAACGGATTTAGACAATAGGGACAAAGTACTAAAACTCTGGTAGTTTTTCCTTATAAATTTGTATGCTCCTCCAACAATTTTCTTTTTGGTGACCTATATATAGTCTCGAACTTGTTATTTATTTCAGGATGTCATTAGACGAAAGCGCTTGAACACTCTTCTGTGTTTCCTTTTTCCTTCATGGTTATTTTCATCATAAATATTATTCAAGTGTTACTTTCATGAAATAATTTTCATATATACGTGGACAAGGTTTTCCACAGGAAATAAATTTTTGTTAAAATTTAAAAATATCACTCTGTTTGTATAAGTTAAAGTATTAATCTAATAGTTCCCAACGTGGGCGCCACCGCCCCCCCAGTGGGCGTTTGAGAATCTTTGGGGGACGCTAGGAAACTGTAAAATTGTTACCTTCTATAATAAATCATTTAGCACTTATCATGCTATATTATTATCTTTATGAGGGGGTACCAGAAAATATTGATGGACATAAGGGGGGCGTTGGCCTAAAACAAGGTTGGGAACCACTATATTAATCCTTTAAAAGATACTATTCTATTCGTATAAATTAAAGTATTAATCCATTAAATTTTTAATATTTGTGTAAATTGCTCAATGCCTAGTAGATTTTTTGGCATCCTTTTCGATAAGCCTAACGACGCTCTTCAAAGGTGCCACATCTATAATCTTAAACAGAAATTCCTAAATTCTAAATGTTCTTTACGGCTAATATAAATCACAAAAGGAGTTAAATGTAGAACCAAAATTTTATAAGTTCTTTTGCTAATATCACCATTAGACTAGGACTTTGCAACTTTAATAATTCACTGTGGAACAAATTTTAACTTTTTTTTTGTTTCTTGGACGTGAATAGGTCGGTCTTATAGGATTTTTTCCGCTGACTCCGAATATAGCCGTAGAATTTCTCTTTCACTCAAGGTTACTGAGAAATTTGTATTTTAATATTTATTCAAAAAGTGTATAGAAGTTAGTAAAAATATTTCATAAAAATTATATTAGTGGCAGATTGGCATTTAAAATATTCTTCTTAAAACTTCTTTGTCACTGATTTTCTCTTGTAGTTTTCATTAGGAGCTTCTCGCATCAATGTCCAGCAGTAATCAGCTAACATTGCCGGATCCCACCTCCCTTGGTAGCGTTTCTCCATAGTAGCTATATCTTGGTGGAACCTTTCTCCATGCTCATCGCTTACGTCGCCGAGGTTTTCAGGGAAGAAATCTAAATGGGAGTGCAAGAAATGGATTTTTAGTGACATATTACATCCCAATAACCTATATGCTTCAATCATGTCCTGCACTATTTTTTCATAGTTAGAGGCTTTGATGTTCCCTAGAAAATTTGTGACAACATTCTTCATGGCCTCCCATGCCACTTTTTCTTTTCCTCTCAAGGCATCATCAAACTTTTGATCTTTCATGAGCTCTCTGATTTGGGGACCAACAAAGATCCCTTCTTTTATCTTTGCATCGCTAAGTCGTGGAAACTTTTTCTTCAAATATTTGAATGCCTCATCTTCCTTGTTCATTGCTTTGACAAAAATTTTCATGATGCCAAGTTTGATGTGAAGTGGCGGTAAGTATATTTTCTTGGGGTCAACTAAGGGTTCATGAGACACATTCTTCAGTCCTGGGATACATTTTTGACGAAGTGGCCAATCCTTTACAAAATAATGCGAATCTCTGGCTCTGCTGTCCCATTCACAAAGGAAGCAGCAGAACTTCGTATAACCGAGCTGCATTCCCAGAAGAAGCGCGACGACTTTTAAATCCCCACATATATACCAACGAAACTGGTCATAATTAATCTGCTGAAGGATGAGTTTCATATTTTCGTAAGATTCCTTCATGTGGACAGCGTGCCCTACAGGAATGGAAGGGTATTTATTTCCATTGTGAAGTAGTACAACCTTGAGGCTTAGCTTCGAAGAGTCAATAAATAAACGCCAATCTTTAGATTTGTGCTCATGACCGAGAGCTAACAGCAGTCCATTTACATTATTACAGTAGCATAAACCACCTGACGAGGAGAAATACTGCATCAGATCTTTTTGGCGAGTGCGGAACGCCGATATGCTTGTATATTTTGCCAGCAAATTCCATTCACGTAACCTGGAGCCCAATAATTCCGCTTTCTTTTTCGGAAGGTCCAAATCTCTCACGAGATCATTCAGCATAACCTGCGTTATCATACGTGGTTTATTTGATTCAGGTTGCTGAAAGTCTGTATCTTTAGTGTCATCAATTTCCATTGGTTCAACTTCAGACTCTTCATCCAGTGTCCATGACTTTGGGGGAGTTGGAATTGGGTTATCATCGTCATGTAGTACTGGTCTCATGGCAGATGCAAGATTTGGGTATTGAATTTTATGTTTATTTTTGGCAGAGAATCCTGAAACGTTAGTCATACAAAAATAGCAATCCGTTAGGTGATCCTTGGGCTCTCTCCAAATCATTGGTATGGCAAATGGCATAGATTTGCGGGTACCTTTAATCCAACCCCTAAGAGTGACGGCACAGGAAATGCATGAGATATGAGGTGCCCAGGATTTGTCTTGGTCGCCTACCTTACATCCAAAATAAAGTTCGTAAGCCTTCTTCACGAGTGGGGTCATCGTCTTCCTCTGTGCCATTATGGTCAGTTCTCCACATACGTAGCAAAATGTATCTCTGGGATTAATAGTTTCGATTCATGCTGGCAGAAAATTATTGAAATCACGGAAAACTTTTTGGAATGAAAAACGAATTTTTTCTACTATGAAAAATTTTAAAATTTGAGCAAAACTTGAAAAAAATTTCTTTCTTTTTATTAAAAATCTGTTTGTTTAAATAGCTATATTTTTTTAATGCAAAAAATACTATTAAATATAGTTAACCTGGAAAAAAAAGAAAGTAAAATTAAATTAGTACACTTAATTTTAACTAATATTTTGGGAAAACTCTGAGTAAATGGAAATATTATTTTCTCGAAAACTATGGGTGATAGAAATATTCTGAAACCATATTTGGAATCAGCATCAAACGTTCTATAAGAAACACCAAATAGTTTTCAAGAAACAAAAATGTTGTTCCCTAGTGTAATCTTTTGTAAACGTGGCACCATGGGAGTTTCTCCAGGGAAAAACATCTTGAGAGAGGCAGTGCGCGCCTCGCCCTTTTCGGCAACCGGTTCGGCTCGGGTCCTTTGTTCGTTAATAACTCTCTAAGTAAGTGTAGTATTAAGGATTTAATTTTCTAATTAATCTGCATTGTAAAAGAAATCAACCTAATATCTTAAAAATTATCTATCCTTGTGAAATAAAGACTGAAAAAGGTAACTCGTCATTTATGTCCTTCCACGAGAGAAGCATTCCTCTCCCACAACGGACTGAGGGAGGGGACGCCATTGAGCGAAGGTATAAATAGATTTTTACGTAACTCGCAGTCAGCTTAAGTAAGTTTGAAAAGAAGAACCGTGGATGTCAGCGGTATAAACTTCATTGTCGGTGCAAGGAAGCGATATACTGATAATACCTTAAACATCGGAGATGGTGTAACGAAGAATAAAATTTTTTCTGACATTGACGCCCTATACCAGGATTGTAACATCATCATCTTCCGATATATATATATATATATATATATATATATATATATATATGCGCCTCGGTGGTGTAGTGGTTAGCGTCGCTGACTAGGAATCCATCAGCCCCGGGTTCGAGACCCGACGGCAGCCGGCGCGCAGCAAAACCCAGCTGTTCATCCTTCCACAAATAAAGGAAGTGGTTGGTAGATAAATGGGTACCCTACGTGGCCTAGTGGTTACGACGCTGGGCTGCTGATGGGGCGTGGTTCGGATTCCACGTTAAACTGTTAGTCTAAGGTGGAGTGAAAATCTTGACCTTCGTCAGAATGAACAATTCGAGCGGAAGCTAACTGAAGGTTAACCAAAGGTTATATATATACACAGGGTGGTCCAAAAGTTCCTATCTATTTTGCTAAAATAATATTATTTTAGGATAAAACTGTAGTAACATAATTAGATGTATATTTATTTAACAAGCTTAGGTCTAAGATTCGACGTGAGCACCATCAGTGTCTCTGCAAATTTCAAATCTGTCCACTGCATTGCGGAACACATTCTCAAGCATTTCTGGGGTTATTTTAGCGACTGCCGCGAGAATGCGGGTTCGCAGATCCTACAGGTCTGTAACTCTTGTTTTGAAAGCCTCAGACATTATAAAGCCCCACGCAAAGAAGTCTAATGGTGTTAAATCCGGAGATCGTGCTGCCCAGGCTCATCTTGGATAATTTTCTTCGTATAACTCGTGTAGCGCTTGAATATGGTAACCTTTCCTTTTTAAGGTTGATTTTAAAATCCTTAGAACACTCGTTTTTGGTATTCTCAGTCTACGTGATGGTGCGCGAGTTTACATTCTAGGATTTGTTTCAAAGCCATCTCTTACCAATTCGAGATTTTTTTGAGAGGTACCTGGACATCCAGATCTTGCCTCATCATGAAAGATCCTCTTCTGTTAAATTTATTGACCAGCTGGCGAATTGTTTTATCTGTAGGTCGTGGTTTGTGAAATCTTCTGTCGAATTTTTCTCGAATTTCTTTGCACTTCTTCCCTTAAATACGTAGGGTTACTACCATCACACGTTCTTGTACAGGGTGTTTATAAAGTCCCTATCTATTTAATTGAAAACGTAGCAAAACGGGTAAAATTCAATAACAATATAATAGAAGGCATACATTTAATGAATACTTAAGCATATGATTCTACATGAGCACCATCAGTATCTCTACAGAGTTCGAATCTGTCAGCAGCATTGCGGAACACATTTTGGAGCATGACAGGGGTTATTTTTGTAACTGCTGTTACGATACGAGCACGTAAATGTCCCAGCTTCATTCAGATGGCATTTTAAACACCGTCGTCTTTCAACAAGATGGGGCACCTTGTCATTACGCAAACGTTGTTCGGGAGTACCTAAATGAACGATTTCCAAATCGGTGGATCGGACGTGGAGGCAACAGGCCCTGGGCGGTTCGATCTCCTGACCTAACGCCCTTGGATTTCTTTGCATGGGCTTTATCAAATCAAACGCCTATCAAACGAGGGTTACAGATCTGCACGATTTACGTGCTCGTATCGTAACAGCAGTTACAAAAATAACCTCTGTCATGCTCCAAAATGTGTTCCGCAATGCTGCTGACAGATTCGAACTCTGTAGAGATACTAATGTGCTCATGTAGAATCATATGCTTAAGTATTCATTAAATGTATGCCTTCTATTATATTGTTATTGAATTTTACCCTTTTTGTTACGTTTTCACTGAAATAGATAAAGACTTTATAAACACCCTGTATAACCATCATCATATATGGCCTGCAGAAATTAAAATAGAAATATCATTATTTCAGCAAAATAGATAGGAACTTTTGGACCACCCTATACAGGGTGATGCATAAATGTGTTTCATAAATCGCAGGGTGTATTCGTGAAACAAAAGTGAAGAAATATACAATATAAACATAGGCCGAGAAACCTGTAGGTTTTACATTTTATGCAAATGCACAGTGTAATACATTTGCTTCATTAAAGTAAATATTCGAAATTGTCTCCTACTTCTTGAATGCATGCCTCAGCACGTCGTACCAGTGATTGTCTGACACACTCAAAAATTCCTGGAGTATTGCGGATCGTTTCGCAATTGTCTCGAACTCGTTGCCACAATTCATCATGTGCTCAGACTTATGGAAAATAAACTAGGCTTTTCAAATAACCCCACAAGTAGTAATCAAAATGATTTAAATCTGGTGACCGAGGTGACCACGGAATATCACCACCGCGTCCTAGCCACCTGTCAGGATAAACAGCATCGAGATATTCCCTCGTTAAACGGGCGCAATGAGCTGGTGCACCATCATGTATGAACCACATTAGTCGTTGAGTTCTGATAGGCACATCTTCAAGTAGCACTGGCAAATTCTGCTCAAGGAAACGCCTATACGAATCTCCATTCAGTCGTTGCGGTAGCAGATATTGACCGATAAAATGATCTCCAGTAATGCCAGACCACACGTTGATTGAAAATCGTTGCTGATGTGCTCTACTAGTTGTTGCGTGATGATTTTTCTCTGCCTAAGTATGTATGTTGTGAGTATTAGCAATGCTCTCCCTTGAAAAGGTTGCTTCAGTGTAAAAAATCTTTAGGAGTTTCATTTTTCTTTCGCGTGATATAGCTCGAAACCTACGGGTTTCTCGACCTATGTTTATATGGTCATTTTTCTTTACTTTTGTCTCAAGAATACACCCTGCGATTTATGAAACATTTATTCATCACTTTGTGTGTATATATATATATATGTATGCACTTCGTTGGTGTAGTGGTTAGCATCACCGACTACGAATCCATCGACCCCGGGATTGAGACCCGGTGATGGCAGGTGGCGCGCAGCAAAACCCAGCTATTCATCCTTCCACACAATAAAAACTGGTTCGTAGATAAATGGGTACGGATATGCGGAAGCAAAGCCAATCTCAGTAAGATTAGAACCGGTGCTACTGAAGATTCGAATTTTGAGAGCCACCACGTTTCTCACTCGTCCATGCCAGTTAAGATATACTGAAAGAGTTTATATACACTATATTGTTTTTCGCATTGGCTTCAATATGTATATTTTATAGGTGTACTGTTTCTGTTTATTTATATATATATATATATATATATATATATATATATATATATATATATATATATATATACATATATATATATATACTGTGTGTGTGTGTGTGTGTGTGTATATATATATATATATATATATATATATATATATATATATATACTGTGTGTGTGTGTATATATATATATATATAAAATCTCGTAAGGAGATTAAACGACGGGCCATATGTGAATACCATGAAACAGGGTCGTGCATATATGGAGCAAACTGCAGGTACAGCCACCCAAAAAAATGCTTCGATATGATGAATGGAAGAAGCAGATTTGGACAAAACTGCCACTTTTTCCACCCTCCTATGTGCAGACAGTCACTGACAGAGAGAAAATGCCTAAATATAGAGTGCCCATATTTTCACGTAAAGGGTACCCAAAGAAAAGAACGGGGAAGAGCAGGCCCTATCTGTATTAGAAGTAACAACAAGAACAAGTAAACAAATTTTTTGAGGAAATGAGAACTATAAAAGCACAGCTTGCCCTGCTAACAAGAAAGGACAGGACTCCGCAGGTATATTCCCACGCCATTACATACATCACCCCTCTATCCAACACCATCCAAAGATTCTCCTAAATGCAACGACCAAACCAATAACACCAAACAGGAACCGACATCGACCTGGAAACGACCACTATATAACACTATAACACGGAAATTAGAAACCCAATAAATGTTTTATACACAAATATTCAACGCCTCTACACGGACCATGCAGGCTGCAAATTACAATACTTACAGAATTTAGCTACCGAATCCAGCATAGATATTATATGCCTAACGGAAACACACTTGCATAAATGCGTAAAAGGCTGTGAAAACTGCATCGAGGATACTGAATTAGCATTGCTGGACTACAACATACACAGAACAGATAGATGGCTAGACAAGGGGAAGGGTGTTGCATCGACGTGAAAAACACATACACATGTGAAATGAAGGTAAACAAATCAAACAGCACAGTTGAAGTTATTATATTAGAAGTAAAAGAACTTAACCTAACCATTATGAACACCTACAGACCAACAAATACCACAAAAAGTGAATTCCAATTTGCTACAAATGAAATAGAAAACATTAAAATTATTTGAAACTCCAGCAACAAATATTCTAATTTTCTGAGATTTTAATTTCCCATTCATAACGTGGAAGAAAAATGACGAAGTTATATATGTCGAGAAGTTTCATGGCAACATTACTAAAGACGATAGAACCCAAGCAACAATGCTATTGGATATTATGGAACATTACGCTACCCAGAAAGTCTGTGAAGCCACGAGAAAAGAGAACGTTATGGATTTAATCTTGACAAATAACAACGAGATAATAATAAATAAAAAAGTAACACACACAAAGTTCTCCGACCATAACCTCATCGTTATACAATTGAAGTTAGCACCCAGAGGTCCGAAAACGCATCCTAGAGAGGGAGATGGAATATTTGAAGGGTTAAACATAAATTCAAAGAAAGTAAATTGTGAAAACTTAAATTAAGATTTAAAGGAGGTAAATTGGGATTCGTTACTTCATGAGAAGACTCCAAAGGAAATACTATGTATAATAGAGACTGAAACCAAACCTATAATACTGAAACATATTCCAGAGAGACAAGAAAGAAAACGTAGCAAGCTCGAGAGGAAAATCAGGACACTATTCAGGCAACGAAGACAAACCGTAAAACATCTGCGAAAATGAATTGGACCTAAAGCAAACATTCATACATAAGACAAACGAGGAGGAAAACAAGGTAGCAGAAAACATAAAAAATAACCCAAAATACTTCTACACGTTTGTGAAAAAAAAAATGCAGTGTCAGGAGAGTATTAGTCCGTTGATAGACGGGGAGGCCGAATACACAAATGACCCGAAAGAAATAAGCGAACTGCTTGGAGAACAATTTAATTCTGTGTTTGGCACCCCTAAGTCCGAGATGGAAGTGGAAAACCCAGACGAATTTTTCGACTTAGATACAAATCAACCAAGACCAAACTCCGGCACAAACCTATTAATGGACTTCGAGTTCACGGAAGGAGATGTAATTACGGCTTATCACAATGCGAGACAATTCAGCGCCAGAGCCAGACACATGGAGTGCCACGTTTCTGAAGAAATGCAAAGAGAGTATTGCCAAACCGCTATACTTACTATGGAGGAAATCACTCGACAGAGGACAAACTCCACTCCCCTTAACGAACGCGAACATTGCCCTCCTATTTAATGGTGGTAACAGAGCAATGCCCAAGAATTATCGGCCAGTGGCTCTCACCTCACACCTTATAAGTGTTTTGAACGTATAATTAGTGGCAAAACTACCTACTACCTCCAAGAAAAAGACTTATACAACCCAAATCAACATGGCTTCAGGGCTGGAAGATCATGCCTATCACAGCTACTAGACCACCAGGAGAAAATATTGGAAACATTTTGTCGAGGACAAAACATAGATGTAATATATATGGACTTTGCTAAAGCCTTCGAGAAATATGACGATGGAATCATACCACACAAACTTAAGAATACAGGAATTACTGGAAAGTTAGGAAGGTGGATATTTAATTTCTTGACGCAACGAGCACAAAGAGTGGTGGTAAATGGAATTAAATCGGAATCTCGGAAGTCGTGAACTCTGTCCCACAAGGGACAGTATTAGCTCTCTTGCTGTTCATAATCATGATTGCAGTTACTGATGCAGATATTAAGGACAGTATTGTATCATGCTTCGCAGATAACACAGATATGTAAGGAAATATTGAACGAAGGTGACATAAGAAAATTACAAAATAACATTGAAACATTATTCCAATGGGCAGAGGACAACAATATGAAGTTCAACGAAGAAAAATTCCAACTTCTAAGATATGGTAATAACAAGGAGCTACAGAAAAAAAGGGTACAAAACTATGCAAGCCAAACAGACAACAGCAAATCCACAAGTCAGGGATCTTGGAGTAATAATGTCGTCGAATGCAGAATTCAGAGAGCAATATAAAATCAAAATTACAACGGCTTGAAAAATAATGAGAATCATCTAGAGGAGCTTCCGCAGCAGAAAAGCAAACATCATGCTCAAATTAAGGAAGAGTCTAGTCCTACCAATAATTGAGTATTGCTCAGTACTCACAAGACCACACAGAAAACGAGACATTGCGAACATTGAAGCTATACAAATTACTTTTACGTCTAAGATAGAGGAAACGGAAGGTGAAGACTACTGGTCTCGACTACAATCCCTGAAACTCTACTCTCTCGGAAGAAGGCGCGAGCGGTTCACAATAATATACATATGGAAAATGTTTGAGGGCTCTGTCCCTAATCTTAGAAATGAAATAGAAACAAACTGGAATGAGAGAAGAGGCAGATTTTGTACGGTCCCAACTGCAGTGGGACAAGGGGCCATGAAAACGAGGATGGAAAATACCCTCACCATACGAGGCTCAAAACTAACTAAAATATCACGACTTAACCTAACCAATCGTCAAGGGCTTACAGTTAACCAAACTGGGCATTCAATTAAACTACCCGGGCATTTAATTAACCTAATCGGGCATTCAGTTGACCTAACCTGGCATTCAATTAACCTAACCGGGCATTCAATTAACCTAACCTGGCATTCAGTTGACCAAACCGGGCATACATACACACACACACATATATATATATATATATATATATATAGCGTTCAACATCCACCCGGCAACGCCGGGTCGCTCCGCTAGTCTTTATATAAATTTAGATGAATGTCACCAGGCCAATGGGACCTGTACACGTTGTTACATGGTGAGATTTCTCGTGTCACTGGAGATTTTCTTCAGAGGAGAGAAGTGATGCGATTGAGGTGTCGTGCCCGAGAGTACTTATGACGAGGTTGAGGTGTGACGTTTAAGGCAGAAGGAATGCTTTGAGTGTGGTTCGCAATGTGACTTCATCTTGGTCGTGGTTGTATGGAAACTGCGAAAGTATCCGAAGGCGTCTATATATATATATATATATATATATATATATATATATATATATATATATATATGTATATGTATATATACCTTTGATAATCTTTGGTTTGCTTCCGCCCGACTTGTTCATTCTGACGAAGGTCAAGCTTTTCACTCCACCTCAGACCTCAGTTTAACTTGGAATCTGAACCTCGCCCCACGAGCAGCGCAGCGTCTTAACCACTAGGCTACCGAGGGTACCCATTTATTTACCAACCACTTTCTTTTATTGTATGAAAGGATGAACAGCTGGGTTTTGCTGCGCGCCGCCTGCCGTCACCGGGTCTCGATCCCGGAGCCGATGGATTCGTAGTCAGCGAGGCTAGCCACTACACCACCAAGGCGCATATACACACACCACACACACACACATATATATACATACTGTATATATATATATATATATATATATATACAGTATGTATATATATATATATATATATATACAGGGTAGGCCAAAAAAAAATATTACCCAACTTTTGAAAAAATATTGTGGCTCATCCTCTATATTGTTCTTACTGCTGAGGCCGTATGTTGTACCCATACTTTTACTCTTTCAAACGCTGGCTTTGAATCTAGATTCAACGCTCCAGGAGTAGAGGTACAGGCTCACATCTGGAGGGAGGTATCAGAATATGGTGTTCAACTGAAAGGCGGTCAAAGTCAGCAACTGATAATTTCAGATGACATTCAGTTTCTCCATAAATAATTAATTTTCCTAATTTTTACACAAAATAATTAATTTATTTCCTTTTACATTTCAGACCTTCATTCTGCTATAGTTGGTGAACAAGTTATAACATAATGAAATACTCTTTGGAAGATGAAGCATTGATATTGAACCTGCGTAAGGAGAAACACTGGGGTGCAAAACGAATGAAGAAAGAGTTCCAAGTAAACGATGGACGATACCTGGACTTCAATATCTCATAAAGAAAATCGATATCACAGGGTCGACCAAACGAAAAGAAGGCAGTGGAAGGCCAAAAACATCACGTACTGAGGAAAAGATTGACATGGTTTCATTCATGATATGCTGTCAAGAAGAACGGCCCAACACCTACAAGTCCGTTGGAAAAACTTTCAAAAACTACGGGTATTTCTCACTCTAGTGTTCGTCGTACAGTAAAAGATGATCTGGGTCTTAAATGTTTTAAAAGAGTCGAAGCTCATAAACTCTCTGCATCAAATAAGCAAGTAAGAGTTGAAAAATGTCGTGCTCTGTTAGATCGATTCCCAGACAGAGGAGTGTCGAAAATATGGTTCAGCGACGAGAAGACCTTTACGGTTGCTTCAACAAGAAACACACAAAATGACCGAGTTTATGGAAGACAGGACAAAAAAGCTCAGTCTAGATCGACTTTACAGGGAACGTCCGCATTTTTCTCAAAAAGTCATGGTTTCCATCTTTATTTCAAAGTTGGAGAAGTCAGAGATTGAGTGTGTTGATCAAAATGCCAAAATCATTGCTGCCTATTACCAAGAAAAAATCCTTGATGCGGTACTGCCGTCGATAAGGGAGAAGTCAAGGTTGCAAGCGTGCATTGATAATGAAGAAGGACACATTCCGCATAATCTTGAACTCGATTAAGCAACTGTATAGAAAGAGAAAATTTTTCTACCCGTGTCTGTATAACAACGAATTACAAAATAATGGTTACAGTTAGCAAAAATCTAACTTCATCACGAGATAAACCGTGAAATTCTATACAGGACACATATATTGATTGTACAAATAACATTTGATAAAGGTAAACTTATATTGTTCAAAATCAGGGTAATATACATATATATATATATATATGCTGCAAACCCACAAGGAAAAAGAAAAACGATTCCAAGGCCTTTCGTGTATTCAGAGCTACACCTCGTCAGGGAATCATTCCCTGACGAGATGTACCTCTGAATACACGAAAGGCCATGGAATCGTTTTTCTTTTTCCTTGTGGGTTTGCAGCATTCATTCATTTCACGTGTTTAATTGTGAAATTCATCCCATATATATGTATATATATATATATATATATATATATTTATATATATATATATATATATATATATATATATATATAAAATATACAAAAGAAATAATTTTCTGCACCTTGGTTAAAAAAATATAGGAAGTATGATCCCTAACACTATGCCACTTCCTTCTAACATTCTCGAAATCTTCATCTCCTTGCGCAGAGGGGAGTAGTGTCAGCCAAACCATTATGGAATGATGCCTCGGAGCAGTGGCGTAACAAGATATTTTTGCGCCAGGGACAAGTTTTACGAACTGCACCCCCACTTTATATAACTAAAGCAAAAACAATCCTGTAATTTTAATTGTATTTGTACATCTCTATTACTGCATGTGGTACTTGCGTTCCGTGACACAAATTGCAGGCTAAACAAACAATAGCTTTGGTCTTGATTAAACTGAAAAAAAATAAAAATAAATGAAAACCAAACTTCCAATTCAAAATATTGTATTTAGTATAGAAATTCACATGTTTACTTTCTGAGCGTCATTAGATGCACATATTTCAATTATATCATTATAATCAATGGTACTTACAATTGGATATTCAGTGAACAAAATAACCAAACCGCTTAGGCGCTGCTGACTCATTGTTGATCTCAAGTAGTCTTTTATTAATTTAAATTTGTTCAAACTGCGCTCAACTGTTGCCGCTGTGACGGGAAGTAATAAAAATATGCGCAGAGCGATTTCAGTATTAGGATATGAGGCTGTAGGACATCACTCATGGGCAGAGGCGAGTAGTATAGCCGAAAAAGGGGAGAGTGCAGGAATGTTGCAGGTTATTATGTAATGTTGCAAAGGGGGGTGGGGGTGTTGCAAAGGGGGATTGTTGCAAAGGGGGGAGGGGGTTGTTGCAAGGGGGATGTTGCAAAGGGGGATGTTGCAAAGGGGGATGTTGTAAAGGGGGTGGGGAAAGGGGGGGTGGGGGGAAAACTTGGAGGCGGCGTTATCCCCCAAGAGACAGAAGGAGGAGGAGGAGAGAAAGGAGGAGAGGTGTTCACCTGGCAGGAGCCAAGTGCACACTAAGACTTCCAGCCGGTCTGGCGTTGTTTTATAGGCTCCTAATCAGCCAGTTGGCTGAGTTGCCAGATACCGCCATGTATTCCATTGTATACATTATTATCCTAATCAGCCAGTTGGCTGAGCCAGAGACGCCTGAAGAAGAGAGAGAGATGCCTGTAGGAGGGAGAGACGCCTGTAGGAGGGAGAGACGCCTGAAGAAGAAGAGAGAGATGCCTGTAGGAGGGAGAGACGCCTGAAGGAGAGAGGATAGGTGCACATGCAGGAGTACACATGCAGGAGGTACACATGCAGGAGTACACATGCAGTAGGTACACATGCTGGATGTACACATGCAGGAGTACACATGCTGGAGGCAAACATGCAGGAGAGAGAGAGAGAGAGGCGCCTGAAGGAGAGAGAGAGAGAGGAGCTGAAGGAGGGAGAGAGACACCTGAAGGACAGAGTGGAGTTCTCCCCCAATTTATTTTCGTTTCCCTAACCTAAGAGGCCACTATGGGGTTTACCAAAGGGCATGAAATAGAAGGAGCAGAGCTCCTTACTCGGCCGGAGCCGAGGGGGGAATGGTTCTTCATCAACTTCGCGATCTTTTATAATCCTCTATTCTGGCTGAGTTGCCAGATAGCGCAAGGTATTCCAGATAGCGCCATGTATTCTAATAAGCATTGTGTACCACAATATGGTAGATGAATTAAATAATTACACACTTAATTGAAATATAGATGTATATAGTGTTTTACAATAGATGTATATAATGGTAATATTAATATTTGGAACATTGAGTACTTAGCTTCCTTGAAGTTGAACGAAGCAAATAACGTAGTTATCCATAATTCAACCAACCATAGAAAACAGAATTATAGAAATATATATATATATATATATATATATATATATATATATATATTAAGCATTGTGTACCACAATATGGTAGATGAATTAAATAATTACACACTTAATTGAAATATAGATGTATATAGTGTTTTACAATAGATGTATATAATGGTAATATTAATATTTGGAACATTGAGTACTTAGCTTCCTTGAAGTTGAACGAAGCAAATAACGTAGTTATCCATAATTCAACCAACCATAGAAAACAGAATTATAGAAATATATATATATATATATATATATATATATATATATATATATATATTAAGCATTGTGTACCACAATATGGTAGATGAATTAAATAATTACACACTTAATTGAAATATAGATGTATATAGTGTTTTACAATAGATGTATATAATGGTAATATTAATATTTGGAACATTGAGTACTTAGCTTCCTTGAAGTTGAACGAAGCAAATAACATAGTTTACCTTCGAAAACGCCATAATAGAAAACAATTAATTTTATGGGTAACTATTTCGACAAAAGTTTACTATAATTATATCAGTCTTTTAAATATCGTCTGATATATATATATATATATATATATATATATATATATAAAATACCACAATATATATCTTCTATTATTCAATAACACATTAGAAAGATTTACGCAATAATAGAATTAACAAAGTTACCCTATTTCGTTAGACAGAAACGAATTTTTATAAGGAATACCCAGCTTCATTAAACTTGAAGATGAACGAAGCATACAGCCTCATTCCTGCGACGAAAAAAATGAAAAATGACGTAAAATAAAGAAATTATTCATTGCCCAAGCCACTATAGCGAGGTTGGTTTCGGAGAATTCGAACGAAAAAGGTCTCTAGGGACCTTTTTCGGGCCGAGAGATTATCTTTCTACAAGCTATTCGAGCAGAAATCACCACTGGCTTCAGATATTAATTTTATCATTCTTATTATTTCTACAAATATTTACGCGTTATTTTTTATGGTGTCATATAGAAATATAATGATATATATATATATATATATATATATATATATATATATATATATACCCTTTGGATAACCTTTGGTTAGCTTCAGCCCGAATTGTTCATTCTGACGAAGGTCAAGGGAAAAACGTACACACACAATATATATATAATATTATATATATATATATATATATATGCTACACACAGACCGTGCATGGAACTCTTCTGGGATAATTAAATCCACTATAGTCCGAGTAAGTAATGACAAATACCGCCTCGGTGGTGTAGTGGTTAGCGTCGCGGACTACGAATCCATCGGCCCAGGGTTCGAGACCCGACGGCAGCCGGCGCGCAGCAAAGCCCAGCTGTTCCACACAATAAAGAAAGTGGTTGGTAGATAAATGGGTACCCTAGGAGGCCTAGTGATCAAGACGCTGGGCTGCTGATGGGTCGTGGTTCGGAATCCACGTTAAACTGTAGGTCTAAGGTGGAGTGAAAAGCTTGACCTTCGTCAGAATGAACAATTCGGGCAACGACGCGGGCAACGGGTCACTCGCAAAGAGAATTTAATCATTGGTAAACTTCCTTCCAGACCACTCTTTCTATACATATATATATATATATATATATATATATATATATATATATATAGAAAGAGAGCGAGAGTTTTGTTCAATAAATAATAATCGAAAATAACTGCACGATTTTCTATGTAGCAATAATAATAATTAACAAATACGTGATTTAAAATAACAGGACCATTTTACCCGAGGCAGTAGTATATCCGAAAAACCGTAATGCACGATTTTTTCTATGTAGCAATAATGATTAATGCAACTATAGTTTACCTTGACTTTCATATGCTTCTATCCTGTTTTATTAATAAAGATTTTTAACTTTTAATAACGTATGAATAAAGATTTTTAACATTTAATTTTATTTTAGTATTTATTCATGCCACGCCGCCTTAGACCACAGCTTAACGTTGAAACCGAATGTTCTTTTTAAAATATAATTAGGCATTATTATCCTAATCAGCCAGTTGGCTGGTTGTCAGATACCTCTTTTTTTTATTATTGCATACATTATTATTATAGACTCCTAATCAGCCAGTTGGCTTAGAAGGCTTAAATATTGCCAGATACCTGTTGTATACAGAATACCGGTAGTAGAAGGCATAACAATAAACAACATTGCATCATTCTTTTTATTATAAATATATAGAAAATAAATATACATTTGAGGAATATGCGTATAACAGAAATATATACACACAATTATGGATATATATATATATATATATATATATATATATATAAATAAAATATACATTTCATATACATTTGAGGAATATGCGTATAACAAATATATACACATAATTATATATAAAATAAAATATACATTTCATCAATATGTACATAACAGAAATATACACACACACACAAATATGGTGATATATAAATAAAATATACATTTCATATACACTTCAATATGTACATAACAGTACAGGAGAAATATCAAGCAAAATGTATATATATATATATATATATATATATATATATATATAAACACAAATCAATAGAAATATGTACATAATCAAAATATATATATACAATTCCCTTTTTTTTCAAAATACTAAAATCGGTCTTAATCGAGTTTACAATTACATCATTATTGCTCTGCATTACGCAGTCTATGCGGCTTAATAATATTTCACCGCTTAAAGTATAGGGAAACCTGTATTCGATATGAATGGCTTTCATATCGTTCAGTACTATTTTTGTTCCCACTTTACAACCGGTTGGCAAGTCATCTTTAAACACGTCTAGAATACAATCAAAAGCACGCACAAAGAGTTCATCGTTAGCTACATTATTAAACACAAGTTTATAAGAACGCTTTTCCAATCGAGGGTTTATTTCTACCGACTCGCGCTTTTCAATCGTGAACTCTTCACTCAACATAACGGCAATTGAAATAATCTTCTAAATCGTTACGACAACTGCGCGTTATATAAAGAAATAGTTCTTCAGGGTGAACGGTGTAGGTGAGCTCAGCCTTGTACCGATCAATTGCTTTGTACCAAAGTTCATGGTATTTCAAAGAGTCTAAACTTTTTAAATAAACATCCAGCACTAGACCATTCTCACCAGTCCTACACTCGGTAAACCCATCGAGCAGAGCGGTGTATGCGTATTCAAGTACTGTATCAAAATAAAACATATCCGTAACACGCGCGTCTAATATAGGTTTCAGTTTACGGAATCCGACGATTTCAAACATTCTGTCGAGGATGAAACGGTTTCGCGTAGGAATAAGAGCGTTATTATCAGAAGCATTCTTCCACATCAGCCTTATATCAATGCACGGCCGATCGTTATTTATACACAACGTACATACAACGGCGTATGAGGGCGCGTCACTAATCTGCTCTCTTCTTGTACCTACGTTAGCAGGTATTTTATAACGATCTTCACACCACTTATCAACTATCACGAAGATTCTATTCATCTCCTCGATACTTAAATAAACCCGTTTGTTTGTCGGTCTACATTCCGTTTCCAGTACATAGCTAATGGTACCGGAATTACGCCTGAACACGCGCAACGATTTCGTCACGGACACATCGTACGAGGCGTTGAGAATGCTGCTCAAAGGAAGTTCCATCGTATTCGAGGAGCGCACGTCTACTCGGCTCAAGCTCTGAGATAACTATGAGCCGTGTGAGGCACAGGCAGGAACGGTTCGTCACTACCAGCCTACGCACTTTGGATAAGAACTAGGCGCTAATCATCTCCACACTCCGGCGCACTATTTGAGAGGAACATATGCTCATATTTTTCCTTTCTACCCATCAAACGATACTCGTCTCTAAAATCTGTTAAAAACTCACGCATGGCACTAGCCACAACCTCACTATGAACCTCATCATGATATACGTTAATATAGTGATAAAAACACCTAAGATTGTCCATGATCACGAGATTCACATTTTCAGACGTAGGGTATGAGTAATCGACATGGTGTAGCATGACGTAATACCGCTTGTCACACCACCCATCCACAAGGCTCATTATCCATACCTGCTGCTTCTCTTCTGCACGCGTTGTTTCTTTTACTTCACGGTGTATGTGAGACTTTATAAAGTTTAGCCCTGCAGCATACTTCAGCACATCGTCTGTGCAACGAAAGCCTTCAACAGTCTCACCAGAACATCCGTAGAGTATTTGTACATCTTGGAACTTCGCACAATCCAATGTGGTTTTAAAAGAGGCATAGGAGGGGGAATAGGAAGTTTTTCGGTATCCACCACATCCTCACACTTTACTGAATACCATTTCATAAACGTTGTGCAAGCAATATTAAAGGTAGCCATTTCAATATACGTCTGATCTGAATACACGTCTGATCTCTCGGGCTTACTGCGGTCGACTGACCACGCAGGGACTCCCAGATAGTAGCATGACTCACGCAGTGGGCGGAGCTTAGAACTTTCACCCACACACACACACACACACACACACAAAGGAGAAAGTGAAACGCTATTTGATTTATTGAGATATTCATATATTTACAAATACGATTCGAGATATTCAAGTATATATATATATATATATTTACAAATAGATACGATTATATACAAGACGTGTGAGTTAGAAGCATCATTGGTATCCAAAGGGTACGGTATCATAGGTGCCAGGTAACTGGTAACGTTTCCTATAGGTGTTACGGCACACCATCGTACCCCTAAGTTCCTTCACGCCTCCCAGCTTCTGCGCCCGAAAATTGTGGGTGCCTACAATTAGTTGGTGAGGTTCCAAACATACTAGATCCTTCAACGACTCAAAGTTAACAACCTCCCGATTCGCATGGTTGAGCGTAATACCCTTTGCCTTCACGATATATTTCATTTCATCCCCTACCCTGACCCGTACCCCATAAGTCTTAGGTCCTGTTGAGATAAAAGAGTCGGCGTATGCGTCGTCCCCATACTCATCCTTGATCTCATCAGTGAGCTCGCCGAGGAACTCCCCAATAGCGGGCATGTAATCACCCTCCCTCTCTGTGAATATCACGCTATCTGTATCGGCATACAATACTCTCCGCCCAAGAGAATGCAATAGACCCCAAAGTTTTATACGGGCGTAGGCTGTTGTGAAGCTCGCCACAGGTATGTTTGTAACCCTTGAGGTATCTGTGGCAAATTCAGTGTTGTTGTACTTTATTACGTAAGTATTACCTACATTCACGATCTCCATGACCTCTTTATCGGGGGCATTGGCATAATCCCAGACATCGCTATAACTTTGTGCCAAATGAATGTTCCCTCTGCCGGTATTCTGCGCAAATTTTCCCCATAGACTGTTTAGACACAACTTTGCACTAAAGCGCTTGCCAGGATTCTTTACAATTTGGACACGATCAAGTTGTATACCTTCGCGGTCGCGGTAACGTTGAATATAGGCAGACTTTTCATCTTCGGTATCAACTCCTCGCGGATACCCTGATGCTTCAACCTTATCCTTCAAAAAGGCGTTTATATATGGTGTGAAAAGGTTGGGGAGCTTCTGAAACCTCCACACCTCGTGTATCTTCAGTATTCTATAACCATGGCGTACGGCTAGGGCCAGCTCAGGACTTGTATATACGCCTCTGATCTTACGCTGGTGGGGTATATGGTTACATTCGCCGTTATCCTCTTCCGCGCACTTCACGCACAGGGGAAACATGAGCTTGTCGTCGATAACGACAGGTAAGATCGGCATCCATAAATTGCGTGGGGGGAGTACGTCTACGAAAGAGAGCCCAAAGTAATGATCATTCAAATTTTTTGAAAATTCATTGATGGATGGTGCTAGGTCCCACCAGTTTCTCAGGAGCGCCCACGGGGTACGGATTGCTCTTCATCACGTATGGGTATAAAGAACAGAAATCGTAGTAATGGAGCTTCACGCCCTCCGTAGGTGGGAAGTATAGTCTGAAAGGATTTGTACGTCCTCCAAACAAGCTATCACCACATTTGAGAGGATCCAGCACCATTGAACGCTTGATCGTTTTTATTTCCTCACGGTATACATCGTCTGTCTCCATCCGTGCATCATATTCATGCTCCCACAAGACTTTGTGAGTGAACTGTGATCCTATAAGTTGATCGCGGGTGCGGGTCGATGCAAGACAGTCGGCAGGAGACCTACCGTGGATATCTCCGACGATCCGCACTCAGGACGGGGGCATCCATGCCACCAGCACCATTAAAGGATACACAGTCTTCACACCAGTGACACGGTTTTCACTTAACCCATCAACCCAAAAAACACGTCCATTAATCTTAATGGGTACTTCACCCGTGTTGCGGGCGTGCTTTATGTATACACCTGTTTGTTGCTGCAGGTGTATGAGCCAGTAAATAGCCTTGTGTCCGTAACTGCGGGGGTTGTTTCGGTGAATAATGGCTAAGGTGTCTTTAGGCATGAAGTTATTCTTGAACACCGTAAAACATAATGATGCGATGGTGGTTGCGACTTGCAGTGGATCGCATTTGAAACGGGCTATGTACATACTTCTAAAGG
This sequence comes from Bathynomus jamesi, assembly GCA_023014485.1. Lineage (NCBI taxonomy): Eukaryota > Metazoa > Arthropoda > Malacostraca > Isopoda > Cirolanidae > Bathynomus > Bathynomus jamesi. Next base: position 197,086 of record JAJOZX010002207.1, read on the forward strand.
CCTGGAAACATACTCTAAGCACGCGCACATCATTCACGCAATAACGCTCACATTCATCAGCTATATTATAAGGGTTACTTTCATTAAAACTGTCGTAGTATCGATCAAAGTCTTCATCATCCACAGTCAAAATAATGTTTGGGGGGTGGTGGGCCTACGTAGTTTAAAGTCTCGCTGGTGAGGAAAGTGTATGGGAAGTATCCTTTGGAAACTTCAGCTGCTACTCCCATCACCTTGGGTAGCTTTGCTAATTTACAAGGTGTGAATAATAAAGTATCTTTAAATTGTACATTGCCTCTTATCTGCATCTGTATTAATTTGTTGCCTCTTTTCAATGGATCACCTGTAAATATCTCAGAGGATTCGTGTTCAAGCAACTCCTTATAAAGGAACTGCGTGTCAAACTTTGCCCCGTTATGGGCGAGAATATACACAGTCATTTTTTTGAACTTGTCGGCTAACTTGACAATATAGGACACAAATAGTTTCACAGGACTATCGCTGACATTCGTTTTAAAAACGTTTGTCCGTTTACCGCATTTGGGGCACTCGTCACATTCGATACCCATACACTCATCACAGATGGTCTGGCTCACAAGTAAATGTGGAATTACCTCTTTGGTTTCAGCGTTCGTATATGTTTCTATATCGTAGTACACAGTTATACAAGGGTTATTTTTAGGCTTAGCATCTTTCATATAACACACATGCTTTACTCCATCCGCCTTATATTCCTCCTGGCATGTAGGACAGTGAATTACGTCGCACTTGTGCTTAAATTTTCCCCAATTATCCATTGTGTGAAACATACCACATTCACAGATTCTCATTTTCCTGCACGTACCAATTGATTTATGGAGATCAAAGCAGCTATTATTGAAAAATGTGCGTCTACACACATCACAGTCTCTCTTCTCAACTACACGGCTTTCACATTTGGTGCTTTTACACTGCTCACATACCATGTGACATTCTTTACAATGTCTCACTATATCATCCGCAAACTCGAGGCACCCCTTACACAAATCATGATGTCTCCCATATTTTCGACTTTTGTCATAACTCGCGTAAAGCCCCCTTATATTACGGATGGGGAGATACGTTGTCCCTGACAATCCTAAAATAAGTAGGGGCCTTGTACGATCTCTCACACAGCTTTTAAAAACATACACAGTCCGGCGGCGATCATCCAAACCAAATAAACTATGCGCACATTCATTTCCTGTTCTACCTTTCTCAGCTCTTCAGGACCCATATTACAGTCAAATTCAAGTTCACAGTCTACAGCTAGTTTACGGGCACGCTCAACGATCGTAGGCAGCCAAATTTTTTGAGTCCGTGTATTTTGTACAGTAAACATACGTGCTAAGAGTACTGCTATAAAGCCGCAACCACGATCGACGTTTATATGCCTTCGGTAAATAGTTGGAGAATTGAAGTTAAGAGTGTACGGTATGGCACTATGACCCGCAACACGGAATACACGGTCAATATTTACCGTGAAGTTGTCCATATTGAAGGCTATACTACTTTGGACGGCTTGCATTATACGCCCTAATATATATTCTACATCTTCAGCAGCCAAACGTCTAAACGGTACTATCACCCAATAATCGTCTACATCACCGTCATCTGACCCGAACCCAAAGGACAGACTCGTCCTGACCTCACGCTCGTCGCGATTCTGAAGAGCAAAACTCTATAATACGCTGTACTACCCTGCGTATCCCGCGCTCAATTCCATTGCTATACATGGTCCTTCTCTAGGGTCGACCCTGACTCTATACCGATTTCTAGTCAAGGCGGGGTGGGGCTGCGGATCGCACTAACTCGAACGTATAATCCTCAACAGAACGGGGGCGGAATTAGTGGATATATTAGGTGCTGCTGCTGATGGGGGCCCTGTTGCGTAGGAGGGTTGGGGATCTATTATTGTAGACTTAACAGAACGGGGGGCGAATAAGGGGGTATATTAGGTGCTGCTGCTGGGGAGGTTTGTTGCGTAAGAGGTTGAGGGTTGGGGGTCTGCTGCAACAGACGTATTTCGGTCGCTTTATACCTGATGTGGGTTCTCATACCTCCGCTTTGGACGTGCAACCTGTATCGCTGGTGAGGGTTCAGGGGAGGAGATCACAACTACACTGTCGTCGAGGTCATCCGTAATGATAGGGTGCTCTACCTCATCGTCGGTTCTGTGGGAGAAGAAATATAAGGATCAGCACTCAAAATTTGTAATATTTTGTAAATGACCACTTAGGAGTGTGACGTGTTAGAAATGGACTCTGTAGAAAAATTCAGATTCACGAGCCCATCCACATGTATTATATCTGGACCTACAGGATGTGGTAAAACTGTGTTTATGCTTAAAATCATTAAAGAAAAGGGCGAGATGTTCTCGAAATTTGTGCATAAAGTTATATGGTGCTATTCGACGTATCAATCAGTGTTCAACGAGTACCAAGATGATATTTTGTTCCACAAAGGTGTATATGACGTTAATTCGTAAAGGGAAATGAACATACAATCATTGTAATTGACGATCTCATGTTGGAGATGGATAAAACGTTTGCCGAGACATTTACAGTATACTCCCACCATCTTAACATAAGCGTGTTCTTCATCAATCAGAATCTATTTTTCAAAAATAGATACATGCGCGATGTGTCGTTAAATACGCAATATCTAGTCTTATTCGCGCAACGTAGAGATGTATCACAAATTGGGGTATTAGCCAATCAAATGTTCCCGAATCAGCGTAAGGAGTTTTTGGAAGTTTATAAAGAAGCTACAAGCACGCGTTACGGATATTTGCTTTGCGACCTTCATCCGCGAAACACGTTTAGAGTGCTTCTGCGAACGAATATATTTCCAAACGAGCCTGAAACGGTGTATATTCCAGAATGACAAAGAGACTAAAGAAATACCATGAATTAATAAAAATCTATCATCGACTGCCCCGGGCAATGCAGCAGATGTTTATTAAAAATATCGACGCCGACTTTTTAAAATGCATCTGTGAAATCTGTCTTAACGTTATAAATTGCAATGTATCAATGAAAACCCATCAGAAGGCTCGCCTACGCCGCTACAAGAACATAATACGTGCACTCGCTCGTAAAAGTCAAACTGTAGCGAAGAAAAAACGAATTATTGTGCAAACAGGAGGGTCATTTCTCCCCATCTTATTTTCAGTTTTGGGCCTTTACTGACTAGATTAATATAATGAAGAAAGTGGTAGTGATTCCCCACGAGGTGTACGCTTCACTGCAAAGAGACACGGATCTAGATCCCGTAAAAGCAGACTTAAAAGAATGGAAAGCGAATTGTTAGCCCTATTAAACAGTGAAAAAACACCTGATGAGAAAAGAATCTTATACCAAGAAGCTCTGCAGAAATTTCTTCACGAGTACGAAAATTATAAGAGCCCTACAGAGATTCCTGTGGTTATTAGGCACAGCACCGATGGCGACATAGGACCTGTACCCGACGACACAGCTGACCAACCAAAAAGATTAGCCACACAACATATCGAACATGTATTAAAAAATACCCTCCCACTTACATTGAGGAGTAAAGGCTTAAGTCTTTATAATCTATTGAATGAGGATCCCGCCATACAATGGACCGATACAGGGGAGATCATTGTGGAAGGATCAAAGGTACAGGGATCGAATATCGTAGACATTGTCCATGATCTGGTGAGAAAGTGGGATAGGCCATCACCATCAGGATGGAAGCATATTAAAGCAAGACTACAACAAATAAATGTCCCTAAAACGTTGATAGGAAATCTGAACAGGTTAAAACTTGGAACATGCAACGCCTGTGACACAATTGAAGGCGCCGTCACCCCGCGGTAACACCTTTGAAGAGGAGCAAGAAGAGGTTAAACCAACCCTACCCACGTGCCTCTAAAATACGCAAATGGCTAACGTATTAACTAAACGCTATTATGACATTTCTACCCCATCCTCTTACGGCGGCGTAGATAGACTGCAGAAGTGTTTACGGAGTAGGAAAAAAAGATGTTGAAAGATTTTTGAGGGAGCAGGACGCTTATACGCTTCATAAGCCTGTGAGAAAAAGGTTTAAAACAGCCAAGACAACGGCTTCCTCGATTGATTCTATTTGGCAAGCAGATTTAACAGACATGCAAAGATATTCTGTGTATAACGATGGTTACCGCTACATTCTATTCATAATAGACGTATTCTCTAGATATCTGTGGCTAGTTCCTCTGAAAAATAAATCACCTGAACAGTTGCTAAAGCCACCAAAACGCTAATGTTAAAAGAAAACAGGGTTCCTGGCTATTTTTGTACGGATATGGGGAAGGAGTTTATAGGCCGTGCTTTTCAGAATATGTTGACAGAGTTTAATATCAGCTATTACACAACCAATTCTATACATAAGGCTTCTTTAGCTGAAAGAGTTCAGCGCACCATAAAGGAACGCATGCACCGTTATTTTACACATAAAAACACATACAGATTTCTAGACATTCTGGAATCATTGGCATCATCCTACAACCGCTCACACCATCGCACGATTGGGGCAACACCTAACGAAGTTTTAGAAAGAGGTACGCTCCCGAGAAGAGATGGACACCACCACCACCACCACCACCACACTCTGTGCGCTTCAAAATCAATGATTATGTAAGGCTGTCGCGTTCGGGGAATAAATTCGCAAAGGGTTTTGAGCAAGGATGGACACGCGAGATTTTTAAAGTTAGGGCTGTGAGACCTAAAGGTGTGATAATGATGTATTACATTGAAGATTTGAATGGGGAAGAAATCTCAGGAGGCTTTTACCGCGAGGAATTGCAGAAAGTTGCGTTTAATTTAGAAAAAAATGTGTTTAAAATTGAGAAAATTTTAGGAAGCAAAGGTTCAGGAAGGAGAAAAATGTACCTGGTGAAATGGCTAGGGTACCCAGAAAGCTTCAACACCTATATAAAAGCTGATGCAATAATGAAGCTTAAATAGTATGCAACATGGCTCCTAACCATTTCTACGTCACACTCCCGTCCTCCTCGTCCCTGTCTGTACACCCTAACAACACGCTAGCCAACTTTGTAACAGAACTCCATGGGCACATTGAATTGGGTCGTGATTCGTATGAGGTTGGGGATATGCGAAATTCAGCTGGACACCGTCTTTTTTAAATATTGAACATAAAGAAACCGTTTTTACGATTCTTAGAGACATTGACGAGTGTGAAAAAGCTGGGGTAGCTATGGATGAAACTATGCGCATCGCTTGGACTAAGATTGCACGGTATTACAGTACAGAAGTAAGACTAGGGCCGGGTCAATATGGTTCGGCCGAGGATGTTGTGAGAGGCTTAAACGTAAGTTTAAGAAACTCAAACCTTACGAATGATTTAGTATATGAAATCGTAAACAACCCTGCACATACACTAATCCTAAAATCAAAGACTAACAGATGTCTTAAAGAACATAGAAAGTTCAAAATTCTAACCAACGGCCGATATAGCGCAGCCTTCCAAAGAGACACATTTCACGAGACACAGTATAACTTGTCCAGATTAATGTATCAATTGAAGATGGAGAAATTGGCTGAAAGGTCCCCAGACATGTGCTATATTTACAGTAATATAGTGGAGCACCAGTTTGTTGGGGATACCCAGGCACGCCTGCTGCGCATTGCTCACATCCCCAACCATAGAGGAAGGAGTTTGAGTATTACATATGACAGACCCCATTATGTGAATGTCGCAACTAATTTAATAACCAATATCACAATATATATAAGAACGATTGAGGGCGAAAACTTCCCATTCGGTAACGGGAGCTTAACAGTGAAGCTACACTTTCGACGCACTGAGTTATAATGGATAGAAAGCCTTTCACCGTCTATCGAGGGATGCGATACCAGCGCGGTAGTGGACTTGGATCCATTTTTTCATCCATACTACGTACGGCTGTTCCTTTGCTGAAGAGGGGTGCCAGATACCTTGGAAGGAAAGCGCTACAATCAGGCCTTAACACTGCAGAAGACATATTGGCCGGGGCTAAACCTAAAGAAGCCCTAAAAAAACATTTAAAGCGTACACGGAACGAAATCATCAAAGATGCAAAGAGAAAAATGCGTGGTGGCGGGAAGAAGAAGGAGGGCTCCCCGGAAGAAGAAGAAGGGGTCACGTGGTATTAAACGTAAAAGGCTATCAAAAAAGAAATGCTGTAAGCGAATGAAACCTATGGTTGACCACTTTTTTGACTGATATAAGCTAAGGATATTGATCTCATGAATCATAGTTTGTTTACCACTTGTCGAGAGAGGAGTCACTATTTCGCCATGGCACGCTTCATCCACCCATGTAGTTCACAATGCTGTAAGTCGGAGCTGTCCTTTTTTGAGCTCCCGCCAACCCAAGTTTCTATTGAGCACAGTGACTTTATTACAATTAACCCTTTAAACACAATTAGTTCCCCGAGTGCACCTATAGAATTCGTGATACCCAGCTCAGGTCCTTACTTTTTTGATCCAAGCTGTGTGCACATGTACGCTAAGCTACGTATAGCCCATTCTGATGGAACGGCCTGCGATGACAAATATGCTGTATACCCTGAAACAAACTTTCTGCACGCCATATTCAACCAGTGTGACGTATATTTAAATCAGACCAACATATCGGCAGGCACGGGGTACTATCATCTACGAGCCTATTTGGAAAATGTCCTCAACTTTTCCAAAGAAGCGAAGGCTACCTTTTTAAGTGCGGAGGGATATTATCAAACTAAAGATGAAAATAGTATAAAGGACAAATTTAAAAATTCTAAAAAGAAAATATACGAGTGTTTTGGACGGTTGCACACAGATTTCACTTTCCAGGAGAAGTTGCTTGTGAACGGGGTGGATATGAAAATAAAGCTCACCCGCACGAGTCCTGAGATCTGCTTAAATCTGGATGCGAATCAAGAAGAGGGCGCAAAGTCCGTTGTGGTTCACATTATGGACACATACCTCCGCGTACGGCGAGTGAAATTAAGTTCACCAAAACAACTAGAAATTGAGAAAAATTTACTAAACGCTACAGTGAAATATCCTATTAACAGAGTGCAGATCAAACTATATACGGTTCCTGCAGGGTTGGCATCGAAGCAGATAGAAAACATTGCCCTGGGAAATCTTCCTAAAAGGATATTAATCGGCATGCAGGACCACGCTTCGGTGAATGGAAAATATAAAAAGAGTGCCTTTAAATTCGAGAATTTCGGACTTAAAAATATAACTCTATACGTTAATGGCACTGCTTTGGGTGGAACAATGGGTACGGACTATTCATCAGACGCTGTGTTACCTCTTTGTGCCAGAGCCTATAGTAATCTGACCCATATTGCAGGTGATTGTGATGAGCTTGGTAATGGGGTAACGCAGGAAGAATTCATTGATCAATTTAACCTTTATCCGTTTGACATTACACCTGACTTATCTGCTAGCGTAAATACCCATTTAACACCACAGCAGAGCGGTAACATCTCAGTGCGGCTGGAATTCGCCAAGCCTATAGACGCTCCTATTAGTGTACTAGTATATCTCGAATCGCAAGCCCTAATAGAAGTAGATAGATTTAGAAGCGTTATCACTGACTTTTAAAATGGATGCTAATACACTTCAGAAAGTAATGGAGCGAGTCACACGTTCCAAATTTATCGGCGTGTTTGCGAAACATTGAGTTTGCCAAGTACGCGAGAATGCGGTAGTCGAACACAGACATCATCGGTAATGAAGGGATTCACTGGATCGCTGTCTATTTTAAAAATAGACAGCGCCTGTACTATTTTGATTCACTCGGTACTCAACCCTGGAGTGACCCTATTATTGTAAAATTTCTCGCTCAGTTACATATTCCCGAAGTTGTATGGAACCCATTTCGTATGCAGGGATATTTTACTAATGTTTGCGGAATGTACTGTGTCTCATTTCTCATGCATATGTCAAATGATAAAGAATTTATAAATTTTTTAAATTTATTTGACCCGTGTCACACTCACCGAAACGATGAAATGGTATGCAGACAGATAAAAAACCGTTTTCCAATTGTACGTACTCGTTGTATATTATAATGTTTTTGTTCGTATATTCGTTTATTGTACTGATTTCTTTCATTTAATAAATTTATGAAAATATATTGCGTCTTCTTATCCCAAAAAGATCGAAAAACACTTACATTATTTGACATTGTTGACTGATTAGTATATCATCCGTATTCCCTTCAAAAGATTGTATAACTCGTGTCAAATCCTCATCGGACCTTAAAGGAAAACATATACAGAGTATACAGACAGACAGATCCCCATTATGTGAAGATATCTTTGGTTCGAGGAGTGAAATTTCGATTTTAGCATAATGGGGAAATAACATTGATTGACATTTTTGACTAGTATCGAAATACTACAACTCTCCGTATATATATAAAATAATTATGGACACTTACATTTCTATGGTAGTCCCTTGCGTCGGATTGTAAGGAGCGTCACTGCAAATATCTTCTACGGTTTGCGTCGAAAATAGTTCGCCACAATCACAGCATTGAAAAGACTAATTGTGGTTAATGCTGCAGTATCACGTTCTTCATACAAGTCTGGGGAGACGTACAGGTCCATGGTGGAGGATGTGTGACACTGCTGACTGATCAGTATATCATCCGTATCCCTTCAAAAGATTGTATAACTCGTGTCAAATCCTCATCGGACCTTAAAGGAAAACATATACAGACAGACAGACAGATCTCCATTATGTGAAGATATCTTTGGTTCGATTACCAATTTCGATTTTAGCATGATGGGGAAATAACATTGATTGACATTTTTGACTAGTATCTGAAATACTACAACTCTCCGTATATATATATAAAATTCTAATTATGGACACTTACATTTCTATGGTAGTCCCTTGCGTCGGATTGTAAGGAGCGTCACTGCAAATATCTTCTACGGTTTGCGTCGAAAATAGTTCGCCACAATCACAGCATTGAAAAGGCTAATTGTGGTTAATGCTGCAGTATCACGTTCTTCATACAAGTCTGGGGAGACGTACAGGTCCATGGTTGATTATTCACTGATGCGAAAATAGCTACTGTTACTCCCAACTGAAAATATCCCCTTTTATATGCACATTCGCCAAGCTCCGCCCAAAAGACCAGATGTCGTCGTGATTGGCTGCCGATGTAGCTGGGTGGATGACGTGTACCAATCCGCTATAACGAGACCGGACGAGTAACATATATATAAAATCGAATTATAGGCACTTACATTTCTATGGTAGTCCTTATATTATATCTTACAAATTATTAGTATTGTTTGAATTGTTAACTTATTTTATAATAAAGAAATTATATCCTAATTATATTTTAAAAAGAACATTCGGTTTCAACGTTAAGCTGTGGTCTAAGGCGGCGTGGCATGAATAAATACTAAAATAAAATTAAATGTTAAAAATCTTTATTCATACGTTATTAAAAGTTAAAAATCTTTATTAATAAAACAGGATAGAAGCATATGAAAGTCAAGGTAAACTATAGTTGCAAATTAGGTTATACGATGTTTTTCGGATATACTACTGCTCGGGTTAAATGGTCCTGTTATTTTAAATCACGTATTTGAGTTAAATTATTGCTACATAGAAAAAATCGTGCATTACGGTTTTTCGGATATACTACTGCCTCGGGTAAAATGGTCCTGTTATTTTAAATCACGTATTTGTTAATTATTATTATTGCTACATAGAAAATCGTGCAGTTTTTTTCGATTATTATTTATTGAACAAAACTCTCGCTCTCTTTCTATATATATATATATATATATATATATTATATATATATATATGTATAGAAAGAGTGGTCTGGAAGGAAGTTTACCAATGATTAAATTCTCTTTGCGAGTGACCCGTTGCCCGCGTCGTTGCCCGAATTGTTCATTCTGACGAAGGTCAAGCTTTTCACTCCACCTTAGACCTACAGTTTAACGTGGATTCCGAACCACGACCCATCAGCAGCCCAGCGTCTTGACCACTAGGCCTCCTAGGGTACCCATTTATCTACCAACCACTTTCTTTATTGTGTGGAACAGCTGGGCTTTGCTGCGCGCCGGCTGCCGTCGGGTCTCGAACCCTGGGCCGATGGATTCGTAGTCCGCGACGCTAACCACTACACCACCGAGGCGGTATTTGTCATTACTTACTCGGACTATAGTGGATTTAATTATCCCAGAAGAGTTCCATGCACGGTCTGTGTGTAGCATATATATATATATATATATATATATATTGTGTGTACGTTTTTCCCTTGACCTTCGTCAGAATGAACAATTCGGGCTGAAGCTAACCAAAGGTTATCCAAAGGGTATATATATATATATATATATATATATATATATATATATATATATATATATATTATATTTCTATATGAAACCATAAAAAATAACGCGTAAATATTTGTAGAAATAATAAGAATGATAAAATTAATATCTGAAGTCAGTGGTGATTTCTGCTCGAATAGCTTGTAGAAAGATAATCTCTCGGCCCGAAAAAGGTCCCTAGAGACCTTTTTCGTTCGAATTCTCCGAAACCAACCTCGCTATAGTGGCTTGGGCAATGAATAATTTCTTTATTTTACGTCATTTTTCATTTTTTTCGTCGCAGGAATGAGGCTGTATGCTTCATAAGTTTTCATCTCGTTTGGAGGAATTGTATCGTAAATTATCGTATTTCGAATTGTATCGTAAATGATCATTTCGTTTCGTTATTCGTGAGGGCTGAATTATGGATAACTATGTTATTTGTTTCGTTCATCTTCAAGTTTAATGAAGCTGTATTTAAATGAAGTTTCATAATTGGTTTTACTGTTATTTAGGGAATTGGGAGCAAACGTTACAATAATAATAAGCTTATGTCGATATAGTTACCCATTGAATTGGAACTCTTTATTCACGTTTGCTATTATTTATTGAATGGTGGATAATTAGTTGGGTAATCCTTATAAAAATTCGTTTTCTGTCTAACGAAATAGGGTAACTTTACTAATTCTATTAAAGCGTAATGAAAGAGGTGCTTGTGTTATTTTATACGGTTGAATCTTGTATAACCATATATTGTGGTATTTTATATGATTCATTAGCTTATATATACAAGTACATTTGGAATAACAGCCGTTATATATGTGTTACACGATTAATGGGACACATGGCGCTATCTGGAATTATGGATAACTATGTTATTTGTTTCGTTCATCTTCAAATCGAAATAACATAGTTTACCGTAAAATGAAGTTTTCTATTATGACGTTTTCGAAGGTAAACTATGTTATTTGTTTCTTTAAGTTCAATGAAGTCAAATTTGCTTCTAAACTAAAATTAAATGTTATAAAATAAATAATATATATATATATATATATATATATATATATATATATATATATATATATATTGGGGGGGAAGATCTCTCGCCCGTTCTTCGACCCGAACCCGTTTCATTGTAGAAATAATAATAATAATAATAATGATAATTGATGTGCAATCGCTACACGATTAATGGGACACATGGCGCTATCTGGCAACTCAGCCAGAATAGAGGATTATAAAAGATCGCGAAGTTGATGAAGAACCATTCCCCCCTCGGCTCCGGCCGAGTAAGGAGCTCTGCTCCTTCTATTTCATGCCCTTTGGTAAACCCCATAGTGGCCTCTTAGGTTAGGGAAACGAAAATAAATTGGGGGAGAACTCCACTCTGTCCTTCAGGTGTCTCTCTCCCTCCTTCAGCTCTCTCTCTCTCTCTCTCTCTCCTTCAGGCGCCTCTCTCTCTCTCTCTCCTGCATGTTTGCCTCCAGCATGTGTACTCCTGCATGTGTACATCCAGCATGTGTACCTACTGCATGTGTACCTCCAGCATGTGTACCTCCTGCATGTGTACCTCCAGCATGTGTACTCCTGCATGTGCACCTATCCTCTCTCCTTCAGGCGTCTCTCCCTCCTACAGGCATCTCTCTCTTCTTCAGGCGTCTCTCCCTCCTACAGGCGTCTCTCCCTCCTACAGGCGTCTCTCTCTTCTTCAGGCGTCTCTGGCTCAGCCAACTGGCTGATTAGGATAATAATGTATACAATGGAATACATGGCGCTATCTGGCAACTCAGCGAACTGGCTGATTAGGAGCCTATAAAACAACGCCAGACCGGCTGGAAGTCTCAGTGTGCACTTGGCTCCTGCCAGGTGAACACCTCTCCTCCTTTCTCTCCTCCTCCTCCTCCTTTCTCTTTCTCTTGGGGATAACGCCGCCTCCAAGTTTTTTCCCCCACCCCCCTTTCCCCACCCCCCTTTCCCCACACCCCCTTTGCAACATCCCCCCTTGCAACACCCCCCTTTGCAACATCCCCATTTGCAACATCCCCCTTTGCAACAACCCCCACCCCCCTTTGCAACATTACATAATAACCTGCAACATTCCTGCACTCTCCCCTTTTGCGGCTATACTACTGAGGCGTACCGAACGGGAGGGCGACACGGGCGATCGCATCCCCCTTGAGCTAATAAATTATTATTATTATTTTCCCAGTAAAATTATTAGGTTACAACAGGATGAGGATGAAAATGAAAAAAATTTCGCCGCCTTTGGCGCCAGCTCTCTTGCCTCCCCTTCGACTAAAAATCTAAAGTGGCTTAGGATCCCGAAAACTCTTAATCCGGCCCTGAGAATAATTTTCTTTTAAGGTAACAGTCCAAGGAAATGCTTAATCTCGAAATTAGCACTTTTTTATTCTTATGTTAATACAAATCTGAGCATCCTAATTGCGGTTTGCATTCAATATTATGTTACTAATCAGAGTTTTATCATAATTTTTATATTTTTTATATAATTTTTATATTTTTATTCATAATGTGTCTTAGCAGTAGCTAGTTAATCATCTCTAACTGAACGATAAGCTCATCATGAACGTACATAAAAATTATTTATCTCTGTTTCAATTATACTTCTACGATTAGTTCCAAGTTCGACCTCCCCTCTGGCAAATTTATGGGTACGCCCCTGCTCATGGGTGGCATTTAGGAGAGTTAGAGGAGTAGCATTTGCAGGTTCTCGAAAAATTCAGGATGACTGCAATTTAAACCTTTCTATTTCTGATGAAAATTCGTACGGACCTAGATCTTTGTTGTACTTAATGTCTAAGTCCTTGGCACATTTTTAAAAATTTGAAATGTCCATATTACAAAGTGTAATTCCACTTAGGAAGTGCGAATGAGAAGTTCTCTTCTTCAAACTAATAAACCGCTTTTCAAATTCTGCGATGCCTTATCAAGGACAGTGTACCATTCTAATTTAAAACTTCTCTCCGGCGAAATATCGCAGTGTTCATCATTTACCTCTTCTTCGAATTCTTTTTACTATTTTTATCTTCTTTTTCTTAAATACGATAGTAATGTACATTTGTTGAGCCAACTTTATTGCTTCTGACTTAATTGCTTCAAGATCAGTCTCTCTACAGTCTCTGTAAGTTCGTTAATGTATTGTAGAGCTCTTCAATAAACATCGCTGCCTTATCAAGAATACATACTTTTGTTTTGAAGGGCTTCATTGACTCGATAGATTTGAATTATTATGTCGTCCCACAATATTAACAAATTGACAAATTTATTGTCGATTTTAAAAATTTTGAGCATTTGAAACAGTTCCTTCCAGTGCCTTCACTATCTCAAGTAGCTGCAGACATATGAAACTTATAGCTTTTGCCTTTGATCATCATCTGGTAGTCGAGTGATTCAAAGAAACCACTAAGGTTTCTTTGAATCACTCCAGCGAACTGTTGAGCTTGAAAAAATGTAAATAGTCGTTCAACAGTTCCAAAAAATCTTATCATAGAAAGTGTTACTAGGGGTGGGGGAATCTAACATTTTTTATAGGACGAGTGATTTCTATGGCTATTTTGGCTGCTGAATACGAATCCGGCTAGTTCTTGGACTTAAAATTAATTTTTGACCTGGTTCAGTGGGTTTTTTCAAAATGGCGGCCAAAAAAATCGACTTTTTGTTTTAATGATAAAAAAAACCCGCTACCCTTCACATGTAATATGTCTCTTCATATGTTTTCATAGTCGGTGAACTCGAAAATGAACAAATGAGTGACATTAGGAGAGTGGTTAAGCAGATAGATGAGGAAAATTTTGAAAAAAATGCCCGATCCATATCGAACATAAAGAATGAATGAGGCCTCCCACCTCCAAACCTTTATAAATTATAGAAAAAAATAATTAGTTGATAAATGCGGTACTAGGGCAATTGCGTCCTGGTCAAGTGCGTCCCGGACAAATGCGTCCCGGTCATTGGCGTCCCTGGACAATTGCGTCCCGGACAATTGCGTCCCGGACAATTGCGCACTTCTCTAACTACTATATGAAGTTTATTTATTAGAGAAGTGAATAGAAAGTTAGTACCGGAATTTCAAATATACTTTTCATTTTAACCTATTAAACTTGTTATATGTTCATAAGTTCTGTTCGAAACTGTTCTCTAAAACTTTATCCATCATCAGCAACATCATTGTCAAATTTTATGGGTTACGTCCACTTAAGATAAAGTTAGTTTCGTTAGTTTTAACGAAAATATCACAACTTAACCTAACCAATCGTCAAGGGCATACAGTTGACCTAACTGGGCATTCAATTAATCTAACCGGGCATTATATCCCATACAAAATTACAATAACAAACATACTCGTCCCTCGTCATTGGCGTCCCTGGACAATTGCGTAGGTGAAGTCACAATGAACTTTCTATTCACTTCTCTAATAAATAAACTTCATATAGTAGTTGGGGAAGTGCGCAATTGTCCGGGACGCAATTGTCCGGGACGAAATAAAACCGGACGCAATTGTCCAGGGACGCCAATGACCGGGACGCATTTGTCCGGGACGCACTTGACCAGGACGCAATTGTCCTGTCACCGATAAATGCTTGCTATATTTTTAATCACGGTTATGTTCATTCTTCAATGTTGTTAAGTATCTAGTGCGTCGTAATATTGATGTTTTATTTAGGCTTACTTTAGTGTTTTGGCTTGTTCTGGTGTTCTGGTGTTTGGCTATTTTCTCTTTTGCGGTTTCTTGTACTATCAATGTTGTGCTGATTTACTTTAATAATAATTGTATATATTACTTTAATAATAATATAGTATATATACAGGGTGATCGAAAAGTCTCTCCGCAGTAGTATTAAGATATTTACTTTATTGAAATTTTACATAAGAAGATATAAGAATTCTATAAATGTAATGACATATCATTGTTACCTGTTTAAAGTAAGTAACGTAGCAAGACTTACCTTAAACTAGCCTAGACTTCGCTAGTATTTTGTTAAAGATTTCACGATATCGTACAATTTTCGTTAAAATATCTAACTTCGATAAAGTAAATATCTTATTACTACTGCGGAGAGACTTTTCGATCACCCTATACTTTAATAATAATAGTAAATGATATATCAAATACAATATTTGATATAATCTACTTTAATAATAATAGTAAATAATATATAAAATACAATATTTGATATAATCTACTTTAATAATAATAGTAAATAATATATAAAAAACAATATTTGATATAATCTACTTTAATAATAATAGTAATATATATGATACATCTAGCATGACTATAATTTGCATTACATATCATATTTCAGTATTTTATGCCGACTAATGGGGTTTTACTGTACTTGCAGATCCTAATGTTTAGTGACTGCTGATTGGTAATGATGGCCGGTGAAAGGAAATCACGCAGTGTCGCCAGAAAAGAACCTTTTAGGGAAACCTACATAGAAGTGGACAAATTTAAACCGACTGGAAAGGTGCCATCAGGGACAGTTGTGATTGGTAGGATGCTTGCACTTTGCAAAAAAGGAGTAAAAGGACAGAAAAAGTCAATAACTCAAGATGATGCCAGCAAGATAGTTGAAAATGAACTAAGAAGATTGGATTAATAAAAATGTCTATCCCATGCATGAAAAAACTGGCGAAAAAAATAAGAGACGATTATGAACATTTTAACAAACTGAGAAAGAATGAACGAAGCCAACAAAATCTAAAAGTGTCGAATGGTACCAAAAATCGAGCGGCTTTAATGATCAGCTCACTAAGAACGCCTACAATATTAGAACTGACGATGAGGATTATGAAGCAGGGTATCCGGAAAAAATCATCGCCCACAATTCACCGTCCACAATTCATCGCCTACAAATCATTGCTCAGGATAATTCATCGCCCACAATTCACCGTCCACAATTCATTGCCCACAAATCGTCGCTCAGGATAACACTAGGCAACAAATTTCAACTTTTTTTTTGTTACAGACACGTGAACTACTGATTCCTACTAAAGCGGTGATGCTGATTTCAGATCTGATATAAAAATTTCTCTATCACGTCCAGATTTTGTGTAACCGAAAACCCCTATTTTTCATTTTTTTTCTCACCCGCTTCTATTACGAAAGCCGTCTAAGCTACTTTTCCGTGCCACGTTTTATGTTAAGCATACTTAAATAATTAGTGAACAGGGATGTCTTTCCTCCTTTATTCTGGCTTAAGACAGACAGCGGAATTCCGCTGGCGGAGTTACCACCCCTGCGCCCAACCATCCACCCAAAGCGCGTTAGTATTTTGTTGTTACTACTGAAAGGCAAATTCCTCTTCTTAAGTGAAACTTTGGTGTGTCCTCTTCCTTTGTCGCTTGTAGGATGACGAGCTCTCCTTCTGCAGGAACCAACAATAATCTCCCATCATATTTGGGTTGAAATTACCTTGGTATCTGTTTTCCATAACTGAGATCTGTTGGTGGAAGCGCTCACCATGCTCGTCACTTACAGCCCCAAGGTTGGCCGGGAAGAAGTCAAGATGAGAATGTAAAAAATGAATTTTCAAAGACATTCTGCATCCCATTATTTCATAAGATTTAAGCATGTTTTCTACGAGTTTACGGTGGTTTTCAGCTTTGTGGTTTCCAAGAAAATTTTTGACAACTTCAACGAAAGATGTCCATGCTCCTAGTTCATTCTCATTTAGGTTAGATGGAAACGATGAGTCGTGGATGACACTGCGGATCTGTGGTCCAGTGAAAACTCCAGCTTCTAGCTTAGCATCTGTCAATATTCCTTTGAATTTATCCTTTAAATATTGGAAACCACTACCTTGATGATCCATACCCTTCACGAAATTTTTCATAAGGCCAAGTTTAATGTGAAGTGGTGGAAGATGTACTTTCTGAGGTCAATAAGTGCTGGGTGTTTCACATTGTATTTACCAACAACATGTTCAGTTCTAGATGGCCAATCATGTTTTTTGTAGTGGTTCTTGTCATCTCTGCTGTTCCATAGACACAAAAAGCACATATGCTTTGTGTAGCCCAACTGTAACCCAAGAAGTAATGATACAACTTTAAGGTCGCCACAAATATTCCATGTGTGGTCCTTATATTTGATGAGTCTTAGCAGCAGTTTCATCGATTCATAAGTCTCATTAAGGCCAGTGGCATGTGCTACAGGTATTGAAGGTTTTTCATTGCCGTTGTGCAGTAATACAGCTTTAAGGCTAGCTTTACTAGAGTCAATGAACAGTCTCCATTCTTTTGGATCATAGCGACAGCCAATCCCTTGCATCAGACCACTGCTATCGTGGCAGAAACAAACGTTTTCTTCCTGTAAGTAAAATGATGAAAACTGCAAATGGCGATGGCGGAAATGGGAAACTTTGGTGTTTGGTTGGAGAAGATTAAATTCTTGAAGTCTTGAACCAAGCAACTCTGCCTTTTCTTTTGGTAATTCCAAATCGCGCACTAAGTCATTTAACTCCGCTTGACTTAACAAATGTGGGGAAATATTTGCATCTGGAACATATATGCCATCTTTCCCTGTTTCTATATCACTAGCAGAATCTTCAGATGAACTGCTGTCTGTTATCGTTGCTGGTGGAACTGGTGGTGGATTTGTTTCATCATGTGGTACTGGTTTCATTGCTGATTCGCAGTTTGGGTACGTGATCTTTGATTTGTTTTTCTTTGTGAAACCAGCAATCTTTGTCAAACAAAAATAACAATCATTGAAGTGATTTTTCGGCTCACGCCAAACCATGGGGACTGAGAACGGCATAGCTTTTCTTTTACCATTCATCCAAGCTATTAACATTGCATTGCACTGTGCACAGCAAATATGTGGTGCCCAGTCCCTCTGTTGGTCTCCTAACTTACAGTCAAAATAACACTTGTAGGCAAGTTTAATCTTTGTTGTTATGTTTCTACGTTGTGGCTTAGGTGTATATTGTCCCAGACAAAGCAGAAGTTGTCTGGGTGATTTACACAAGCACGTCTATTTGATGCCATTTTGAATTACCATACAATATCTGAAAAAACGTAGAAAGTAATTATTACGATGTGCAAAATAAAAAGAAATACACACCGTAGTACAAAACAAATGCTATAAAAACACACAAGTCACCACAACCTGTCACTTGCTCATCAGCAGAGAGCTTCAACAACCGTTCTGCTTGACTGTCACGTAGCGACTGACCATTGGGCCGTTGCCCGTTACTATGCTCTTGACTCAGTGTTGCCAACTCGGGATAAATTTTATTTATCAAAATTGTTCGAATTTGTATATAGTTGGCAAAAAAAATTGCTTTAACCTTGAAAAGCAAGTTTCATATTACTGGCATTAAGCCGATTAAAACCAAAATCTGGACGTGGTAGAAAATTTTACTAAAAGTGATTTGCATTTTACACAAAATCTAGACGTGATAGAAAAAATCTAATTATAGATTTGAAATCAGCATACCGAAATTAGCTAGGAGCACCTATTTGGTCTTCTGTAACAAAATCTTTGTTGCCTAGTGTTATAATTCATCCCTACGTATCATCGGCACTACCAAACTGTATGCATGTTTGCTCTCGTCATTTTCATTTAAACTAACGAAAATATCACAACTTAACCTAACCAATCATCAAGGACGTACAGTTGACCTAACCAGGCATTCAATTAACCTAACAGGTTAATATTGGTTATTTCACCTAAATATCTTCTGATCTTTTCGTATTAGGCACTCACTATCACATTTCGGGCAAGTTAAGGATGAGAGAATAACGCCGAAATTGATAAAAACATCCAATTCTTTGTCTTCATCTAGTATTATCAGGACTACCTGCGAAAAACACATTTTCCGTTTTAAGCGGAAAAACAAAATAAAACGGAAAATGCCCGGTTAGGTCAACTGAACGCCCTTGATGATTGGTTAGGTTAAGTTGTGATATTTTCGTTAGTTTAAACGAAAATGACGAGAGCAAAAATACATAATAAACAGGATATATATAAAATGTATATATGTCTGTTCGGTGAATTGTATGAGCGATGAATTGTGTGCAGTGAATTGTGGGCGATTAACTTTCCTAGACCCATGAAGCAGAACTTGCAGAAGAATTTTGGGCCAAAATGACTGATGAGGATAAGACTTTTTAGTGGGATAATTGCTTTGGTGCGTATAAGGCCATATGTATAAATGCAGTACAAAAAGATTGGGTGAGATAGAAAAAGAGGAAAGAAACTCGTGAAAGATCAGCGGAGAAAAAGCGAAAAGCAACAGAAAGCAACTTAAGAGAGCAAAGGGAGCAAGAGGGATCAGAAATTATTGAAATGTTAGCAACTTCGGCCGATTCTGAAAACGATCCGAGTTTTGAAAAACCAACAACGGCAATGACAGTTCCTTCTACTGATCGTAAACTCCGCTCATCGGAAGAAGACCTAAGCAAGGAGAAGAGTAAAGAACAACAAGCTGCATTTCCGACAGTGAAAAACAGATTCGTATTCAGCAACAACGGTATTCACCAACAACGGCAAAGACAGTTCCTTTACTGATCGTAAACTCTGCTCATCGGAAGAAGACCTAAGCAAGGAGAAGGGTAAAGAACAACAAGCTGCATTTCCGACAGTGAAAATCAGAATTGGCAAAAAAAGTCTGAACGAAAACTTGATGCGGTGTATAGTCCAGTGTCTTGCCGAGACAAGAACTTCTCCTGAAGAGCTTTCGAGAGTGATAGTAAGAGTAAGTGATTGGAAGCTGAAGGCAGATGATAATGAGAAAGATTGTGAGGGTGAAATGGAGAGTGAAGACGAAGAGTTACAAGTTCATCACCAGTATTCAGACTTGACGTATGTATTTCCGAGCCGCAAATCAATAATGCAATACTTGGAAGATGCTTCATACTTGAATCTAGAGTATGTCGCTCAACAAATCCTCAACAAAGAGGATAACGTTGTGAGTGTAGGGCTTGACGATACGACCAAGGCTGCCGGCCACCGGCTGTATGACGTAAAGGCTGACCACATCACCATCGCTGGTTCATCTGAGTCATTACGTCATCAAGGGTGTTTCAAAAATGACTCGCTCTTATATCAGAACTTGCACTGTCCATATTCCCATTCCCACTAGTATCAGTAAACAACAACAAAAATGAGCTCTTAATATGTAGGAGAAGGGGTGGTTCATGGCTGGAAGGGATATTCAAAGGCTAATTTAGTATATTTTGATGTTATTTAGTGTATTTCTTTTGATTGATTGATTCATGAATTGATTTGATTGATTATTAATTATCGTATTTATTTTGCATTTTTCAGACTGTGATCCTTCATTAATGAGTGTGCACAACATGGACTTGAAAGCTAACACTGATTAGTAATCATAATAACTCCACCCCCATGAACCATCCCTTCCCTTTCATGTTAAGAGCTGAATTTTTTTTGGTGTTTACCGATTCTAGTGGTAATGGAAATATGGACAGTGCAAGTCCTAAGATAAGAAGGAGTCATTTTTGAAACACCGTAGCTCATCCAGCATCTTTGACTGGCTGCAAAAATATCCTCTGTCGGCGTTGCATGATTATAATATTGCAATTTTTAGGAATATTGCTTAATTATGAAATTATAAATAAAATACATAATTTTATAAAAATAAATTTTGTGCGTTGAAATTACTTAATAAAAATTGTCTGATTTACCCTCATTTAAAACGTCAGAAGCGCAGGCATTTTCACGAGAGCAGTCCTCGAGACTATATATAAATATATATAATATATATATATATATATAATATATATATATATGATGTAAACCTACAAGGAAAAGGAAAAATGATTCCAAGGCATTTCGTGTATTCAGAAGTACACTTCGTCAGGAAATGAAGAGAGCAGGCAAGATGCCCACAATATATACTGCACAGCGGGACGGAAACAAAGAGATTAGCACATAATTAGCAAGACTTAATGAGAGGTCAATTTTATACATTCCCGCACTGTTATTGAAATTATTTTTAAAATGGATAAATGCACAGTCTAGAATATTTCTTTCAATTATATCACTATTTTTAAGAAGCGCTTTAGAACTATCCCACTTGATGCTATGATTACATCTATACCTATGGTTAAACAATGCATTGGAATTATTTGCTGTTCTACACGCATATTTATGCTGTTTTACCCTATTTTACAGCAAATGGTTCTAATGCATTGTTTAACCATAGGTATAGATGTAATCGTAGAATCAAGTGGGATAGTTCTAAAGCGCTTGTTAAAAATAGTGATATAATTGAAAGAAATATTCTAGAATGTGCATTTATCCATTTTAAAGATAATTTCAATAACAGTGCGGGAATGTATAAAATTTACCAATCTTATTTAAATTCCGTCTGCCTCTCATTAAGTCTTCTTAATTATGTGCTAATCTCTTTGTTTCCGTCCCGCTGTACAGTATATATTGTGGGCATCTTGCCTGCTCTCTTCATTCCCTGACGAGATGTACTTCTGAATACATGAAAGACCTTGGAATCATTTTTCCTTTTCCTTGTGGGTTTACATCATTCACTCATTTCACGTGTTTAATTGTGAAATTCATCCAATATATATATATATATAATATATATATATATATATATATATATATATACAGGGTGGGCCGTAAGTTTCCATACATAGGAAAAATAAACATTTTTTTATGGACAACCATTTTTATTTATATAATATGCTCTACATGGTTGCCATTGTTTTGAAAACACATTTCAATACGTGTTCCCCACTGTTGATGAACACGCATTAGCACAGTTGACGTTATGCTTGTAATGGCGTTGGTGATACGTTCCTTTAGATGATTTATGTCTCGTATCTTTTCCTGATACACCATGGCCTTCAAGTGCCCCCAAAGATAGAAATCAAGGGGGGTGAGATCTGGGGATCTGGGAGGCCACTCCACAGGACCACGCCGACCAATCCAAGCATCCGGAAACTGCTGATCCAAATACCGACGCACGTGAAGACCATAATTTAAATTTTCCTATGTGACTCGCCATCTGTCGGGAAAATGTACAACTATCTGAATATATAAGAAACGAGGTGAAGAGGTCAGGGTTACCAAGTTTTTGCTGAAGAAATTGTATATATTTTAAAAAATAAAAATTATATGAGGAGCTAGTTCCAAATCATATAATTAGATTTAGTTCTGAATAATCAGTTGTGTAACTGGAGCTCTGGGCTCTCTCCCTGGCTGCGTTCGGGGCAGCTGACATGCTCGCCCCATCCTAGTTACGCCACTGTCTTGGAGTAAGGAAATAAATGGAAGTCGCATGGCGCATTTAAACCTTTGCATTTTGTGGCGCAAAAACTTCAAATGTATTTATCTGGCGCTTTCTGGCCAGCAACTAAATGGAGGCAGGGAAGTCCGAATTGCACCGAATGTAATTTTATTTAAAGATATTTAATTAACTTCTTTTAATTTTTTAGCAACAAATCTGATAAGAAAATAGTTTTTCTATCCATGTATGAAGTAGTCGACTTTGAAGTTTATATATATATATAACAGATGAATTTATGTTAACACGAGAAATAACAGAAAACACAAGAAAAACAACTGCCTAGATTTGGTATTCACAAACAGCAACCAAATTAATAACAGAAATATCCCCAATTATAATATCTAATTACAACATTATTGAAATAACAACCAATATCAAAGCAACATGAAAAGAAAGAACACACACTATAGAAAGAAGCAAATTCGAAATTTTTAATTTTCACTCCAAAGCTATAAACTGGAAAGGTGTTGCATCCAGCATGGAAGCAATAGATTGGAAAACCATCTTCAAGACCAAGACAACGGAAGAGATGCTAATGACCTTAGAGGAGAAGACGCTGAAAATTGTGGAAAGACATGTCCCAAAATACACAGGTTCGAAGCAGGTTCGAGAGACAAAAGAGGTCAATGTTCCGAAAGAGAAAAAGAGTGAGCGCAAAATTAAGTAACTGCAAAGACAACAACATCAGAAAAATGAAAATGTTAAATGATAAACTGCAGAGTATAGATTGAGTCATATGGGACCTAATTCACAAGCATACAAAAAAAGAAGACGACGACGCTATAGAAGCGAGAAGGTTAACTCAAAGTACTTCTATAATTTTGCAAAAAGGAAGTCTAAAAATCACACGACTATCGGACCTTTGAAAAATGAAGACAGTACGTTATCTGATGATCTAACAGAAGTATCTGAAATATTAAGAGCTCAGTACGAATCATCTTTCCGTATCCCAAAAACTGACAAGCTGATATGCGATAAAAAAGCATCCTTTGAAGAAAAACAACAAGGATAAAGTATAACTGATTTCGACTTTACGACAGATGATATTACACAAGATATAGGGAAACTAAAATCACACTCAGCAGCAGGACCGGACAAATGGAATGCCACACTGATCAAAAACTGCAAGAATGCAATCGCTGAGCCCCTATATTGGATATGGAGACGATTACGAGACATGGGAGAAATTCCGGGCATCCTGAAGAGAGCGAGCATAGTCCCAATATATAAAGGAAAAGATCGATCCGAGGCCAAAAACTATAGGCCAGTGTCACTTACATCTCATCTCCCTAAAATATCTGTAAGAATAGTTAGAGAAAAACCTATGACATTTTGGAAACTCAAAACAATTAAATGATAACCAACATGGATTTCGGTCAGGCAGATCATGCCTATCACAGCTAATGGAACACTACAAACTACAAAAACATTATTGATGCACTTGAAAGTAATGAAAAAGATGGTGTAATATACATAGATTTTGCCAAAGCGTTCGACATTTGTGACCATGGAATCATAATACACAAACTGAAATATATGTGAATTACAGAAAAACTAGGGAAATGGATGTAAATTTTCTCAGTGAGCGGAGACAAGTCACTACAGTTCAAAGAATATCTTCACCAGAATCAGACGTCCTCAGCTCAGTACCCTATAACCCTCCAAACAACAGTGGAAAGTAGAGAATGGAGACTGTGTCGTGTTCCCAAATTAAAGGCAAGACAGGGAACATCCTCAACCCTGAAGGAAAATACTAGTTTTGTTGTGAGAGGACCAAGACTATTTAACCAGCTGTCCAAGTAACTAAAGAACACGAGTGGTGTTGCTGTGGAAATCTTCAAAAGATTAGATTCCTGGCTCAGAACAATCCCAGATAAGCCG
The DNA here is from genome assembly GCA_023014485.1 of Bathynomus jamesi. Lineage (NCBI taxonomy): Eukaryota > Metazoa > Arthropoda > Malacostraca > Isopoda > Cirolanidae > Bathynomus > Bathynomus jamesi. Next base: position 221,635 of record JAJOZX010002207.1, read on the forward strand.
GGCATACCTGGCTATGTGAGGTGGAGAGTACATGAAACCAACTCTCTACTTCACCAGGCTAACTCGAGAGGAGGGCCGATAAGCTTGACCTTCGTGAAATGAGGAATCATCGCAAGGTACATCTAAAAGGTTGAAAGGCATATATTATTACATGATGGCTTATATGATGGGTTTTATTTCATGATTTATTTATTATATATATATATATATAAAAAAAAAATTATTTACGCCTGTTTGAGGTTCAAGCCAACACATAAAATAATACCATTAGGCTTCTTGTTACTTCCATATAAGAGAATAATTGAAAAGCCTTTTACCAAAATAATATATTCGTCAAAGAGTGTAACACTAAACAAATTACAATGCAAAAATAAAATTTTGACATTATTTAAAATTTGTTGAGGAATGACACTCGACATAATATTTTAAATTAAAAATTAATACAAGACACTTTATACAAAATGCATCAACAAGTTAAAATAGGTCTGTCAGACAATTTTAATCTACAATTGGTAGTTATTTAACTGAATATAACCGTAACTGTAATATCCAAGACCATTAAAATGAATGGACTGAATAACAATTTAAATTACAGTCATTTGCCTGTTTGGCCTTCTACTACATTAGCCATACAAAATGCGATTAGAATAAATTACACCAGTACACATTTGAAAACTTGCTGATCGATTTTTACAAACTAGTTGGTGATTCTATATAATTTGAGTGCGCTGATCTAAAAAATATAGTTAGTTTTTCCCTATCACGTATGGTTTTCTTACTACAGGGTGTGTCATGAATCCCCCATTTATCCCCAAATGTGAACCATCTTATCGAGACCAACATTGGATTGCACATGCTAAACCATAAATTTTGTTGTTATAGACTACAGTAACGCTTACATAATAATGTAGGGTAAATATATATAACAACCAGTCCCGTTCCCAGCAAAATACTCTCTCCCTTCCCATCAATGGGTGGTTAACATTTGGGGACAGATGAGGTATTACAACACCCCTTGTAGCACGAAATCTTTAGGTGATAGAGTAAAACCTAATTAAAGCAGAATTAAATAGCTCCTAGCTCTTGGACAAGCATATTGCTTGTTTATGAAAGAATAAACAAATAACTTAAAGAAACAAAATATATTTACCTTCTTTACTTGCAAACATTTCAGGACTTATTCCAAAGACTTAAGACTACGAAGGTAGATCTGACTAATGACGACTAAACCGGTGCTTCTTTGATGTTTTCTTATGCTGTGCGTTAGGCTGATCTCGTTGCAGACACCAGCAGTAATCCGCCATCATATTTGTATGCCATCTTCCTTGATATCTTCTTTCCATGGTTTTGATGTCCTGGTGAAATCGTTCCCCTTGCTCCTCACTGACATCTCCGAGATTTTCGGGAAAACGGTCAAGATGCGAAAATAAGAAGTGAACTTTCAGGCTCATGTTGCAGCCTAAGGCGCAAAACTTTTTAAGCATATTTTCCACCAGTCTTTCATAATTTTGGCTTTTGTAGTTTCCCAAGAAGTTTTCAACAACATCTTTGAAACCAAGCCATGCTTCTTTTTCTTTATTGGTCATTGTGTTCAGAAAATGATCGTCTGTCAATAACTTTCTAATCTGAGGACCTATAAAAACACCTTCCTTTATTTTCTCGTAGCTAATCTTTGGATATTTTGAACAAATGTACTTGAAACACTCACCTTCTCTATTCAATGCTTTGACATACTGCTTCATCAAGCCTAACTTAATGTGCAAGGGTGGTAGGAGGATTTTATTTGGTTCAACTAGATGTTCATGTAAAATGTTCTTTGATCCTGGGGTAAGATTCTCTCTAGGAGGCCAAGTTTTCCTCTTCCAGTGCTGGTCACGTGCTCGACTATCCCATTCGCAGATGAAACATGGCATCTTAGTGTATCCTGATTGCTGCCCAAGTAACATGCAAAGGACTTTGAGATCCCCACACAATATCCATCTGTGATTTTGATACTGAATTTTTTCCAGAAGCAGTTTCGTGTTATCATAGGTCTCTTTTAAATGAGTAGAATGGGCCACTGAGATTGATGCATATGTAGTGAATACTCTTATTTTAGTTTCAAGTTAAATGTTAATTTTACCGTCTTGAATTTCGGAATAGTATAAATTCATTTTAAATTAGTTACCCCATTATAATTCAATTGTGAACCACATTAATACTAATTTTATGTATACTATATTATTTTATTGTATGTAAACATAATTAATTATATATCACAATTGTCAGTTAATTATTTATATTCAAATATTTATTTTAATCTAATACCATGTCCATTTTACAAATAAATAATAGAAATCCAAGGGTTATATTTTCCACCTTTGGTACTGTCGCAGTTTCGCCTAACGGACTCAATACGGCTAGTGAGATAATCACTGGTTGGCACTTAACTAGCGGCAGTGCTTATGGCTACATCATCCAGGTTAACCTATACCGGATAGATGCGCTACGGTCCCAAGCCGTAGCTTGCCTAGGCCGACGACGACGACGTAAACCAACAATTGGTGACCCCGGAGCTGGATTACCCCTTTTACCCGAACGACTAGGATTAGACTGTAACGTCGTTCGTGCCCATCACCCCCTTCACCCGAGCGACTAGGACCAGACTGTAACGTCGTTCGTGCCCATCACCCCCTTCACCCGAGCGACTAGGACCAGACTGTAATGTCGCTCGTGCCCTCTGCCCCTCACCCCTGCCCGTGCGCTCTGTGCCTGCGCTCGTCTCAACCTCCACTCCTTCGTTGGTAACTTGTCGTCTTGCTTGTACGTCAGCAAGCATAGGAGAAGATGCCTGACGACGCTGGTGCCATCTCCCACTTGAGCGTAAAGCTCCCCGTCTTCTGGCCGGGTGATCCATTTATTTGGTTCCACCAAGTGGAATCACAATTCAACTTGGGAAGGATCACCGCTAGCAGGACAAAATACGATCATGTTTTGTCCTCTCTACCAGCGAGCATCATCTCTGAAGTCCGTGACGTCATCGTGTCTACTTCCACGAGTGAGGACCCATACAACGATCTGAAGTCCGCCATCCTGTGCCGCACCACTGTCTCCGAGCGTGAGAAACTACATCAGTTAATCTCAAAAGAAGAACTTGGAGACCGTAAGCCCACTCAAATGCTGAGGGCTATGCAGTGCGCTCTAGGCGAACGCGCACAAACCTTCGATAAGGACATCTTTAGACAGTTGTTCTTGCAGAAACTTCCTCCATCAGCTCAGCGTGTCTTGGCCACTATGGATCCTGCTACTCCAGTTGATAAACTAGCAGAAACTGCCGACAAAGTAGTGGAGATTGACACAGCTCCGGTCAACAGCGTGAACACACAATCGGAACTGGAGTTGAAAGTGGAAGAGTTAAGTCAACAACTCAACCACGTTTGTTCTCTGCTACAAAATCAACGGCAAAGAAGCCATTCTCGGTCAAGATTTACGAAGAGGCATCGTTCGAGTTCCGGGAAGATCTGCTTCTACCACTCGAAATTGGAAAGAAGGCTAGGAAGTGCATCTCCCCTTGCAATTTTTCGTCGGAAAACCCCAGCAGCGAGTCCTAATGGCGTCTAGTACTCGCACTGCCAACCTGTTATTCATAAAGGACAGGAACTCTGGTGTCAATTTCTTGGTCGATACCGGAGCGTCAGTCAGTGTATTCCCTCAAAAATCTGGTCATAAGCACTCGGAATCTCCGCCTCTATACGCTGCTAACGGTTCACGCATACCCACGTACGGTACTCAGTCGCGTGAACTAAACTTGGGCCTTCACCGATCCTTCAAGTGGATTTTCATCTGTGCTCAAGTGCAGCATCCCATAATCGGCGCTGACTTCCTCCAGCATTTCAAACTCCTGGTGGATCTTGACAAGCGACGCTTATGCGACCAGGCCACACTGCTTTCTGTTCTTGCCAAACAGGTTGCCCTTCCGGACGCCTCGAACTCTGCACTTTCCCTCGTTCCCCCTAATTCCATGTACCAGTGCCTTTTCCAGCGATATCCAGGAATTCTTCAACCGATGCAGATGGGTGATACCATTAAGCACACCATTACCCATCACATTACAACAAAAGGTCCCCCTGTGTTTGCAAAACCCAGACGTCTTGCCCCGGACAAACTGAAAGCTGCCAAATCGGAATTCCAGCTTATGCTGGATCTTGGGATAATAAGACCTTCCAAAAGCAGTTGGTCCTCTCCCCTACACCTGGTCCAGAAGAAGTCAGGAGACTGGAGACCATGTGGGATTACCGGTTTTTGAATTCGACAACCATCCCGGACCGATATCCGGTACCAAATGTCCAAGACTTTACTTCTCTTCTCCACGGCAAATCTATCTTCAGTAAAATAGATCTCGTTAAGGCTTTCCACCACATTCCCGTAGAGCCTTCGGATATTCCCAAGACTGCAGTTTGTACACCATTTGGGTTATTCGAATTTGTGAAGATGCCGTTCGGGCTACGGAATGCTGCGCAAACCTTTCAGAGGTTTATAGATGAGGTCACCAGAGGCTTAGACTTTTTTATGCCTACATCGATGATTTGCTTGTGGCCAGCTCAACGGAAGAGGAACATAAGGAACATCTTTCACTCCTCTTTCAACGCTTAGAACAATACGGTGTTTATTAATGCATCTAAGTGTGTGTTTGCACAGCCAACCTTGGAATTTCTTGGTCACACGATTTCGCAGCACGGAATTACCCCCCTTCAGGACAAGTGTGAAGTGATAAAAAATTACCCTATGCCAAATAATCAGCGTGAGTTACGTCGGTTTCTAGGTTTGGTAAATTATTACCACAAGTTCATTAAAAACTGTGCCAGTGTTCTTGCTCCTCTACACGCTATGATCACACACAAACGCAAGGTAACGAAATTGGTATGGTGTAGCGATAGTTTACAAGCGTTCGACAATGCCAAAAATGCTATCAATAGTGCATTGTCTCTGTCATTTCCTATCAGTAATGCCCCCCTAACTCTGACGGTCGATGCATCAGATGTTGCGATCGGTGGTGTGTTGGAACAAACCATTAACGGTCAACAAGCACCCATCGCGTTTTACTCGAAAAAGCTGCAGCCAGCCCAAACGCGTTATAGTGCTTTCGGACGTGAACTTCTTGCTATTTACTTAAACGTGAAGCATTTTCAACATTTCCTTGAAGGCCGAGAGTTTTGTGTTTTTACCGACCACAAACCTTTGGTCACTGTCTTCAATAAAAACAGCTGTAACCACTCTCCCAGAGTCATCAGGCAACTCTATTATATCTCGCAATTTACCACAGATATCCGCCACATCAAAGGTGTCTTGAACACTCCAGCGGATGCACTTTCAAGAATAGAGATTACTTCTGTTACCCTCAGCTCTACACTATGGAATGCTATTGCACAGGATCAAGATAAGGATACGGAACTACAAGACCTGCTCAGAGAAGACTCCACTCACTCACTTTCCCTCAAGAAAATGAGTATGCCAGGATTGTCTGTGCCCCTCTATTGCGACGTATCAACAGCTGCTATTCGCCCTTATGTCCCTCCATGTCACAGAAAAGCAGTCTTCACGGATCTTCATAAGCCCTCCCATCCTGGTATCCGTGCTTCGCAACACCTGGTTACCTCTCGCTTTGTTTGGCCCTCGATGCGGAAGGATGTCAAACATTGGACCAAAACGTGCCTTGCCTGCCAGCGTGCCAAAGTCCAAAGGCACACCAGGTCCCCCTTTGACGCATTTCCGCCCCCATCCCAGCGATTTGAGGTAATTCATGTAAACATTGTTGGCCCTCTTCCAGTGATTCAAGGCCAACGTTATCTGCTCACCTGTCTCGACCGCTTTTCCAGATGGCCTGAAGCCATCCCACTTCCTGATATCCAAGCGGACACTGTTGCAAGAGCCTTTCTTCATGGATGGGTATCAAGATTTGGATTGCCGACAAAAGTCATCACTGACCAAGGTCGCCAATTTGAGTCTTCGCTTTGGAAGAAGTTTACCAGCTTGTTGGGTACAGTACATGCGCATACCTGTGCGTATCATCCGCAAGCTAACGGCCTCGTCGAACGCTTCCATCGCCAGCTGAAGTCATCCCTTATGTGTCACGAAGACTCCCATTGGATGGATAAGCTTCCACTCGTGTTGCTTGGTATTCGCTCTGCATTTAAGAGTGATCTGAAGACTACAGCGGCTGAACTAGTCTATGGAACAACACTGCGGCTACCAGGTGGCTACTTCACTGCAGGGGATAAGTCATGTGATCCTACGGAATTCGCTCAAACACTTTCCTCTCACATGCAGTCCCTTCAGCCTGTTCCCCCTCGATTGACTAGCCAACAGAACATCTTTGTTTCCCCAGCCCTCCAATCTTGCACCCACGTTTTCGTTCGTGTACCTCTCCCAAAACGGCCTCTCCAATGTCCATATGACGGGCCCTATGAAGTTCTCCGACGTACGCGCAAATCATTTCTCATCCAGCGCGGTTCCAAGGTCGACAAGGTTTCTATCGATCGTCTTAAGCCTGCGTTTTTGGAATCAACCTTAAGCGAGGTACATGTAGCTACCAAAAAGGTCCAGGGAAAATCTGTGTCGTTCGGAACTCTTTGAACTTCCTCTCTGGTGGGGGAGTGTGTAGTGAATACTCTTATTTTAGTTTCAAGTTAAATGTTAATTTTACCGTCTTGAATTTCGGAATAGTATAAATTCATTTTAAATTAGTTACCCCATTATAATTCAATTGTGAACCACATTAATACTAATTTTATGTATATATTATTTTATTGTATGTAAACATAATTAATTATATATCACAATTGTCAGTTAATTATTTATATTCAAATATTTATTTTAATCTAATACCATGTCCATTTTACAAATAAATAATAGAAATCCAAGGGTTATATTTTCCACCTTTGGTACTGTCGCAGTTTCGCCTAACGGACTCAATACGGCTAGTGAGATAATCACTGGTTGGCACTTAACTAGCGGCAGTGCTTATGGCTACATCATCCAGGTTAACCTATACCGGATAGATGCGCTACGGTCCCAAGCCGTAGCTTGCCTAGGCCCAACGACGACGACGTAAACCAACACATATTTGTTACCGTTGTGCAGTAACACTCCTTTTAGACTGGTTTTAGAGGAATCTATAAACAACCTCCAGTCACTGGTTTGGTATTTGATGCCTAGCTTGCACACTAATCCTGTGATGTCCTTGCAAAATACCAAGGGACCATCTTCTTCGAAAAAAGGCACGAAATCTTTCTCACGATTTCTGTACCAAGCGAAGTATGTGTCGGATGCCAATAAATTGTTCTCATGCAATCTAGACCCCAAAAGTTCTGCAGAGTCCTTAGGCAGATTCAAATCCCTAACTAAGTCATTTAGTTCGGCTTGGGTTAATGGTTTAGGAGGATCTCGGTCAGCTGTTGGCTGTTCATAAACATCATCATTGTCTGGATTTGGAGCTGAATCAGAATCTGAATTGTATTGATCCAGACTCTCGGGTGGGCGGGGAATAGGAACTTCTGGACCATGGGGTACCGGCCTTATTGCAGATGGAAAACTTGGGTATTGAAGGCTCTTTATTCTTTGCATTATAACCTTTAACATTGCAAGAACAGAAGTAGCAGTCGTCGGTATGGCTTCTAGGCTCGCGCCATACCATAGGGATCCCAAATGGCAAACTTTTCTTTTTACCTTTGCTCCAATTCCTTAGTGCCGCAACACACGTAAGACAAACCTTGTGTGGAGCCCAACTTTTGTCTTGATCTCCTAATTTAATTCCAAAATAAGCATGATAAGCTCTCTTAATGAAGGTCGTTACATTTGTCCATTGTTTTACAACAACATACCGACCACAAATATAACAAAATATGTCTGGACTATGGGTACATCCACTAGAAGCCATTATTAAAATTTTAAAGACGTAATGTTAGAATTATCTATCTGAAAAATATGAAAAAACGAAATTAATTAAAGATAAAAAAAGGTAAAAAATTACAAAACGCCCCAAAATTGTTTTGCTAATAACTTTAAATCTGTGGGTGATAGAAACAAACTGGTAGCATTTTTTAATTCAGCGCAGCGAACTGCTTCAGAATCACAACTCAAAATAAAGAAATCGATTTTCATGCAGACCGGTGTTATTTGAGTGCTACTTAAATTACAATTAGAACTACTTAGCTGACAACAGTAAACTCCTTTTGGACTGGATTAATTTTTTGTAATCCCATTTGTAATTGATACACTCTCTGCCAAAAAAATATATATATTAGGGTGCATGAAAAAATTTTTTTTTTTGCAATTGATCTGTCCCATAAACTATTTTGTTCCAATTCATGAAACATGTTCTGTGTCCAAATTTTTCCTTGATTGAAGAATATTTAGAGGTCCCCCATGATGTCATATTTTCCTAATACTGGCTGCATTAGGGCAGGTCGGCCAAATGCCAACCTAATTTTGATGCCCCCCCTAAATACATACATATACACATATACACATACATACACACACACACATACATACATACCAAATTATTAAGCTGTCATACACTGCCAAAAATATGAATTTAGTCTATGAAATGTATGTTTGTAATCAATTCTTTTGCAGCATGTCAAAACAGCTTTGTTTCTTTTCAGGGTACTGGTAATTAATTACTGATTGCACATGGATACTGATACACACATGGAGCCTACATCATCTGGTCAAACAGATTTGCCTTCTCGGAGTGGTGATGAACCTAAGAGTATCCCAAAAACTCGAAAAACTGCAGAAGTGTTCGGACTTGGTCGAAGTATCTGCGAAAGTGATGCGGTAATAACAGGAAACAGATTGCCAAGTTGTTTGCAAGTTTTACGTTGTATGATGTACAACTGCAGTGCAGCTGCCTACACGGAGAGGCCTGGATTAGTTGGTGCTACATCTCGTTTCACAACAGCAAAGCTTGTTCTTGAACAAGTAGCTACATTCTACCACAAGGCCAACATCCCTATGATCACAGAACGTAAAGCATGTGAAAAAATTGTGAAGCTCCTTGATGACAATAATAAACTGCGATTTATTGATAAGACTTGTCGTAACACTCCATCCACTCAACGCCGACTTGACGACATAAAAAACTTTTGGCATCAACATTCAAGCTTTGGCCATCAAACGCTGAGAGTCTTATAAATAATCCAGAAGACCTGGCTTTTCTTCGTTCTATGCAAGGTGATAGAGCTGCCAGCTTTGGTTCATTTGACAAGAAGCTTGCTCAAAAAACATGTAGACAGACTGAGCGTAAAGCTTTGGAAGCAAAACGTCGTAAGCGAGCTCATGAGGATATGGAGGCTTCTACTAGCACTGTGTCATCTGCTGCAGCTATCACAAAAGATATCACACGTGAGGAATCAGTAAATGATAACTCTTCCAGTGATGAAGCAGTTGCTAGTATTGCTGCTAGTAAGATTACTCAAAGACGCAAGATGCGAAGTGGAACATCAGTATTTATACCTCCTGATTTGGTCAGTAGGCCAGGCATGGTATCTCTGGCAACAAGACTCAAAATGACACCAACACAACAGTCTGCTTTCACACAAGAACTAATTGCTGAGGCTGGAGGTGATATCAACCAGGTTGCTGCGTCCTACGCAACAACAGATCGGGCAAGGCGCAGGGTAACCAGAGACATTGCAAGCGAGATACTAGGTGACTGGGTACCTCCAAAATTATGTACAGTACAGTGGGACAGCAAGTTAACCCCAACACTTTTAGACCATCGTGTGGCTGAAGAACGCTTGACAGTTATTGTTGGTGACACTGCTCGAATCAAGCTGCTTGGAGTACCGAACTATAAAAAGGCAACTGACCAATCCTCTGGTGAAGTAATTGCAACACATACAATGGAGCTCTTGACAAAATGGAATTGTAGTAACAATATAGTAAACATGACTTTTGATACTACAGCATCTAACACAGGTCACCTCACAGCAGCGTGCATTTCTATACAGGAAACACCTAAACGAGCTCTTCTCTGGTCCGGCTGTCGACACCATATTGGCGAAATCCTACTGTGTCATATCTTTGAAGACTTGAAGGTGGAATCATCAAGCTCACCTGAAATTGCTTTGTTTTCCAGACTTCGCAGTAACTGGGATTTAGTGCCACATAACTCCAGCCAATCTCTTCCGTTTCGTCCAAGTGATCATAGTCCAGAAGCAAAGGAATTGCTGGCTTCAATGAAAATGGAAATGATTAGTCATGCTAGTGAAGTCGTCGATTATCAACGAGATGACTACCACGAGTTTACTGAACTAACTCTGGTTTATTTGGGTGCTGCAGATGGTGAAGTGAACTTTCGACGTCCGGGTGCTCTTCACCGAGCAAGATGGCTTGCAAAAGTGATATACAGTTTGAAAATAACGCTTAGTGAAACACAAATTAGCAAACTACCACCAGGTACAATTACTACTCGCCGGCAAGTTCTAAAGATCCGTGAATTTGCCCCATTTGTCGCTCATGTGTATGCTGTGTGGTGGCTCAGCTGCAAGAAAGCTATTGATGCACCTTGGAATGAGTTGCAACTGTACAAACGCTTGTTAAAATATGAGGTCATCAATAAAGGTATTGCACAATCAGGACTAAAAGCACTCAAGCGCCACTTGTGGTATCTAACAGACGAAATGGTACCTCTGGCACTATTTAGTTTACGAGTACCACCCCTGGAACGCCAAGCCATTGCAGATGCCCTTGTTGCTACTATGTCATCTGATGAACTACGTGCTCCAATAAATCGTTCTGGGGCTGGATGGGGTAAACCGAAGTTTCCAGTAATTACGGCAACATCTCCCCTGTGTGACTTGGTTGGGGTGGACTCCTGGTTCCACATTCTACCGTTTGGAGCTTGATGCCAGTTTTCTTCAGCTCCCTATCACTCAATGGGACTCTAGTGCCGCATATATTGCTAGCAAGGATAATGTGGCTGCAGTGAATGTTGTGAATGATGCCGCGGAGAGAGGTGTTAAGCTCTTAACTGATTTTAGTGACACTGTACGATCTGATGAACATTATCAAAATGTTCTCCAAGTAGTAGAGAAGGATCGTAAGAAAACCCAAAATTTATCCTATTACAAATTATTAAAATTATTAAAATACTTCATAAACACTCATCAAAGAAAAGTGTTTATGAAGTATTCTAATAATTTTAATAATTTGTAATACGATAAATGTTTTACCGTAATCTATAGAAATGAACTTAAGATGCTTTTTCTAATGATAGGCAGTGTTTTTGTATCTAAATAAAAGTAGTTGAATTCAACAATAACATGACTTTGTTCATTTAGAATAAAATTGTCAGCATTTTTATATGAAATTTTGAAAATCGTAAACAGTTTTGGGTAAATGTCCGAAATTGGGCCATAGCGGCTATTATGGACATTTTTCAAAGCTTGGGGGGACCTCTAAACCAACTCCAATTACAAAAAAAATTAGCCCCTGGTTTCTTTTTCATATTGAAACAAAACTTTAGTAGGGACAGGTCAAAACTAGACATTTAATTTTTTTATATACTTTGATGATGCACCCTAATATATATATATATACACACAGTATACGGCCATTGACGCGTATGGACAAGAGATTTTTAACATGGATTTCTTTCGCGTTTTCTTTAAGTGAACTTTTGAGGGGCGACGCGTTTACGTCTTGAGTTGTTCGAGCCAACCCGTTTTCTTTACGAGTTTTGTCTCGAAGTGAGGGGAGACTTAGTTTGAGTCGATTCAATTTTGTGAGCCACACATTTATTTTATGTTTAAGTTTAGGGCGAACTAATTCTTTTATTACTACTTCAAGAACTTTAACACGGGTCCTTGGGGAGAACCTTACGAAGTGACGCCCAAAAATGCATTGGTTTCTACTCGCCGTTGTGTTTCTGCCTTTAATTATAAAGGAGATTTTTGTGTTCGTAATAATTACATCAATCCCATCTCTAACTATCATGAAATTTATGACACGTTATTCAGCAGGACGTAAAGAATATTTTGATATAAGATTTATCTTTTTTAACTGCTTATATTCTTAATTTGCCTTCGTACAATACCCTCTCTTTTTGGGCTGATGATCCACCATTGTCGGTGCGAGGCTGTCAGGCGTAAGATTTACTTAGCATACATCTTGCTAATTAATTCATTCTATATTTTAGAATTACCAAATTACAAGAAGTGTAACTTAACCTGCCTTTTAACCTATTAATAAGGTAACAATAATGGAAATTTCCCGTTTTATACCAATACATGATAGTATACTGAATCTCAGTTTTGAGCGCGAAAACGGCACCAGGGAGCCGAGTCAATGACCACTCAAACTTCCAATGTTAGCTTTTAATGTATTTCTTTCATTAATTCAGTCTACTATTTTTGTAGTCTGTACCCTCATCATTGTCAGTTTAAATTGTACAGAATTAAACAGACAATTGAATTCAATATCTTATTCTTAAGTTACATGGGCACTTAATATTAACGTTTTTAAATTCATGTACTTAAGAAATTACAAAATTTCCTCGTTTTCATGAACAATTTGTCTTTTGGTTCAACTATCATGCTCATTTGATTGATCAACCTTTTACATTCCCCACATATATATATATATATATATATATATATATATATATATATATATATACAGGGTGTCCCATAAGTCAGGCATCATAGGAAAAACAATAAAAAACGGCAAAACAAAAGCTTTTATTTACAGAACGTGCTCAATATGTCCACCATTGTTTTCAATACACAAATTCAGACGTGATACAATGTTCAACACTCCTAATTTTCTCTGCGTATACCAGCGCTTTCAAGTGGCCCCAGAGATAAAAATCTCGCGGCGTGAGATCCGGGCTTCTAGCTGGCCATTCCACAGGCCCTCGACGTCCTATCCAATGACCAGGGAATTGTTGGTACAGGTATTCCCTTACTTGGTTGCTGTAATGTGCAGGAGCACCGTCTTGCTGGAACCATGTTGGGAAATTTCCTTCTTCGTTCAAGACACTGGGAAATGCTTCTTCCTTCAGCATACGTAGGTAGGTGCCTCCAGTGACATGTTCATCGAAAAAGAGGGGGCCTATAATGCGATCCTTCCAAATGCCACACCATACCATCACCCGAGATGCACCTTGTTCCTTTGAAGAGGTATACCAGTGAGGGTTGTTTTGAGACCGGATCCTGTTTCCTTAAACTTTGCAACAAGTCTGCTAACACAACTCTGTGTTATTGGCTCGCGGTCTGGATGCAGTCTGTTAAATTCAGCAGCGGCCTCTCTTTGACTCCGATTTCCTATGAGTAGAATTATCTGGATTCGTTCTTCCTTGCTCACAGACATTATGGCCTGTAGAAAGAGAAAAATATGAATTTCTCCTATGATGCCGGACTTATGGGACACCCTGTATATATAAATATATATATATATATATATACACACACACACACACACACACACACACACACACACACAGTGGTGCTCATAGATATTCGTACAGAGAAATAGTTCAGTTATATTTGTCTTTATCTTTTGCACCAGACATATTATAGTTATGAAAAGTTTACTGTTCGTTTTAAAAAGTTTAACAAATAAAAAAATTACTTCAACTCCAGCATGTAATTAAAACACCAAAGAATTTGAGGAAGGTAAAAAGGTTAAAATGCAAAAGTTTTCATACATTTATTTACAAAATTATTTAATACTTTGTGTCCACCTTAGGTTTGAAGAATTTAAAAATTTTATCAGTAGTTAGCTGTTTAATGATTACAGACTGTTGGCTGTTTTGAATTCTAAAATGTTCTCTTTGAATCTTCATGGAAGAGTGATGACTGTACAAGCCATTAGTAAGGAATAGGTCGTCGAGATAAAGAGCTGTCTACAGACCTTAAGAAATCTGTTATTCCTTCGCACGAGTCTGGAAAGAGTTATAGAAAGATAGGCGAAGAACTTCGAATTCCATTTACAACGTTTGCTGCAATTATAAAGAAATGGAAAGGCTTTTGAACAATCAAAACTCTACCAAGGTGTGGACGACCTTGCAAGATTTCAGAACGTACAACTGACAGATTGAAAGAATGGCTGCTGCGAATCCACGAGTGACTGCAGGTCATATTTCCCAGATATTAAGGCTGTCTGAGATCGATGTCCATCCCTATACTGTACGTTGTACATTAAGAAAAAAATAGTCTGCTTCGAAGAGTTGCAGAAAAAAACTTTTGCTACGAAAAGCGCACAAAGGAGCTCGTTTAAAGTATGCCAAGGATCATCAAAATGATGGATTTCCATTCTGGAAGAAATTTCTCTGCATAAACGAGATCAAAATTGAATTATTCGGGAACGAGCAACGGTATGTTTGGCGAAATTCAATATTGCATGCTAAGAAAAAAGTCATCCTTCGACGGTTAAACATGGTGGTGGTAGTTTGCTTCTTTGGGGGTGCTTTAGTGCTTCTGATCCAGGAAAGCTTGTTCTCGTCAATGAAATTTTGAATTCGAAGAAATATGAGGAAGTTTTAGATGAAAATGTATTGCTTTCAGTTAGAGAGTTGCGAATGGGTCGTGATGCAACTGGGTACTGCAACAAGATAGTGATCCAAAACATAAAACGTATATATATATATATATATATATATATATATATATATATATATATATATATATATATATATATATATATATATACCCTTAGGCAGTACTTCTATGATTTACCATGAAATGATTACTCCTTCCGTGGCTAGGGCCCTTCCGAGTGTGCTGCGCGCATCACCGAGGTGATTCTCTCGAACATGGAGGCGTACATTCCATATTCTATCCTACTATTACTTAAAAAAAAACCTTGGTTTAACTTTACTTGTTCTAATGCTATCGGCAACAGAGAGGAGGCTTTCAGAGGTACTGTCGCTATCCAACTCCTGACTCTCACTCAGCTTATATTTCTGCTCGGAATCGTGCAAAATCTGTTTATCTGTTTATCGACTCTCCAAAAATTCCTTCATCCGACAAAAATATGAAAATCTATCCAATTCTAATTCTTCTCGCTCTTTCTAGCATCTAGCTAAGAACCTATTCAACAACTTTACTTCCTCTTCTTTCCCTCCTCTTTTCCATTCCGACGGCTCAGTTGCCGTCTCTTCTCCTGACAAAGCTGAAATCTTTGCTCACACTTTCGCTTTCAACAAAACCCTGGACGATTCCGGTGCTGTTCCTCCATCTCCTCCTCCCTCTGACTTTATTATGTTTGTAAACAGAATCTCTTCCGAAGATGTTTTTTCTGCTATATCTGGGCTGAACTCTAAGAAGGCGTACGCTCCTGATGGTGCTCCTCCTGTTATTCTTAAGAATTGTGCCTCTGTGCTGACACCCTGCCGAGGCAAACTCTTTCGTCTTTCTCTTTCATCTGGCACTTTACCTTCCTGCAGAAAGTTCGCTTTCATTCAGCCTGTCCCAAAGTAGGGTGACCGCTCTCATCCCTCCAACTCGTCCAATTTCTTTGATTTCTTGCCTTTCTAAAGTTTTTAATCTATCCTTAATAGGAAGATTCTTAAACACCTCTCTTCTCACAGTCTTCTTTCAGATCGTCACTATGGGTTCCGCATGGGGTGCTCAACTGGTAATTTTCTTGCATATCTCTCTGACTCTTGGTCATCTTCATTTCGGGATTTTGGTGGAACTTTTGCTATTGCGCGAGATATATTGAAACCTTTTGATAGAGTCTGGTTCTATCCTTCTATCTGTGCCTTCATCTCTAATTTCCTTTCTGGTCGATCTATAGCTGCGGTTGTTGATGGCCACTGTTCTTCTCCAAAAGCTATCAACGGTGTTGTTCCTCAGGGTTCTGTTCTGTCACCCACTCTTTTCACTTTATTTATTAATGATCTTTTAATTCGCACTTCCTGTCCTATTCACTCCTATGCCGATGATTCCAATCTTCACTTCTCCACCCGCTTCCCAAAGCGTCCCTCTCAACAGTCACTCCATGATTCGCGTAGGGCAGGTATGGAGCACCTGACCTCTGATCTTTCTGTTATCTCTGATTGGGGCAGAGAAAACCTTGTGGCTTTCAATGCCTCAAAAACTCAGTTCCTCCATCTGTCTACTCGTCGCAATTTTCCACAGGACTATCCCGTTAACTTCAACAACACACAACTCAATCCTTCCTCTTCTCTTAACATTCTTGGCGTTTCCTTTTCTCGTGATCTTTCCTGGAAAGATCACATATACTCTCTTTTCAAAACAGCTTCTAAAAGGTTAGTTGTGCTGTACTTCCTCTGCAGTTTCTTCACCTCCACTCAGCTGCTATCTCTGTACAGGGGCCTTGTCCGCCCCTGTATGGAGTATGCTTCTCATGTATGGGATGGTTCACACCGCACAGCCATACTTGTCTGGGTGGAACCCAATACGTTTCGTCTCATCAATTCCCCGCCACTTACTCACTGTCATGGAAACATACCTTCCCGTAGCTGTGTGAAATTAAGTTCGCCGAAACAATTAGAAATTGAAAAAAATTTACTACATGCCACAGTAAAATACCCAATTAACAGAGTACAGATCAAACTATACACGGTGCCCGCAGGGCTAGCATCGAAGCAGATAGAAAACATCGCCCTGGGAGCTCTACCTAAAGGGTTATTAATTGGAATGCAGGAACACGTTTCTGTGAATGGGAAATCTAAAAAGAACGCCTTTAATTTCGAAAATTTCTGGCTTAAAAATATAACCTTTACGTCAATGGCGTAGCCTTAGGGGGGACATTAGAAACGGATTATTGATCAGAAGCCGGTTCCCGCTTTGCTCTGGAACTTATAGTAATCTTGCACATAATGCCGGTGCTTGCGATGAATTAGGGATTGGTGTAACGCAAAAGGAATTCATCGAGCAATTTAACCTTTACCCGTTTGATATAACCCCGGACTAATCTGCTAGTGTAAACACACACTTAAATCCACAGCAGAGTGGAAACATTTCAGTCAGATTGGAATTCCAAGCCGCTAGACGCCCCTATTAGTGTACTAGTATACCTCGAATCACAGGCCCTAATAGAAATCGATAGATTCAGGGGTGTAGTCACTGACTTTTAAAATGGGCGCGAATACACTCCAGAGAATAATGAATAGTGACCGAATCACAC
Organism: Bathynomus jamesi; assembly: GCA_023014485.1. Lineage (NCBI taxonomy): Eukaryota > Metazoa > Arthropoda > Malacostraca > Isopoda > Cirolanidae > Bathynomus > Bathynomus jamesi. The sequence continues at coordinate 238,777 of JAJOZX010002207.1, forward strand.
GCTCAAAATTTATCAGCTTCTTTGCGAAGAACGAAACGTTGAAGATCCCGACTACGAGAGACTGCTGCCACTTATTCTAAACACGGATTTTATTGGTGGACAAGGAATTCACTGGAGGGCCATCTACTTTAAAAATAGGGATCGAATGTACTATTTTAACTCGCTGGGGTCTCATCCCTGGAATGACCCTATTATTGTGAAATTTTTCTAGCAAATGTATATCCTCCAAATTGTCTGGAATCCTTACAGGTTCCTGGGCTACTATAGCAACGTATGTGGTATGTACTGCCTTTCATTTCTCTTACACATGGCACGTGGGGAGGAGTCTACAAATTTTGAAAAATTATTCGACCTGTGTCACACTGAGCGGAATGATGAAATGATATGCAGACTAGGGCGGATCGAAAATGAGATTTTTAAACTTTTTTTCGAAATTCAAATATGGCTAGTGCGGAAAATATGTGGGTGCTATAGATAATGACTGTGCATAAATATTAGTCCTGCGAAATTATATCTTCAGGTGCCACAAAGCCGTCGAAAAAAGTGAAATATAATGATTTTCTTATATTCTGCATTAGTACAATAACTGAAACTTACTTGTTATTATTATATATTAAGTGTTCCAATTACCAAAATAGTTACTGAATTACGCAGCTCTTAGTTTATTTAGATCAATGTTCTTTTGATTAATGATCTAAATAATCCAGAACTCACCACGAGGAGGTGGCTGCGTGTCGAGCTCCACCCATGCCCTCCCAACCACCCATCCTTGCGCATGTTTTTTTCTATTAACGTTTTATTTAAACTTTATATTCAGCTTTACTTTCGAATGATGGCATTTTTTTACGTGACTGAAGTGTTGATCTTATGAAGTCATCTCGCGCGTTCAATCCAAATACTTTTGATGATGCTTCAGTCACTAATTTTACCATTCCTTCTACTACTTGTGTATGACAAGGGAATTTCTCGAATGGAGGGGTACTCTTGTTTTCTATGAATTCTTCAATCTCATTTTCTGTCAGGTGTCTTGTCACAGGTGGTTCAGTGACAATGCATTTTTGCCAATTAATTAAATCAGTATAATCAGTAGCTTCAAATTGAATAACAGGTACTGTGAAACGCCTCACAACTTTTTCCTTGTTTGTTTGCCTTGCTTTCTTTATTCGCCTCCACGCTAATTCTCTTATGGCGCTGCGGTCATCATGAATCATTGATGCTAGAATATTTTCTGGATTTGCAAAAAATGCATTTCTTTGTATGACAGGGTTTACAATATCCTTTACTTCGTCATTCAGTGTTCTTGTTAGTTCAATAGTTTTGAAAACATGTTTTGAGCCATTGACAAAAGACGTACTTTGCTTAATAGAAAACCACATTGGGATGTAGACCTTCATTATAAAAGAAGCAATGTTCATGATGTTCTCAGATGGACTTACAGTTGAAACGTATAGACGAAGCAAACGATTTGCTGTAGTCAGCCATCGTGAATGTGCCATTTTGCCTGGACTACGATGAGCAAGATCTGTGATGAGTGAGGCCTTTGTTATGTCCTGATGAATATCAATTAGATATTTTTGGTCGGTGCTAAGATCTTCACAGTCTACAGTTGGTTCCTCAGCATCAATCCTTTCAAACTCGACAATAGGAAGACTCTCACAGTTCTCTAATTCCCTGCCAATAGGACCGGTGAATCCGCGGGGGCCAGATGTTTTTCCATCCAGCTTTGCAACTAAATGGCGTAATGGAAATTCATTGGCATGGAGCTGGCACACTAAATGTTGAACTGGCTTCTTCAGCTTCAATTCTATAAGCCTTATAACGCCTCCCTTTTCTCCAGTGTTGACTGCTGCACCATCGCATCCAATGGCAACAAGGTTTTCCAGGTTCATGTCATTATTTCCAATATACTCAAACATTCCTTTACATATTTCTTCAGCTGATCCAGAATTCACAGAATAATGGCCCAAATAATCTGAACCAGGTTCTCTCACTAAAGTGATATGTTCTTCTGTTACCTTCTTCTGATATACTTTGGACTTTTTTTTCTTGGAAGAGTGTAGAATCTTTTCGACCATCAAAATAGATTCCTCTGATTGGGACCTGATTTTGATCTTTCATAATTTCTGATCTCTTCTTTTGTCTTTCTCTTCTGATTTTACTCCTATCCACTACTTCAGATGTATTGTCAATAGAAACTTCTCCAATATCATGCAATACTGCAAAACAATGAATGCTGCAGCTCGATCTGAAACTGCACTCCTGTCACAAGCAGTAGCCACTGAAGGTAGATTTGTAGTTTTCCTTTTCTTGAATAATTGTTCTTCAGGTTGTTCGAGCTTTCTCTTCGAGCTAACTGGCTCTGGAAATGTATCGTCTGATATTTCGCCAGATTCACTTTCACTATTTGATGTCGATGATGATAATTCAACATTTGTATCCTGCAATTTCTCCTGTGAAGATTCTTTGGTGAGCCTCACAGCTTCTTTTTGCTTTCTTAGCAACGTAGATGCTTTTTCTTTGAGAGTGTAATATCTACTCTATCAATAAACAGTTTTCTTTCACTCCTTTGATCTAAGAGGAACGTCACTTCTTCCTTTGGAACCGTTTTTTCTTTGGACAAGAACATTGTGTTAGTACTTTGCACTTGTACGCTGCAATGTCAAAAAGTTTCGTGTGTGCTTCTTTTTTGAACATATCAATCTTTGCTTTGTAAGCTTCAGAATTTTTTCTGCTTTGGTATGGCTTCATAATGACACGATACTTTTCGTGGTAGCTTCTGAACATTGTTTCAATTCGCCTGTCTGACAGAATTGGGACGGAAGCACTTTCCCAAATTGTTTTCAATTTATCAACAACTTGTTCTAATATTTAAGATATTGAAGGATCTTTATTAGTATTCTGTTTCAAATCGTTTCTTACAAACAAGTAATATTTAAAAACTCCTTCGTATGTAGGAAGATTCCTGTGCCACAAATCTTCCCCCATACCAAACATGGGGCACTCAGTTGAGGCCCTGGTTGATTTTTCACAAACTCGAGACATTTTGAAGGTATACAAATCTGAAAAAGAAAGAGCTAATATCAATTATACGTTAATTTCAGTTAATAGTACATGGCAAACTTAGGGCAACACAATACAGAAATGCAAAATATATAAGAAATATAGTTTAGACTATCTGAGTAACGCCAACAACAGAACACCCACCTGCTACGAGAGCGACAGCTACATTGAACCGAGGTACTCACGTGACAGCTGAGTGAGCTGACTATAGAAAACTGTTTTTAGAGAATAGAAACTTTTTTTTAAAGGTTGACTGAGCTATTTTTATACAAGTGTGAATAAATTCTTGTCTATTGTGCATCGTGGACTCTTCTGTAATTATTCGTTAAAATCTGCTTTTTTCAATTTTTTTCAATATTGAAGGTCATTGTGCACCTGAAGATATTAATGTTATGATTTTAAATTTATACCAGCTTATTTCCTCACTACTCCACACATTTTCCACACTAGCCAATTTGAAAATTCGAAAAATGAGTTTTTCACCCCGCCCTAATGCAGACCGATAAAAAAACGGTTCCCGTTTGTACGCACTCGATGTATTGTGTGATGTTTCACGCGTATATATACAGTATATAAATTGCAACTTGAGTAATTGCTACAGTATTGTGTAAAATATAAATTGTCTCCAATAATGTTACTTTGTGCACCGTTTAAGGATGAGCCTTATGCTCTGTAGATTATTTTAAACGTAATGGATGCTAATTCTGTAACTAATTTAAGTTGGATATAAATGTATAATGTATAAAAAAATTGATGCCGATGTCACTCCTATATGTGTGAGAAATATTGAAGGACATATTACGTAAAATTCTACAGAGTAAATTGTACTATTTTATAAAACATTCCTCATGGTTCTAGCATTTAATAAATTGATGAAAAATACACTGCGTCGTCTTCTTACCCGAAATACACAAAAGAAAAAGAAAAAAGCCTACATTACTTCGTTGATGATACTGCAGTCACTGTGCTGCAATACTTCCACATCCCTATTCAGATCACTGTCCACGACTTGTTTCTTCAAAACTATTACAAAAAGATTCTATAACACGAACGAGTTCCGCATCGGTCCTTTAAGGGGAAAAGATACGGATGTAGACAGAAATTTTTAAATTATTTTGGTTAGTTCATACATTTTTCTGAATCTTTTTTAATAATTAAAATCCATGGTTTTCATAAAATATACACCTAGAGGAATATATATATATATATATATATATATATATACATACACACAGGGTGTTTTAGGAGGAAAGGTCAATACTTCGGGAGGTGATAGTATCGGTCATTGTGAGAAAAAAGTTCATATGAACATGTGTCTAATTCTGAATGGTTACTGAGATAGAGCTGTTTGAATCTGATGCGCGCGCGTCTCTTCCTCCCCCTTCCCTCCCCTATAACCTTGAACCATGTAAGCTGTAATGTAAGCATGTAACATAAGCCAATCGACAGCTGTCTGTTGTGAGTGACATTTTTTGGTGTTTGAAGCAGAGTTAAGAATGCCACACACCTTCACACATGCCGAATATGCAGATATAGTGTATGTCTACGGTTTTTGCGATGGAAGTGCAACAGCTGCTGTTGCAGAATACCGTCGACGGTTTCCGAACCGCAGAATTCCGGATCGAAGAGTGTTTACCAGGGTTTTCAACACATTGCGTGAGATTGGTACACTTCCCAGCGCTCATGTTTCATCTGAACGTGAAGGTCAACAAGATGTGGATGAAGTGGAAAACATTTTTCAGTTGGTAGAGCGTAGTCCTACTACTAGCTCACGAAGAATTGCTACACATCTCGGTGTACCACACACAAGAGTATGGCGAACATTATGTGAGGAAGGCGTGCATCCATATCATGTACAGCGTGTACAACACCTTCAACCAGGAGACGCTGCCATGCGACTGGAATTTTGTCATTGGGTAAATGCTAATCGCCGATTGCTTCGATTAATACTGTTCACCGATGAAGCTACTTTCACCCGTGACGGTATCAACAACACTCGTAACTCTCATCGGTGGTCAGACGAAAATCCAAATGCCACTGTGGAAACAAATTTTCAACATCGCTTCTCTGCCAATGTGTGGTGCGGTATCATCGATGATCAGTTGATTGGCCCTGTTACTTTAGAGAATGGTCTTACAGGACAAAATTACCTAGAATTTCTGCAAAATGAATTGCCAGGACTATTGGAGGATGTTCCTTTGGCTACACGCGCTGGTATGTACTTTCAGCATGACGGAGCTCCTCCACATTCTACCCGTCTGGTGATGCAATACCTAAATCAAACTTTCCCTGGTCGATGGATCGGCCGTGGTGGTCCCATTCAATGGCCATCAAGGTCTCCAAACCTCTCTCCGTTAGATTATTGTTTGTGAGGGTGGATGAAAAGTCAAGTTTACAAAAGAAAGGGAGATACACGAGATGAATTGCTCGCGCGCAACTTGGATGCTGCTGCCCGCATAAAGGAACGTCAAGATCAACTCAGAAGAACAACACGCGATCTTCTCACACGAGTTGCAAAGTGCATTGAGGTTGACGGTAGGATTTTCGAAAACATCTTTTAAACTGTAACAAATTTGTCATTTCTGTATCTGATACCATTCAAAATGCCAATGTTTAAACATTAAATGTTAGAAACAGTAATTGGTTTCTCTTTCTTGATTACCATTAACAATGCTTTTGTATTTGTAGATTCAAACAGCTCTATCTCCGTAACCATTCAGAATTAGACACATGTTCATATGAACTTTTTTTCTCACAATGACCGATACTATCACCTTCCGAAGTGTTGACCTTTCCTCCTGAAACACCCTGTATATGTACATATATATATATATATATATATACTCATAAATAATAACTTTAGTAATTCTAAAACAGATACTTTAAAATGTTATTACTTTAATTCATTTATTCAAAATATATACTTAAAAGTAAAAATTCTAATCCCCTTTAAGAGAAAATGAAGAATAATAAACAGTAAGTCTAATCATTCACCATATACTCTGATATATTCTTTATTGTGAGGAGGGATGATTAGCTGGGCCTGCTATCCACACCCTTCTGACAACGGAAACTGAACCCGGTGGAATAACTTTACACTTCAAAATGAGATTATAGATTTTATAAAATTAATTAACACTTTGATTAATATAATGGAAAATACACCGAGGTTTGTGTTTATATATATATATATATATATATATATATATATACTCATAAATAACAGCTTTAGTAGTTCCAAAACAGTTACTTTAAAACGTTATTACTTTAATTCATTTATTCGAAATATACAGGGTGTCCCATAAGTCCGGCATCATAGGAGAAATTCATATTTTTCTATTTCTACAAACCATAATTCATATTTTTCTCTTTCTACAGGCCATAAAATCTGCTGTGAGCAAGGAAGAACGAATCCAGATAATTCTACTCATAGGAAATCGGAGTCAAAGAGAGGCCGCTGTTGAATTTAACAGACTGCAGCCAGAACTCGAGCCAATAACACAGAGTTGTGTTAGCAGACTTGTTGCAAAACTTAAGGAAACAAGATCCATAGAAGATAAACCACGCAGTGGACCTTCAAGGAGGTCCACTGACGATGATACAGCGACTGCTATCCTGGCTCATTTTAACAGAAGTCCCAATAAGTCTCTTCGGCGATTGTCCGCCGAGAGAGGAGTGTCGAAAAGTAGCATCCATCGCATTCTTCAGGCTCACAAATGGCATCCACATAAACTTCAGATCCTACAGAAATTAAGCGAAGATGATCCCGACTGGCGGATAGAATTTTGTGAATGGGCTACGGAACAATATGCTCTGGATGCCAATTTCCCGTCCACCATTCTGTTCAGTGACGAGGCTGTTTTTTACGGAAATGGTGAGGTAAATCGACAGAACACCCGCTACTCAAAACAACTCTCACTGGTATACCTCTTCAAAGGAACAAGGTGCATCTCGGGTGATGGTATGGTGTGGCATTTGAAGGATCGCATCATAGGCCCCCTCTTTTTCGATGAACATGTCACTGGGGGCACCTACCTACGTATGCTCAAGGAAGAAGCATTTCCCAGTGCCTTGAACGAAGGAAATTTCCCAACATGGTTCCAGCAAGACGGCGCTCCTGCACATTACAGCACCCAAGTAAGGGAATACCTGTACCAACAATTTCCTGGTCATTGGATAGGACGTCGTGGGCCTGTGAAATGGCCAGCTAGAAGCCCGGATCTCACGCTACTAGATTTTTATCTCTGGGGCCACTTGAAAGCGCTGGTATACGCAGAGAAAATTAGGAGTGTTGAACATTTGCGGCAGCGCATTATTGGGGCATGTAACACCATTACTCCTGACCTCATTCACCGTGTGATTGCTGACTGGGTATCACGTCTGAATTTGTGTATTGAAAACAATGGTGGACATATTGAGCACGTTCTGTAAATAAAAGCTTTTGTTTTGCCTTTTTTATTATTTTTCCTATGATGCCGGACTTATGGAACACCCTGTATAAGTAAAAGTAGAAATTTGAATCCCTTTTAAGAGAAAATGAAGAATAATAAACAGTACGTCTAATCATTCACATATACTCTGATACATTCTTTATTGTGAGGAGGGATGATTAGCTGGGCCTGCTAAGCAACACAGCCTGCCGACATCGGGACCCGATCGAATAGCGTTACACTTCAAAATGAGTTTATTATGGATTTTTATAAAATTAATAGCACGAGCAAGGATTCTTGATTAAGCACTGAAGGATACGATATGTGTGTATATATATATATATATATATATATATATATATATATATATATATATACACTGAGAGCGGCAGTCAGTTTAAATCACAAACTAGTGTTTTAAATTATTACGTCATTATTAATTATTTGTACTCACATTTCAATTGTGGTTGCTACCGCTGGATCATCTTGTTCGACGTCGCAAATGTCAGCATTGGTTTGTGATGAAAATAATTCGTTCCGATCGGTGGCAGTAAAAAGATTGGTCGTGGCCCCGTCGCCAGTGTCTCCTTCTTTATATAAGTCTGGAAAACTGTAGAGTTGTGACTGGCTCATGATGCGTAGTATTGCGTGTATATTCGCTGGTAAAAATAACTGCTGTGCGTTCCAGCTGAAATACTTCCTTCTTATATGCATGATTCCCAATTGTAGCCGTCCTCAGAAAACTAACAGCCGATTCGTAGGATTCCTGATTAGACGTGACTAGGTCATATGTGTGTGCCAATCACTTGTCGTAGCGTCAAATTAACGGTCCCACGCGTTGCGTCGTAAAATTCTGATTGGATACCGTCAAGATTAATGAAGGTGTGTCTTTATCAAATTTGGCCTATTCATTCCACAGTTTTTTTTCAGTTTTCAGAGAGGTCGTAAGCGAATAAAATTATTTAATTGTATAAATTTAGCATAAAATTTTTATTATTTAGCGTGTTTAAAGGGAATATACAGTATATCTATATATATATATATAATATATATATATATATATATACAGATAGATATGTTATCATCATAAAAATTTAACATTATTTAGAGTAAATTTAGACGTGTGGTTGAATAAACTATTATTTTGTAATTAAAACTAATTTAATTGCATGGATTTCAGCATAAAAATTTAATATTATTTAGCATGTGTTTAAAGGGAATATAATATATATATATAATATATATATTATATAATATATATATATATATATATAAGCAAGAATGCTGATGGCTCTCACAAACGAGTTTATGCTGACACAGGAGATAACAGAAAATACCAGGAAACATAAATGCCTAGATCTGGTATTCACAAATAACACGAACTTGATTGCGGATATAAAAATTAGCTCCAACTATTATCTCAGACCACACTATAATCGAGTTAACAACAAATATGGCGATAACTTTAAAAGACAATACATATACGGAAAGAAGAAGCAAATTTGGGGCTTTTAACTTAAACTCCAAGACCATAAATTGGGAAGAAATCAGATCACACATGGCCCAAATAGAGTGGAGATCAGTTGTCGAGAATAAAACAACTGAGGAAATGCTAACAACCTTGGAAGAAAAGACGCTGAGAATTTTGGAAAAATATGTTCCGAAAGCACAGCCAAAAGGAAAGAGGAACTGGCTAGAGAGGCAAAAGAGAAGAATATTCCTTAAAACAAAGAGAGTAGCTACGAAGTTAATTAACTGGGGAGACAACAATGCTAGGAAATAAATACAAGAAAAACTGGAGAGAATTGATTGGGAAATAAAACTCTGATAAAGGGACATACAGAGAGGGAAGAGGAAAAGGCGGTAGAAGCAATAAAGTAAAATCCAAAATACTTCTACAGAAAAACCAAAATACTTCTACAGCTATGCGAAAAGGAAAATGAAAACACGCGCGCACTACTATCGGGCCCTTAAGGAAAGGAAATATTGAACTAACAGACGATCTAAAAGAAATATCTGAAACATTGAGAACCCAGTATGAATCGGTATTCAGTACCCCAAAAAGTGACAAAGCGATACCTGACATAGATGCATTCTTCAAATAGAAATTGCAAGGAGAACGTATAACAGACTTTGATTTTACCGCAGATGTAGCGAGAGCTATAGGACAATTGAAATCACATTCAGCTGCAGGTCCGGACAAATGGAACGCACTATTAATTAAAAACTAAAAATGCAATAGCTACACCCTTACACTAGATATGTAGAAGATTCCTAGACACTGGGGAAATACCGAGCATCTTGAAAAGAGCAAACATCGTCCCTATATATAAAGGAGGAGATAGATCTCAAACAAAGAACTATAGACCAGTGTCCTTGACGTCCGACCTCACCAAAATTTTTGAAAGAATAGTCAGAGAGAAAATCTATGACTTCTTGGAGACATTGGAAAGATTCAACGAAAATGAACACGGACTCCGATCAGGAAGATCATGCCTATCACAATTTATAGAGCATTATAACAATATCGTAGATGCACTTCAAGGCAATGAAAACTATGATGTCATATACACGGATTTTGCCAAAGCTTTCGACAAATGCAATCATGGAATAATAGCACATAAAATGAAACTTACGGGAATAACAGGCAAAGTGGGAAAATGGATCTACAACATTGTCAGAAATCGACTACAGGTGGTCAAAATTCAAGGTGTATCATCATCAGAATCAGAAGTATGCACCTCAGTACCACAAGGTACAGTGCTATCCCCACTCCTGTTCATTATCATGCTAACAGACATAGACAGTGGAGTAAACAGCAACAGTATAGTAACATCATTTGCAGACAATACAAAGATCAGCAGAAAAATCAGCGATGCAAACGAAGTAGAGGCCTTGCAGAGAGACACAAACAAAGTATACAAATGGTCAGAAGACAACAATATGACATTTAACACCGAGAAATTTCAGCTCTTGAGGTATGGTAGAAATGAGGAACTTAGAAAGACTGCATATTCTGCTCCAGATAGACAAGAAATTCAGAGAAGCACGAAAGAGGTCGACTTGGGGGTAATAATGACCGATGATGCCAAATTCGAGACATAAAATCAGATAGCAATAAACAAAGCAAAAAGAGTCGCGGGGCAGGTACTAAGAACGTCCAAAAAGTGGGACAAGACAGTAATGATTCCCCTGCTGAGAACACTGATCATACCAAAACTTGAATACTGCTGTTTTCACGTCCACATATAAAAAGGAAGAAATTAATAAACTAAAAGAAACGCAGAGACATTTCACAGCCAAGATTGATGGCTGCAAAGAACTCAACTACTGGGAAAGACTACGCAAACTAAATCTGTACTCCCTGGAAAGAAGAAGAGAGAGGTATACCATAATCTACATATGGAAAATGATTGAAAAACTGGTACCAAACCTAAAACTAAACTCAACTACCATCCAGAAAACGTTGGAAAATAGGAAAGGCAGAATATGTAGTGTTCTCAAATTAAAGTTCCGACAAGGGACCTCCTCAACTCTGAAGGAAAATAGTTTGGTTGTCAGGAGGCCAAGAATTTTCAACCAGCTTCCAAAGGACCTCATAAACATTACATGGGTCAAAGTTGAAGTGTTCAAGAGAAGACTATATGCCTGGCTCAGGACGGTACCAGATGAGCCGGGTGTACCTGGCTATGTACGATGGAGAGCGCAAGAAAGCAAATCGCTCTTCCACCAAGCCAGGACTAGGGGCGGGGCCACCAGCTTGACGCACGGAACCCAAACAAGTTTAACAACGTGTGTATATATATATATATATAATATATATATATATATATATATATATATATATATATATACACACATATATATACGGATAGATGTTATCAACATAAAAATTCAACATTATTTAGCATGTATTTAAAAAATTTTAAAACGTAAATTCAATGTTTTTAAGAGAGAGGGAGAAATTTTGAATGTATTCATTGTTATTATTTTTATTTTAAACAACGTTGGTGAAATAGAAAATAAAATTTGGAGTTTTCAGAGTGAAACGATACGTGGTACAATATATGTGACGGATTAGCGGTCAGACATCTATGCACAATCCTCAAATTTTTTCTGGCGAGACGCTCCACCTGTTCAGAATTAGGGAGTCAAAAATTTCCGGGCAGGTGTTTAATCCGTTCTTGCGTACCTGTCCCTTTTAAGTGAAATCTTTAATAAGTGGAAAGGTAAATATCATGTGTCTACAGAAATAAACATGAAGGAGTTTTTCTCTTTGCGGCAGAACCTCGTATATATATATATATATATATATATCGTAAAGAAACGACGCTTGTATAGGAGATATTCCGCGCAAGACGAGAGAGAGAGAACGGAACAAATGAAAAAATGAGGTAACCACCTGGGAATCGAACCCGGGATCTTCCGATTGCCGGTCAGACGCGATACCATTACACCATGGACCTCACTCTTCCAAATGCCGTAATTCTTCTACATACTCGCAGAAACCAATGCCCCAAGGGGGCACCTCCCGCATGCCGTAACATTATATACCTTCAACTGCAAAGAACACGCAGTATAAATAACGTAAAGAAACGACGCTTGTATAGGAGATATTCCGCGCAAGACGAGAGAGAGAGAACGGAACAAATGAAAAAATGAGGTAATCACCTGGGAATCGAACCCGGGATCTTCCGATTGCCGGTCAGACGCGATACCATTACACCATGGACCTCACTCTTCCAAATGCCGTAATTCTTCTTCCGTTCTCTCTCTCTCGTCTTGCGCGGAATATCTCCTATACAAGCGTCGTTTCTTTACGTTATTTATACTGCGTGTTCTTTGCAGTTGAAGGTATATATATATATATATATATATAATATATATATATATATATATATATATACACACACATTCCGATTATCCTTCTGCTTAAGCTTTCTAAGTATTATAATTGGTTCAGTTTAAAATGCCAAATTTTAGAGTTTGGGGCGAATTTAATGTAAATTAAATAAGTCTGGTACTGCGATAATTCGAAGAACATGATGGGGATAAAATGCGAAAAATAAATAGTCATTTACTGCAAAATTCATATTAGTTCATACATAATGAGAAGAAAGTTAACACGACTCATGTTTTGTATATGCATTGTTTTCGATCTACTTTTTTAAATATATATATATATATATATATATATATATATATATATATATATATATATATATATGTGTATATATATATATATATATCATATATATATATATATACATATATATATATATATATATATAGGAAGAGAGGATATTTTTTCGCTCATATGTGAGCTCAGGCAGTTGTGGGATCCATAATGACCTTTTGGGGATTAACCGCGGTTCGCTATAAGCTCAAAACAATCACGCAAAGTGAATTTACAGGTCATTAACGAGATTGTAAACCGTAGCTGTCCCTTTTAAGGTAAATCTTTAATGAGTGGAAAGGTAAATGGCAGGTGACTGCGAGAGCTTAACCATATGGGTTCATAATGACCTTTTGAAGATTATCCGCGGTTCGCTCTAAGCTCAAAGCAAACAAGCAAAGTGATTTACATGTCATTAGTGAATTTGTAAACCTTAGTTGTCCCTTTTAAGGAAAAGCTTTAATAGGTGGAAAGGTAAATATCAGGCTTCGGCGAAAGCTTAGTCGTAAGGAAGGTAGGGGTATTAAGTTTTAATTATTAGCGACCGAACGACCGCAATGTAATATCGGTTTCTTTGTATGGTATAATGCCTGCAGTGAATATGTACTTTAACTGTTTAATAATACTTATTTATTTAATAATAACAACTAGTTGTTTATTTTTAATAAGAGCACAGTAAAGGGTCAAATTAAATGATGTACTTATTTTTAAATATAATAATAATAATAATTCTTAATAATGTATATACAACAATATAAATTCAATATATTACCCATGTAACGAACTTAACGGAATGACTTGGTAAATTTTGAATAGCGCGGAAAAGCGACGCGAGAGTAGCATGAGGGCAGCATTTGAGCAACATGATGCTTCCTGCACGAGTGTATAGGGGACCCAGATTGTATTTTTTGTGGGTCTGTGTATTGGGGTGTATATAAGCACACCGGACAAAAAATTAGTCACCCCTCTCAGAATGTACCTAATAACGTGTGACGGCGCCTCCGGCCTTGATAACCGCACGAATCCGGCGAGGCAGAGACCAATTCATCATTTAGTATGCGGAGGTACGCCTGCTGGTTCAAATTCATCGTCACTGGAACGAGAGGGCCCATTTCGTGGTACGAAAAACATACCCAGAACATCACGGAACCACCTCCAGCCTGAACAACACCTTCGACGCATTCAGGATTAAAGGCTTCATTGGACCTGCGATGTACTCGTCGCCTCCCATCATTGGAGAACAAACAAAAACGGGACTCATCGGACCAAATTACACGTTTCCAATCTGCCGCAGTCCAGTTTTTGTGCCTCTGAGCCCATTTGTAACGTGCCAATTTGTGACCTGCTGTTAACAGCGGCCTCTTCCGTGGTACCCTGCTCCAGATGTCCATCGCATGCAGTTCTCGTCGCAATGTCCGTTCGGAAATTGGTCGCTGGAGAACCTCATTGGTTTCGTGGAGCAATTGTTCTCTGGTTTGAAAACGATTTGCAGTTACTAGACGAGAAACATGGCGGCGGTCCCTATTGTCGAGAATTGTTTTCCGACCACAGTTACGCCGTCGATTTTCAGTTGATTGCGAACTACACCACTCTTTGTAAACTCGCTGGACAGTACGCGTTGACACACCAACAAATTGGGCTACTTCAGACATTTTGTGTCCGTGGGCTCTGCCAAACACGATGGCTCCTTTTTGCCACTGAGTAACGTCTGCCTCACGACCCATTTTGCAGACTATATCCAACACACACTTTGTTCTTCACCACCTCACGAAACAGATCTGATCCTGTGTGCTACGTCACCGCTACTTGTCACTTACCAATGCTACATCAGCGCCCTCCCTGTGACCTTGAACTTCCTACTATCGGTGCCATTAGGGGTGACTAATTTTTTGTCCGGTGTGCTTATATATATGCATTAAAATCAAAGAACACGTGATCTTTTTAATAAGCAAAGAACCACAGGAAAAAGGAAAAGGAAACACGAAATCCGAGCGCTTTCGTGATATATTCACATCTTCACGGACAAAAAAGACTTTCTTGTCCCTGAAGATGTGAATATATCACGAAAGCGCTCGGATTTCGTGTTTCCTTTTCCTTTTCCCTGTGGTTCTTTACTTATATATATATATATATATATATATATATTATATATATATATATTACACGGGGAGTGTTTCTTCATTTACTAATAACAATTAGCTGTTTATTTAATAAGAGCCCTGTAAAGGGATCAAATTAAATTAAATAAATAGTCGAGAATTGTTCAAGTTATTGTAAAACGAATGTATTTATTATTAATAACGGTGTGTGTGTGTGTGTGTAACCTTAGGGTGGTCCAAAAACTCAAATTTTGTAAGTTTTTACTTCCACATGGCTGCTCCTGTTTCTATATCTATCAAACATCTCCATGCCAAATTTCAGCCTAATTGAATTATATTTACTGGTCGCTATGAATTTCATTTTACTACTCATTTTCTAGTAGATTGATCTTTTGGGTTAAAAAATGAAAAAATAAGGGCAAATACTAGTTTATTTGTTTGAAAACAGATTAAATCTCAAAGAAAACAGCTTATTTTTTTTAGAAAACAGAATAACTCCTAAAGAAAACAAATTAATTCTCAAAGAACAAAAATGATATGTTTGATAGAAAATTACATTTATTATTCGTTTACAATATACATCATTACTTTGATTAACGCTTCATCAGTAGGGTGGATTGATCGTACATTTTTTCGATTTCCATATTCTAATAGAGACAAGAACTTGCGCATGCATGAGAAAATAGCCTCTGCAAAATCTTAGCTTAATAGGTAATCATCTTCTGCCCCCGGCAGAGCGATGAAAATCATAGTTTAGTAGTCAAAAACGTATTTTTCTTATAATTTTTAAAATATTTCAATATGCATCAAAATTATTCCTAATAACTATAAAGTCGATGAAAAAGACCTCATATGATCGTTTTTCCAAGCGCGTTGTCCTACGTTAATATCTTTTGCCCCCGGCAACAACGTCAGATGTTGAAAAAATAGGTAATTTATATACATATTTTCAGATCGGCTCTTTGTCTTAAATAATGCATTTATATATTTCCCATAGCATTTATATCGTTGCTTAGGCATGAAATAACACACACGCAAAATTTTATGACTCTAGGCTAGGGTTTAAAGGTCATCTCTGGTGAGTGCTGCCAGCAGCAGCTGCCACTGACGCGCCAGTCGAAAGGGTGGAGCCATTCGTATGATTGAAATGAAACTACAAAGGCCAGTTCAGTGGATCATATGCCTATTACACGGTAATGAATTATCACTGCGACACCTCATTCAAGACTTGGACGGCAAAACAACTGGGCCAATGGGCTTTACTGGACCAGTTGGAAAACAACTGAACGACTGCGAAAAACTTCCAATTACAGAATTCGATGCCATTCCATCTCCCGACATTGACATAGATGATGCCGAGTTGAGCACTGACCAAAAATATTTGTTAGGCATCTACAGAGCAGTGTCGAGCGGTAGCTGCTCTTCAGCTCTCGCAGCTCGAAATCCAGGTAAGATGGCGCATTCCAGGAGGCTGACAACAGCAAATAGATTTCTGCGCCTCTATGTTTCAACCAGTGAACCCTCCAGCACCTTCAACGAAATTGTGCGATTCATTATGACAGTTTACGCACCAATTTGGTTTAAGATAAAGAAAAACTCCAGTTTCACTGAGGGCGCAAAACATTTTTCCGAAATGATGCGTCTCTCTCAGACCATGCCTCAAAGATCTAAGACAATCGCCAACAAAGTCCTCCATAGAAATTCTTTCTTTGCTCACCCAGAAAATATTTTGATCTCCATGCTACATGCCGATGAGCAACACATAAGAGAATTGGGATGGAGAAGAATATTAAAAGCACGATCAAAACAATCACCAGCGGGGGAAATTCGAGCCTTCGCCATGCCTGAGCTGCTCTACGATAGTCAAAACTATTACGAAATGATCAACAGGCAAACGGCTGAGGTGACCGAACCCCCCGTTACAAAAACAATACCTGATACCCGAATAAAAGAGTTTGTTGAGACGGGAGACCAGCCTGATGGACTGATCCACTATTCCCTTGTCATACTCAAGCGGTCGAGAGACTCATGAAATTAGTAACCGAAGCCTCTGCCAGTGTAAGTGGAATAGAAGAGAGGGACGGATTCATCCGCTCCCGTCTTCACTCCCGAACAAAAATTCCACGATTTGATTCTAAGAAAGATTACCGTATGTAAATCGACATGCAGCCAAAGGAAGGGTGGTTGGGGCTGGATAGGGTGGAACTCGACGTACAGCCACCTCCTCGTGGTGAGTTCTGGGTTGCTAATTTTATAAAATTAGCAAGCGAGGAGCTGTACTTAGTACTTATCGTACTTATAACATCGCATTAACGTAATTATAATCCACATTTAGACTTTTCTCGGGGACAGAAGATATTACTCTAGAGTCATAAAATTTTGCGTGTGTGTTATTTCATGCCTAAGCAACGATATAGATGCTATGGGAAATATATAAATGCATTATTTAAGACAAAGAGCCGATCTGAAAATATGTATATAAATTACCTATTTTTTCAACATTTGACGTTGTTGCCGGGGGCAAAAGATATTAGCGTAGGACAACGCGCTTGGAAAAACGATCATATGAGGTCTTTTTCATCGACTTTATAGTTATTAGGAATAATTTTGATGCATATTGAAATATTTTAAAAATTATAAGGAAAATACGTTTTTGACTACTAAAATATGATTTTCATCGCTCTGCCGGGGGCAGAAGATGATTACCTATTAAGCTAAGATTTTGCAGAGGCTATTTTCTCATGCATGCGCAAGTTTTTGTCTCTATTAGAATATGGAAATCGAAACAAATGTAAAATCGATCCACCCTATTCATCAGTGACTCTTTCGGAAACGATGAGTAGTCTCGGTGATGTTTTGCTACTAATAGGAGGATGAATTGTTTTTGTTCTTCATACTTCGTCAAAGATGTATTATATGCCTTGATAAGGGCGATACCCCTCTCCGCCGAATCATTGACAACTTTTAGGTTGATTGTTATGCGTCGAAACTCTTGAAAGCAATCATCCTCCGTCCAGGAATTGGGATCGGTCCTCAGGAAGGTATCCTCCGCTGCCTTCCTTCGTTCTTTCTTTAACAGATTAAAGATTCCCAGGGTCCTTTTGGTGACCATTTCATACAAATTCAAATCTTCAATGTTTCCTTCAAGCTTCAATCGACGAGTAACAGTGGTATTCTCGTTACGTTGGAGGTTTACGACCATCTTCCGTTTGGTCTCGGCATCGACTCTAGGATCGAAGATTACAAGGCCGATGAGATGCTCTCCAAGATACCACAGGTGCCGTTGAAGAGCTGTGGATGCTGCTTTGGAAATGGTCTGATTTGGGTAGTTTTGCAAGATTTTAAGAAGCAGACTATCGTTGAAAGGAGCGTTGATTCCGCCAGGGGCCTCGTTCCAAAAATGTGCGTAGACCAAAGCGATAAACAGAGAGAGCTCGGTGATATTCTCCGTCTCACGTGCGGTCACCTGTAGTTAATGCTTGAACAGATAAATTTTGACGACGTAGATGGCCTTGGCCATCCAGCGTGCATGGTGAGTTGGTCCTGGAGCGCGGACCTTGACTTCTTTCTCATCACGGCACCTGAGGAAGGTGAGGCAGAGTCGTAGCAATTCCTCGTAGTCATCACGCGATTGTTTAGACTCCAGTACCTTTGTGAAGTACTGGATCATTTCCTCTCGAAGCTGGAACATCTTTGGATCTCTGAATACATAGGTTGTTTGAAGCTTTCATGAAGGAATCCTTCTGAAGTGATGGCCATTTTTTCTGAAAACGTTTAAAGAGAGTCATTTCCGGGCCACCTGTGGGTCCAAAGAGTGCGTTGCAGGTGTTTGACAAGACGACTTCAAGGATATGATGTCGACAAGCGATCCAAACAAGTTCCCTCCCTACTGCTTTTCCAATCAAGGTAAAAGCTCCCCTGTGAAGGCCAGTATTAGACGCAGTTGTGTCAAATACGACACCTTGGATCTCACCGCGAAGATTCCAGTCATCAATCGTCGAAATGCTAGCCTTGGCCTGTTCTTCTTCTGTAGCTCGTTGTATTTTGGCACGGTTAGGAGTTTTCCTATCCCATTTCCCGTAACGATTACCGCGGTTCGTTCGGCTGTTTCCTTTGCGCCGCCGATGTCGGGAAGTAGTTTCCCATCCCAGTGAAGAAGAAGGGGTCCTTCGACAGAAAACGAAGCTTGATTCTCTTTGACTGCTGCCTGCCTTGCTTGCCTTCTTGAACGACGGATGGAGCTGCGTGAAAGGGTCATTGTAGAAATATCATAACCCAACCCATGGCTTGAGCGACTGATCCAGCAACAAAGACTGCTCCTCGATCGGGAAGGTTGACGCGATCAAGAGCAGCAACCACATCTGGTGATGTGAAGATATTGTTTCGTTTCGAAGGATGAGAGTGTACAGCTGCTCTTCCGTTCGAAGTCGACGGACGATAATCATCGTCTTCAGCGTTAGATTCTTCAGAGGATGAAGTGGATGTGCTGGATGATGGAAGAGCAGCAGCTCCAACCTGGAATGCAGCCTCTCTTTCTTTGTATCTTAGAGCTTTGTCAGCATCTTTCTCCTGTCGACATCTCTTGCGGTATTCCTTGGCAAAATTAATCTTGTCAGGGCCTGTCATACTGCAGGAAAAGACGTCTTCTCGTTGCATCATCAGGAGTTGGCGGTCTTCTTCATTGTCTATCACCTTCAAGGCGTCCTTCGAGGCAACGTCGAAAAGCTCTGAGAGAGTCTCTTGGAACATGCTCTCTTTCACTCTGCACCTTTGTAGCTTCGTTCAACGCAAGGAACTCTTCGTACAGCTTTGACAGCTTCCTAACGCAGGAATCGACTCGCTGTGTGGGAATCCTTATGGCTGTCATACTTGCAGGGCCTCTTTGCAGGCCAAGTTGTAGCTCTCTTTCAAGGTCTTGGACTGCTCATAGTGGTGAAACTGAACCAAACGAAGCACATCACCACATGTGGGTAGCCATGCAGTTGATAACTCGTTGCTGGGCTTTCCTAGAACCCACGTTTCTGCAGATGAGCGAGTACTTCTAGTCA
This sequence comes from Bathynomus jamesi, assembly GCA_023014485.1. NCBI lineage: Eukaryota > Metazoa > Arthropoda > Malacostraca > Isopoda > Cirolanidae > Bathynomus > Bathynomus jamesi. The sequence continues at coordinate 258,590 of JAJOZX010002207.1, forward strand.
TAACCTGAAAAATAAGAGAAAATAATGCATTAACCGTTTAGCATCAAAGCACAATTATATAAGTGTTAAAGTAAAAAATTGCAGTCAAAATAAATAAAGTAACAAAATTGGTTACAGTGGTTAGTGGTCGATGGGTAGGAAGATGGCCAAATTTTTAAAAATATATTTAAGAATAAGTAAATGATAAACTTCAAGAGACAAGATATATATATACCTTACAATTTTAATCATTTAATTTAATAGCAACATCCTTACCAGTTATAAATTTGGGATCAAGTAAAGATAAGCACCCCCAGCCTTCTTTAATTAGCCTTATAAGGCTAACTAACGAAAATATCACGACCTAACCTAACCAATCGTTAAGTCAACTGTACGCCCTTGACGACTGGTTAGGTTAGGTTGTGATATTTTCGTTAGTTACCCTTATAAGACTAATTAAAGAAAGCTGGGGGTGCTTATCTTTACTTGATCTTAAATTTGCATATAAAGAACAAGTATATATATGTAAAAATGAACAATAAGTAATTCCCATATCATCAAATATTCATTTTTACATAAGAACCAAAATCGCCTAACGCGAGTTTGGATAAAAAAAATTTTGTTGCTTTCTATTTTTGCAGTTTCACAACCATTCGACCTACCATTTCTATGGTTAAGTCGAATCCATGTTTGTGTCATTGAAAGTTCGTTGTGAGAAACGAATGTCCCTTAATTTCATTCCTTTAAAGTACAAACAAGACAATTGACGGTTTAGATCGTTTAACATTTACATCACAATATTACCCATATCTCCATTTTCCATTTATTATAGAATTTATGATAATTAATTATTGTTGTCTTGCATCTAACCCTCATCCCTAAATTTTATTAGATTATGCATACATATTGCATGTGGCATGATTTGAACCCTTGTTTGTACTTCTTTATTCATTACTGTATTTCTCTAATTCATCTCTTCTAAATTCTCCCAATAATGACTTGTATTCTACGTACAAATTAAATAATTATGGCGTATTAATTATGAATTGACGTATAGCACAATTTGAATAACTATGACGTCATAAAGTAGCGTAATTCCGTTCACATTTTCCATACCTTGAATACCGATCATATCTTCAGTATTATGATTCTTTAACATCATAATAAAAACTTTACACTCTATACGTCATTATTTATATGTTGTTCATTCATACATCCATTTCCTTTCTTAACCTTTATCTTTTGTTAGTTTTATTAATTATTCATTCAGCTACTCAACCTAGTGTGTGACTACCAATGTGTGTACAAAACTTTATGCATTCGTACATGTTCGCAAATGATCATGATCACGTACGTAGTTACCTTACATGTAAATACGTTCACATGTATTCTTTTTATTTCTTTTCTTTAAATTAATTAATTTCTCGCAATACTCATAAATGCTTATGCAAGTGGTCAAATTCCGCTAACCAAAGCGGAAGCGAGCGCTTCTGAGGTGAAAATCTCCTCTCGCTTGCCTTCATAAAACATTATTATGTGTGTTATGTTTTATATATATATATATACACACCGTATGTGCCTATGTACTTTATGTTATACTCCTAACATCCTAATTGTCTATAAATATGAAACACTATGAAAAAAACTATAGTTAACTGTTTAATTATAATTAACAATAATAATTTAATATAATGTAAATAATGTACTTTAATGAAACTATAATTAAAGATAATAATTTAATATAATGTAATTAATGTACTTTAATGAAACTATAATTAAAGATAAGCGAATGTGAATTAATTGGTAATTATAATCATAATTGTAATAAACCAAAATTACAACGTACTCAGTGATGTACTTGGGATTGTACTCAATGTACGACCCGACATTATGTCGCCATTTTGGAATGTATACGCGGCGATATTGTTATTATTTTTTTTATTATTATTATTTTTTCGTTGGGATAAATTTTTATGTGCTTTCTACTTTGCCAAATAATTGGTGACTTGTTCTTTTTAAAATTTCGTAATCATTTTTAGATTTAGCTTAATAATGAATCCTGAGTAACTTTTCGCAATGTTCATGTTTTGTATACGTTCTCTCTTCGTTATAAAAGATGAAGTCATGTCTTACCTAAGCATTTAATTGTAAATCTTAAACTTTTAATTTTTGCTCATGTGCATGTTTTAGTTTAAAGATGCATAGTTCAATTTCCACTTCTAATTAACTTGGCAGACCCGGAAAACATCAGATCTGAAAATACGCTGTTTAAGATAAAAATATGGCTTCCTCTTCCTATATCCTGTTTATCTGTTTAAACATTGTCACAGCAAAAAAAGTTTACTTTATTTTTAAATATTGTGCAAAAATAATCCAGCCTTTTCAACATTTAATAATAATGATGTTAGCAGTTTTTGGGTATATAAACCCACAAAAATTCTTCCATGTTCATTCTGATTTAGATTACGAGGCTGAGCACTACCTGTACATTTTAGCAGTAAATTACAGTAAAAAACAGTCTTTATCTTCTCCTTCGAGCCGTGCTCTCTTCAGAGAACTTAGCCATTAAAATCTCCCGATACGTTACAAGAAGAATCGGGGGGAACCTTCAGAGAATTTAATAAGCCTCTCAGAATCCTCCGAGCTACTATAGAAGAACTCGGAGAGTAGTATAGAAGAAACTACTGCAAGTAACAAATCCGTTGCTGCCTCCTAACCAGAACCCCCGTCGACTTCGAACCAACCCAGGCCATAGAAGAAGGGGGTTAACATATATATTTATACTGAATAAATATAATACATATGAATTAATACTTAATATATATGAATTAATAATTAATATATATGAATTAATACTTAATATATATGAATTAATAATTAATATATATGAATTAATACTTACATGAGATACTATTCCTAAGCTCTTGAAGTTTGAACGAACTTAAAACTCTCCTCCAACAAGTTTAAACTTGAAATGATGCATGAGTAAATGATTTCTTTGATTTACAAACAGCATTATAAAAAAAATCGAACAATTGCATCATCCTCTGAAAGGTGGGCGGAGTTAATGTGGCGTGACTGCCGCGTCCTCTAAAAATGAAGCGAGTAGAAAATGATTAGCTAATTAATTAAGTGAAAATATGAAAATCATAGCGACCTCTTATTATGTACTGAATCGACAGATATTTTGCACAAAATCACTTCACATCTAAAGGAATAAGAGCAGCCATGCGGAGAGGATTTCCAACTATTTTGAAATTTTAGCCCAAGTTTTGGATCTCCCTAGTGTGGGTGGGTGTTTTTAATTCAAATGGCTGCTCTAAAGTTTATATATATATACACACACACGAGGGTAATTCAATAAGTATCCGCACTTTTTTATTTTCACAATTATATTTTCACATCTGATAGATTATAAACACATCACTTCTCGACAGAGTCTCTCTGTTTCTCAATACACTTAGTCCAGCTATCTACAAGCTTCCTAATGCCATTACAAAAGAATGTTTTTGGCTGTGTGGGTAGCCAGTCATGCACCGCCTCCTTCAGGTCATCATTGCCTTGGAATCGCTGACCTCTCAAAGCGTCTTTTAGTGGCCCAAACAGGTAAAATTCCGAAGGTGCCAGGTCTGGACTGTAGGCTGGATGGTCGAGAACTTCAAATTTAAGTTCTTGAAGGCATTAGTCTGTGCAGCGGTATGAGGGCGCGCATTGTCGTGTAACAGAATAACACCTTCCGACAATCTCTCTCTCCGTTTTGTGCGAATTGCTTGCTTTAACTCATTCCGAAGCATGTCAGAATACGATGCACTTGTTACTGTAGTTGCACGCTCTAGATAATGTTCAAGGACAGGGCCTCCTGTATCCCAAAGCAGTGTTAGCATAACTTTACCTGCTGACGGCTGCGCTTTGAACTTCCTTGCAACCAGTGATGGGCAGTATCTAGATACTTGTATCGCCGATACGTATCGATCGATACTTTTGTATTGGTATCGGTATCGCTTTAGCTACTTGACAAAAGTATAGATTTATCGGTATCGCTAAGGTCAATTTTCTTAAATGTATCGAAAAAAATCGAAACTTCGATACATCGATACATTAATAAGAATTTTTAAATATTTAAATAGATGTTATAATATGACACTACTGAGTTATATTTATGAATATACATAAATAATAATATTATTAAATATTTATTTAATGACAGTACTACTCTACTGGTCACGTCACACAGGGTTCACTAAGCGATTTGAAAAGTTTCTGTGCCTTGATGCGTCGCATGAGTGTAAAGCAGCAATACTGGCATCGTCTTCAAACCCTCTGTTCAAGTTAAAGTGGATGACAATAAAAGGCAAATTTAATACTAACATTGTCAAAAAGAGGGTTCAAGAAATGTTGGTTAATGCTGTTAAGAGCCTCAGCGAGCAGACCCCCCAGCAACAACTAAGTGATGCTGCATCTGACGGAAGTGCAGATGATTTCTTCTGTTATGAGTCTGCTTCCACTAATGTCTCTGCAACCCAAGATTCCACTGAGATGGAAGTTTTACAGTATCTGGATGACGGAAGTCATTCTCTCCAATCTCTGAGGCAGTACCCAGGAATTCTACGGGTCTTCCTGAAGTATAACACACCACTACCATCCTCTGCTCCTGTAGAACGGTTGTTTAGTTTGGCTGGTCACATTCACGCTCCAAAAAGGAATAGACTGTCTGACCAGTTGTTTAGCCAGCTGGTATTTTTGAAGGGTAATAGTAATTACTTTTAATTGTTAGTGTAATATTTTCAGTCATTCATGTATCCTACAAAATTAAAACATACTTTCATTAAATAAAGCAATTGTTTTTATTTACATCTATAAAACCCATTAAAATGTCGTTGATTTTACTTACAGTACGTACAAATTACTAGTATAAACAATAATATCTAATACCTACATATTAAATGAATAATTATAAAAATGTACAGGCGATACATGTATCGGCGATGCATGTATCGGTATCGGTATCGCTTAAGACATCTAGAAAGTATCGGCGTATCGGTATCGCCTAAGACGTTCTTCATGTATCGATGTATCGGTATCGCTTTAGCGATTTTCACGTATCGATGCCCATCACTGCTTGCAACGGGAGATGTTGGATGCTTCCATTGCATGCTTCTATTGCATGCTCTGTGACAGAACAGCACAAGCGTAATCGTATGGACGTCTGCTCTCGTCTTTTGGCGCGTTATCATAATGAAGGTGAAAACCTTTTGGAGCGCATTATCACTGGAGATGAAACCTGGATCCATCACTATGAACCAGAAAGCAAACGACAGAGCATGCAATGGAAGCATCCAACATCTCCCGTTGCAAGGAAGTTCAAAGCGCAGCCGTCAGCAGGTAAAGTTATGCTGACACTGTTTTGGGATACACGAGGCCCTATCCTTAAACATTATCTAGAGCGTGGAACTACAGTAACAAGTGTTATAACGTTATAATGTTTCAGACCAACAAATACCATAGGATCCACTCATGACTGGTCTACCTAACTGTGTTCGTAATTGTGTATTGTGCATGTCCTCCGTGGTGGCGGAGGGGACCTACAATTTTACGTGGGTTCCGAACCACAAAGCCTTAATTTTACTACCTTAAACTATACCCAATCTTGTTTATAGACGTGCTACTAATTACTTCGACCGGCAAACTATTCCACCTATTTACTATTCTATGCGTAAAAAAGTTTTTGGCAACTGCTGTCTCGAGCCTTCTACTCGTCAGCTTACACCCGTTATTTCTAGTCCTATTCCCTGTACCTTGCCATCAACTCTTCCGATCTAGAATTTAAAACGTTATCAGTACCGACATGAATAACATACGTTGTGTCCTCAGAGGTTCCGTCTGTAAAATGGTCAACACTATTAGTTATATCCTCCACCCTTGCACCAGGGTAGTAGTAACGGCGCCTACGACGAGGGTTTCTCCCACAGAATTCCTTGAGCTGCCCTCGAACAATGGAATCGCCAACGAGTCGTATTTCCGGTTCATTAGAATCTTCGAAACCTAAAACAGAAAACTTATTGTTTGTTATTACTGGTAGACAAGTCTTAGGCTTTCTCAATGGGGCTCCATTGCGCACTTGAACGAAGGGTTGGGAACTAGGGGAAGAGAGAGGACTATTAGTACTATTTATATTATTAGTAGAAACTGAGGCAGGAGGGATCGTAACTGGAGTCTCAAGGGATTCTAATTTTGCCGTTAGGAGCATCACCCTTTCTTCAAGCCTCACTCTGGCCTCCCTCTCACGTTCTAACTCGTTCCTCAGGACTTCTCTGCTTGAGCACAACCTGCAAACTAACTGTTCATTATTATTAGCCATTGTAAACGCGTAAGCGGCAAATTTCCCTTCACAGCGACTGCAAGTACTTGACGGGGGTGCCATGCTCTTAGTTAATTAAAACAAAACAAAAAAACGAGGGTTTGGAAATTAATAAATTACAACGTAGGTCTACCGCGTGCTTATTGTGCCGTCACCTGCGCAAGCCTTCAAAAAAATGCATCGTATTCTGACATGCTTCGGAATGAGTTAAAGCAAGCAATTCGCACAAAACGGAGAGGGAGATTGTCGGAAGGTGTTATTCTATTACACGACAATGCGCGCCCTAACTTAAATTTGAAGTTCTCGACCATCCAGCCTACAGTCCAGACCTGGCACCTTCAGATGTTTACCTGTTTGGGCCACTAAAAGACGCTTTGAGAGGTCAGCGATTCCAAGGCGATGATGACCTGAAGGAGGCGGTGCATGACTGGCTACGCACAGCCAAAAACATTCTTTTGTGATGGCATTAGGAAGCTTGTAGATCGCTGGACTAAGTGTATTGAGAAACAGGGAGACTATGTTGAGAAGTGATGTGTTTATAATCTATCAGATGTGAAAATAAAATTGTGAAAATAAAAAGTGCGGATACTTATTGAATTACCCTCGTGTGTATATATATATATATATATATATCTGTTTATATATATAAACTTTGATACGAAATTTGTTGTAGAGAATTTTGCAATGGTTGCTGTTGACAGAAAGCATGAGCGAAAGATTCGAAAAGAATTTGTAATAAGAAAAAGATTTGGATCGCAACTTTTATGAAATTTTCGGCAGAAAGAAATATGGGGAATTTCATTATATATATATATATATATATATATGGGATTGAACTTAGAATGGTCCCCTAAGGTTTCTTCATGATACACACAGAGCGTGCATGCAACAAGGAACTTTTCTGGGAAAATTAAATCCACTAAACTCCGAATAAGTAATGGTAAATGACAAACACTATAGTTTTCCTTTTTCATGATGTTAGCCCGACATGGGCAACGGGTCACTCGAAAAGAGGCCACAAAAATATAGCTTCCCTCACCAGCTATCCTGTCCAAAAGCTAGATCCTATCTGCTTTGGAGATAGCTGGTGAGGGAAGCTATATTTTGGGGGTCTGAAGGGTTTGTTCTGAAGGGTTTGTTCTTCGAACAGCGTATTTTAATGAGGAATAATAGAACGAAGAATTTGTACATGTTGCAGTTTTATTTGGAAACGTCTGGGAAAATTAAAGTCCTTACAGTTACAAAAGATAAACAGTGTTCACCTTCATTTTCTCTGGATATACAGGTAACAAAATTTCGCAACCTACTTAACCCACATTACCCCCGATTAATTTTCAGTTTGTATCCACAAATAAAAATAACATCAAATCATATTTTAATCACAAGCAAAAACCCCCTCAAACTTTGTTTCTTCCACAATTTTCTCTTTTAACTGTGTTCGCTGCCACGCAAACGCAAACTATATTGGCAGTACATACCACCAATATTAAACAAGAGTGGACGAACATCGCAGCATCTCAACAAGAACGTCACATCCCCTCAATAAACCACCCATATCAGCCATAAGAGGCTACTGTCAACTCCATGATCACCCTTTACACCCCATCAGTTTCAAAATTATCGATCCCACAAACCAACCAACCATCTTTGAATCTCTGCACATTCGAGTTTTGGTCGGAAGCTCGTCCGGAAGACATACCCTTTATGGCTGCTCCCTGGAGTTATATGAAAGGCTCCAACTTCAACTCCAATCTCTACACATACTTACAATTCCGCCTTTAACCTGTCCATTGTGAAATAATCTCCCTCATTTTCACGAATAAAATCATCCCCATTAGTTCAACATTTATGCTCTAAATACACACCCTCAACTAAATGAAAAACTCCAACAAAATTAAATCCTTAATATTTAAAATCTGCGCTAAAATTAATAAACTCCACCTTCGCCATTTCCACTTATAATCTTTCACAAACTATGGTAAGTCTACGTAACCTTATAAGGATAAAATTTTCTGTAGGGTTAATTTATAAATACGTGTATATGAAAGGTCAGAAATTTGTAACAGTTTTTCATATAGGGTTAATAAGTTCTCTAACAGTATTATGTAACTCAAAATAGTATAAAATTAATATGTAATTACATACCTGTATTCACGGAAATAAATCTTTTACTTTCTTATTACTTAATCATGTTTAATTATTCGAATATATATTCTAATAATTGTTTGTTCCTTTACAATATTTTAATACTGATGATGGACACAATTTCCGAAACATTTGCAAATACTGTAAAACTACATATGCAAACTCTTCCTTTTCCTCTCTTTCATTATATATATGTGAAAATTATTTCATGAAAGTAACAAGTGAATAATATTTATGATGAAAATAACGACGAAGGAAAATTAAAACAAAAAAACAGTGCTCAAGCGCTTTCGTCTAATGAAATCCTTAGGAACACAGTGTTCTTGAGGATGTCATTAGACGAAATCGATTGAGCACTATTTTTTGTTTTAATTTTCTTCGTCGTATTTTGCATCATATACTGTGTATATGTATATATATATATATATGTGTGTATATATATATATATATATATATATATATATATATATATATATATATATATGAACCCCTCCGTCTATGGCATTGAGTGGTTCGAAGTTCACGGGGTTTCTGGTTAGGTGGCAGCAACGGATTTGTTACTCTGGAGTAGCTGGTACCGTATAGGGAATCACAGAAGTTTCTCTTATACTACTCTCCGATTTCTTCTTGTAATGGATCGGAGGATTCTGTGAAGCTTACTAAATTCTCTGAAGGTTCCCCGGTTCTTCTTGTAACGTATCGGGAAATTATTTTTCTCTATTTAAGACTAAGTTCTCTGAAAAGAGCAAGGCTCGAAGGAGAAGACAAAGATATTCTCTTACTGTAGTTTACTGCTAAAAATGTTACAGGTAATGCTCAGCCTCTAAGTTAGATCAGACAAATCAGAATCAGAAATCAGAATCATCCCTGGAGAAATTCTACTTTTATTTATATAAATTTTAGTAACATCATTATTATTTAATGCTGACCTGTTTTGTTTTTATTCCCAATAGGCTGAATTATTTTGCAAAATATTTAAAGATAAGGTAAATATTTTAGCTGTAGCAATGTTTAGAGAGATAAGCAAAATATTTGAAGATGAAGCCATGCTTTATTTTAAACCGCATATTGACAGATCTGAAGTTATCATGATCTGCTGATTTAACTAAAAATGGAAATTGAAATATGCATTTTATTATGTATTAAAATTAAACATGCATATGAGCCAAAATTAAATGCTTCAAATTTAAAATTAAGTGTTAAGCAAGACATGACTTCATCTTTTACAACGAAGAGAGAATGTATACAGAAAATGAACATTGCAGAATGTACGGGAGGATGCATCGACAACATGGCAGAGGACTTCTAAGATCTTCCGATTGTGTCTTTCCACTAAGCGTTTGCCTGCGGATGGTATGCCACAATGTGTGTTTTTAATTTTACACATGTTACAGAGTGACTCGAACAGTTTGGAAGAGAAACTAAGGGCGTTATCCGAAATTAGGATGGAAGGAGTATTATGGTTTTGGGTGACACGTTGCACTAGGGCTCTTGCCACAGTTTCTGAGGTCTGGTTTGGAATGGCAACTGCTTCGCTGTAACGCAAGAAGTGGTCCGTAAACACAATGATGTACTGGTTTCCCTTTGATGTTTTCGGTAATGGTCCTAGTATGTCCATTCCAGTTCTTTGCCAGGGCCGTTGGCATATTGGATATTTATGCATGGGAGCTGTGGATGGTACGTTGCCTTTATGTTTTAAACAAGACGGGCATTCAGCGATGTATTCATGTACCTTTTTGTTCTTTTCGGAAAAATAGTATCGCTCCAAAAGACTCTTGATGGTGCGATCCGTCCCCATGTGGCCATACAAAGGTGAGTCGTGACAAAGTCCAATGGCTATATCTACGAGATCCTTTGGTATTTCCACGAGGTCGTTTCCATCTTCGTTCCTAAAATGTACGAGCCCATCTTTTAGGTTGTACTGTTCTTTTACCTTCGAGGGTTCCTTTTGTTCCAGGTGAGCCCGAAGGTTCTGGATGTGTTGGTCCTGTTGTTGGGAGTATTCCAGATATTCGTAGTCGAACACAGGAAGAGTTTCTATCTTATTCACTTGGGTGTCGGGCTTGAGTCTGGACAATCCGTCTGGAATAACTTGAAGTTTTCCAGGTTTGTATACGATTTTGCCGCAAAGTCCTGAATCAACAAAGTCCATCTACTCAACCGTCCTTCAAGTAGCTTGTCTTTGAAGAGATACGCAAGTGACTTATGGTCAGTTTTGATGGTTATATCGTAACCGTAGAAGATATTTCGGAATTTTTTCAAAGCCCAATATACCGCTAGGGCCTTTCGGTCCGTAGTGGAATAATTCCGTTGAGAAGCTGTCTGGCATAAGCAATGGGTAATTCTATACCATCTACGTCCTGTTATAGGACGACTCCTAGTCCATAGGAGGAAGCATCTATGCTAGGACAAAGAGTTTGGTGTAATAGGGATATTGGAGGATGGGATGACAAGTTAGTTTACCGATTAAAGTTTCAAAAGCATTTGAAATTTAGCATTTCTCTGGAACAAATTGGTAATGGGTTTAGCAATGTTTGAAAGTTGGGGGATAAAATTTCGATAGAATCCGACAAATTCAATAAATGCACGAGCGTCGTCGATGGTTTTAGGTACAGGGTACCTTTCCAGTGCTTCAAGTTTGGCTGGATCAGGTTTAATTCCAATGGATGATAGTAGAAATCCTAAGTATACCAGGGATTCCTGTAAAAAGTTGCACTTTGCAAGTTTCAGTTTAAGGTATGCTTTTCTCAAACGTGATAGCACATTCTGAAGACGTTGAAAGTGTGTTTTTATATCCGAACTATAAAGATAATATCGTCAAGATAGACTAAAGCTTCGACACCTAATAGGTCGGAAAGGACTATATTCATCAACCTAGAAAAATTAGCAGGCCCATTTCGGACTCCGAAAGGTAAAACCTGGAATTCGTAATGGCCTCGATTAGTGGAGAAAGCAGTCAATGCCCGAGATTCGGGACTGACCTCCATTTGCCAATAACCGGATGCTAGATCGAGGGATGAAAAGAAGTTAGCTCTTCCTACGTTCAGAATTAGTTAGGATGTTATATTATTGTATTAATATCATTCTAGAGGAGAGCCCTGTAAAAATACACAATGAATAATTCCTATATTCCTATATTCTTATATTCATACATATGTATATTCTTATATTCATTTTTACATATAGAAAATAGAAATAAAATAAAAATAAAATTTTTGATTTGCTTTCTATTTTATTTTTGCTGAATAATTGGTGAATTATTCCTTTTTAAATTGGGCACTTCATCATTTTTTTAGATTTGGCTTAATAATGTAATCTTGTTAAATTCTGCAATGTTCATTTTCTGTATACATTCTCTCTTCGTTGTAAAAAATGAAGTCATGTCTTGCTTAGCACTTAATTTTAAAATTGAAGCATTTAATTTTGGCTCATATGCATGTTTAATTTTAATACATCAAAAATGCATATTTCAATTTCCATTTTTAGTTAACTCAGCAGATCGTGAGACATCAAAACGGGCCATAGTAAGGGAAGCCGCATGATTGATCTCTTTTATATTCCTTAGCAAAATCAAACGAGTTGTTAATGGAATAATCATTATAGGTAAGTTTTGAAAGCAAGGGAACAAAGAATTTGGCTAAGTTATAATTGAATGTGCCATGGGCTGAAAGAATCGGTCTTAGTGGGAAATTTGGCTTATGAACTTTGGGTAAACGTATAGAATTCCTGGATTACAACCAGAAGCAAACAAAAAATTGTATGTATTGTCATCGATAATATTACTATTTTTTGATTTACACAAAAACCTATTAAGTTTATCTTCGGGTTTTAATAATTTAGACAGAACATTCTCTTTTACCCTTTTAAATTTAGATGTATCCGACAAAGTTGTTTACATCAATACAATGGAGACAATTTTGTCGGATACGTCTAAATTTAAAAGGGTAAAAGAGAATGTTCTCTCTAAATTACTAAACCCGAAGATAAACTTAATAGGTTTTTGCATAAATTAAAAAATAGTAATATTATCGATGACAATACATACAATTTTTTGTTTGTTTTCTATAAGGTTTACCCAAAGTTCATAAGCCAAATTTTCCACTAAGACCTATTCTTTCAGTCTGTGGCACATTCATTTATAACAGCCAAATTCTTCCTTCCCTTGCTTTCAAAACTTACCTATAATGATTATTCCATTAACAACTCGTTTGATTTTGCTAAGGATATAAAAAGAGATCAGTCATACGGATTCCCTTACTGTGGCCAGTTTTGATGTCTCATCATTTTTACTAATGTCCCGTTAAAAGAAACATTAGATATCATACTAAATAAGTTATTCACTACTACTAATATTCTTATTAATGGCCTCACTCAGACTCAATTTAAAAATCTCCTCGAAATAGCGTGTTTTGATAATCTTTTCTTATTTAATAGTAACCTTTACAGCCAAATTGATGGGGTAGTTATGGGTTCCCCGTTGAGCCCAACACTAGCAAATGCATTTCTTTGCCATTACGAAGAAATTTGGTTGAAAAGTTGTTGCAATAGTTTTAAACCCATATATTATAGAAGATATGTGGGATCACCTGAAGATCAGGGCCCCCAGCCTTCGTTAGTTAGCCTTACAAGGCTAACTAACGAAAATATCACGACTTAACCTAACCAATCATCAAGGCGTACAGTTGACCTAACGATTGGTTAGGTTAAGTCGTGATATTTTCGTTAGTTAGCCTTATAAAGCTAACTAACGAAGGCTGGGGGCCATGATCTTCAGGTGATCCGATATGTGGATGACACTTTCTTAATATTTAAACATCCTTCACACGTAAAACGTTTTCTTCATTATCTAAATAAACAACATATTAATATTAAGTACAAATGTGAAATCGAAACAAATAATATAATAATAATAATAATAATAATAATAATAATAGTTCACTATTTAGAAAACAAACTTTTACTGGCTTGCGAATCAATTATTTAAGTTGTATGTTTTAGAAATATAAGATTAGCGCTATACTAACATTATTAACAAGAAGTTACCGAATTTGTTCAGATTACTTTTCATTAAACGAAGAATTTAAATTTTTAAGACAGTATTTTATTAAAAATTACTATCCTTCTAATCTTTTTAACAACCAATTAAAGAAACTTTTAAATAACACTTTTAATATTAATACTAAACTCCCCATAACCACAGTACAAAAAGAAACCAGATATATTAAATTACCCTTTTATGGTTATTTATTATTACTATTCGAAATGTGCCAAATAAATTTTAGATTCGCCCTTGTCAACCCACTTAAATTATCAAATTTTTTAAAGTTCAAAGACAAATTCCCCCATAGTGTATAGTGTATACCCTAATGTTGTTTATAAATACACGGGCGACAGCTGTAAGGCTGCATATATCGGCAGTACTCAACTCCAACTGGAGGTACGCCTTTCTCAACATTTGGGCTTATCAGTCTGTACCAACCGTTCCCTCAGTAACCCACCACAATCCGCAATTAGAAACTATAGTAATGATAACAATCACCTCCTTTACAAAACTCAGTTCGAAATTTTAACAAGAACCAATAACCTAAGAGAACTCCAAATTTTAGAATCTTTGTACATTTATAGAAACAAACCCTCTATTAACAACAATGGTTCATCTTACAAATTACAGCTCTTCTAACTAACCAACCAACCTACTTTCATAGATATATTATACCTTCCAATGTAACTGACATTCATACAGTTTTCTCTCAGTATCTGCCGAATATGGAGGTTGATGTAATTATTGTGTATTTACTTTACCAGTTGAGGTAATTTTATTTTAATTTAATTTTAATTCCTTTTTGTATTGATGTAATTTTAATTATTTATTCTTATTTTGTTTTAAGGTTTATAATTCACTGATGATGATGACAAAAGATTTGTCGAAACGTCTGAAGTACAAAAATAAACAAAAATGTTTGCTGTTGTGTTGGTCCTTCTTTTCACCTGTAAGCTCCGTTTCCCTAAGACGGAAAGGTCAATAGCTTTGATATATATATATATACACACTGTGTGTATGTATATGTAAATATATATATATATATATATATATATATATATATATATATATACATATACACACACTGTGTGTATATATATATATATATATATATATAGGGGGCACTCAATATATTTTGCCCCACCCTTTTTTCTTAGCTAAATAATAGGCCATGGGGGCTGAAATGTCTTTAGGGCCGTAAGTTTGAACTTTCTGCGCTTCACATAACCGGATTTTTCCAGTTTCAACTACCCCTCCTTGTATAAAACCGCTTTTAAACGCCCTTGTATAAAACCGATGTTTAACGCAGTTTCAAAAATGGCGTCTGACAGTGATGTGCGTCGTAAACAGAGAGCTGTTATCGAGTTCTTAACTGCAGAGAAGGAAATAGTTGGAAATATTCACAAACGTCGACAAAACGTTTACGGATATGCTGTTGTTAATCGAAGCACATTTGGACGCTGCTCTAAACGTGTGAGATCATCGGAGAGAGGGAGAGCCAGCTTCGATGATGAGCCACGCAGCGGTCGCCCGGCATTGGCTGTCACATCTCACACTGTGCAACGTGCTAACAGCATCATTCGATCAAATCGGCGCGTCACAGATAAGGAGCTGTCACTGCAGCTAGGAATTAGTGAAGGAAGTGTGAATACGATAATTCAGTAACTGGGATACTCAAAAGTGTGTTCACGGTTTGTTCCTCGCGAACTGACTGAAGATCACAAAGCCCAAAGAAAAGAAATTGTTTCTGAGTCGTTGGTTCGATACGAAACAGAAGGGGATGACTTCCTTTCAAGAATTTTGACTGGGGATGAGACTTGGGTACACCATTTTGAACCTGAAACAAAACGCCAGTCCATGGAATGGCGTCACGCAGACTCCCCACATAAGAAAAAGTTCAAAATGGCTCCCGCTACAGGAAAGGTTATGGCCACCATCTTCTGGGACAAGAAATGGGTGATTCTGGTGGACATTATGAAGAAAGTACAAACAATCAACTCAGAGGCTTATATTGCTACCCTACAGAGACTCCAGAGACGTATAAAGCGAGTTTGACCGGAGAGAAAACTGGAAGACGTCCTTCTTTTGCACGATAACGCAAGACCACACAACAGTTTTCAAACAAGAGAGGCAATCCCAAAAATGCGCTTGACTGTGTTATCCCACCCTCCATACAGCCCGGATCTGGCACCTTCAGACTTCCATTTGTTTGGGCCAATGAAGGATGCTATTCGTGGAAGAAAGTTTCACTGACGATGAGGTTGTTGAGGAGGTTAAGAGGTGGCTCGAGCGGAACCCAGCGGATTTTTACCAGCAAGGAATAAAGGCCCTTGTTTCGAGGTTGAGGAAAGCCGTAGAAAATGATGGGGACCATGTGGAAAAAAAACTTGCGAAAAAGGCATGTAACTACTTGTGTACAAATTTTTGGAACTTACAAGGAAACTTGGAAAGAAAGAAAAAAGGTGGGGCAAAATATATTGAGTGGCCCTGGTGTGTGTGTATATATATATACAGGGCCGGATCTAGAAGTTGCGAGGCCCTAGGCAGATCTAGAAATTGCGAGGCCCTAGGCCTATATATATGAAAATATGGACTTAATTATCGGTACTATACCAGCAATATTAGAATCCCGCATAGACAGAACTATGCCAGCACTTAAAAATTAAACCAATCCAAAATAATTACGCATGGAAATTGTATAAGAAATATAAATAAACCATACAAATAAGTATAAATTATAATATGAATCAAGATTTGTATCGAAAATATAAGACAATGATTTCTAAGATTTATATAATATTATAGGTAATGACTTTCCATATTATACAAACGTTTTTCATATGTGATGTATAAGAGATGTTGACATTTAATTTTTTATAATAGTGAGCGATCGACTTATCAGGCTAAATATTAATGCTTTAATATTTGGTTCAGATGCTCCTTGAATATTACAGCAATGCTTTTCTACTGTTCTTCGGCAGCTGACGAGGAAGCTTCTAAACAGTGGCTGCATCCTCCAGCGCAGGACACGTCAACGCGAAGAGGCGACGTCAAACCAAAACATCAACGCGCTGGTGGCCAAACTTCCTCAAATCTCCGTGTAGGGGGCTGTCTACGGTTGGCCAGACTGGCAGTCGACGGCCTGTTGCGTGGCACGGTCAGAGTGCCGATCGGCTCCCGGAGTCGGACCTATTCTCAGAGTGCTATTTTTTCAATTACAGGGAGCAATTGCGTGCTCCCCGAACTACTCTTACTCTCTGGCGACATTAAAACTAATCCAGGCCCCACCACAACTTACACATATCACCATACACAAAGACATAGACACAACAGCACCATGAGACACATACAGAAGTATAATATTAACATATTACAGTACAACGTAGATGGCCTCACAAACAAAATCATGCAGCTTAGGGAATTCGTACACAAACAAAACATTCACATAGCACTTATACAAGAAACAAAACTAAAACGCACACACAAAACACCCACCATCCCTGACTTCACGGCGATCCGTCAAGATCGTACTGGGGGTAACGGGGGTGGACTCATCACTTACATACGTAAAAGCATTAGCTACACTGATGCTACCCAAAACATTACAAACACAATCCAAGCAGATAACACAATAGAAATACAGGCAGTTAACATTAAAACACGCGGAAAACACAATACCACACTAATCAACATTTACATCCCACCAGATAGTTCACCTCAGGTGCCAGCCAATTACAATCCACAGTTACACAATCTTGCCTCTCTCACTAATGTCATCTTAGGAGGAGACTTCAACGCCAAAGACACTAGTTGGTACCTGCACAACCAAAACAACACCAGAGGCGCCAACATAGCCACACAACTAAACAGCCTCTTCATTCTTAACAATACAGAAGAACATACACACATACCACATCAAGCAGGATACTCAAACTCCTCCCCAGACATAACGTTCTGTTCCCCCTCACTAGCAACACATACACAATGGAGAACAGAAAAACAACTGTCATCAGACCACCTGCCCATCATCATTACAACACATTCTACACTCTGCCCCAACAGCCTTAGGCACACTTACAGAAATTACAAGAAAGCTGATTGGGAACAGTTCAAAATACAGACTGAGGAACAATTCACCACATTAAACAGCACACCCATCATAAACATCAATACAACACTCAGACATTTAATCAGATTATCAATAATGCAAACAAATACATACCCAAGGGCAACATTAGGAAATACAACCCAAATTACACTAGAGAAATAGCCCACCTCATAAGGCAACGTAACAACCTCAAATATAACACACAAACACCACACACAGAAGCCATAAAACAGCAAATACAACAGCTCAACACAGAAATAAACAACAAACTCAAAGAAAAACAAACAGAAACATTCAGGGAATTCATAACAACACTAAACCACTCCACAGATACATCCAGGCTATACAAGACTATAAACAGCATTACCCACTCTAACAGCGGCATTCACACCTCACACGCGGCTATCTGTCGCAGCCAAAATAATATCCCAACATACACACAACAAGCTAACATTCTATTTAATCACTACGCAAAGATAAGTCACTTAAACAGAGACAACAACCAGAAACACGCAGACAGACAAACAGCCAGACACAAGAAAACCGACAGACTCGACACGACCATTACACCCTTCAATACAGACCAGACCACCAAGATCATCAAAAACATTAAGAATTCGAAGGCTACTGGACCAGACAACATATCTAGCATACACCATAAACACTTGGGCCCACAAGGAATACTAGCTCTCACAAATATCAGCACATATTCATACCAACACTGTATTATTCCTGACATATGGAAACAAGGTAAAATTATTACACTACTCAAACCAAACAAAAATCCAACAGAACCAGCTTCCTATAGACCCATTACTTTACTGTGCCCACCTTCCAAAGTAACAGAAAGACTAATCTTACAAATCACCAACCCACACATTCCACTATCGCCTACTCAACATGGATTCAGACCTCACCACTCAACCACGACATTACTCACTAACCTCACGCAGCACATCATGGATGGCATCAACTCCAGACGACCAGCTCAACGTACACTATTAGCAACAATAGACATTAGTAAAGCATTTGATGCTATCCCACGCTTCCCTCTCATAAACAAAATACTCAACACAAACATGCACAATAACACCAAAAGGTGGCTGAGCAACTATCTCTCAGGAAGATACTCACATATCACATTTAATGGCAAGTCATCCAAAAACAAGCTTTTTCCGAACGGAGTCCCTCAAGGCTCTGTTCTCTCACCAACACTGTTCAACTTATACATGCATGACATTCCAACACCCATAGATAACAAGCTTACCTTATCATCATATGCAGATGATATCACTCTAACATCCACCCACAACAACATCGACACCGCTACAAATAACCTACAAACATACATAAACAGTATACAAGACTGGCTCACACACAATAGACTTAAAGTAGCGCCCACAAAATCAACCATCACCTTGCTTACAAGCAACACAAAAGAACACCAGGTAATTCCACAGCTTACACTAAACATCAACAACATTCCACACACTCGCAGAACCAAAATACTTGGTGTCACATACAACACATCATTATCTTTTGCAAACCACATTCAGGACATAAAATCAAATGTACGTCAAGACTTAACACGCTTAGGGTACTAACAGGCACAAACTTTGGACACCAGCAGGAAACAACATCACTCATATACAAACAATATATTCGCTCATATATGGACTATGCTGGCCCATGCTGGACACCCATTATCTCAAACATACACATAAACACCTTACAGACAATACAAAACAACGCACTTTGTATCATTACAGGATGCATTCAAAACAACAACAACAGAACACCTGCACACAGAAACAAAAATACTGAAAGTTAGGGAACATTTAGACATGAGGGGAACACAATTCATGGCAGCAGCGACAACTAACCCACAACACCCTTGCCACTACATGTACAATCATGCACCAACACCTCGCACCATTAAGGTAACACCAGAGAGACATTATAACCAAGTACTTCACTCTATACCATGCCCCACAGACATCACACAGTACAGAAAACACATACACACACACACACTTAACCCACAAAGCACTGACACGACGCGGTCCGAATGCGGTCCTAGGTGCGAAGCCGCCACCCATTAACAGGTCAGAGATCAGCCTGAGCATATCGGATCGAGTTAACTTAGTACGATTCCGATGTGGACATCACCCCAACTTACGGACATATAAACACAGACTCTACAACTCCACAGACGACACCTGCCACCTGTGCCAGGACACACCACAAACAATTGAACACATTATGACAGACTGTACCGCTCTAGCACAAAACGAACACAACACAACATCACTAGTGCGCTGAACCTCTGGTCCACCCCGGAGAGGGCGATCGGTTACCTGCGTATCGCCGGCTTGCTCGATCAGGGTGGGCTGATCGGCTAAGCAACAACAACAATCACTCAATGTTGGTGACGATGGTAGGGGGCAACGACTCGTATAGGCCCGATACGAGAGTACCTGACCTTTTGGAGAGATACAGGAGGTTAATTAGGTCCCTGAAGGCAAGGTCAGATAGGTCTTTAGTTCTAGGTATTACCCCTAGGCATAGTTTGGGTCTTAGGATTACGTCAAAAACAATATTTTTGAACTCTAAGCTCGAAGAGATTTGGGCTCAGGAAAATGTGCCCTTCGTAAAGCTGTGGTCAGAATTTAGTGATCCTAGCCTTTTTATAAAAGATGGGGTACATTTCAATGAAATAGGGAATGCTCGGCTGGGTAGATTAATTGATGAGAACGTTCGAAAGCTGTATAGGTCGAAGCCCTCTTTAAACGTTGTGGGTCCGGGAAACGCCGTCCCGCCGTGAAAAATAGTTTAAAACGCTGATCCGTGGTAAAAAATAATTTAAACGTCTTTTATTGTAACACGCGTAGTGTTAGAAATAAATTGAACGAATTTAAGGCGATAATTTATTCCGAAAACTACTATATAGTTGCTATAACCGAAACGTAGTTAAATACCGTGACTCAAGACTTGTTGGGGGAACTTGATACAGCGGGTTTTAAACTGTTTACATAGGACTGGTGCGACGTTTTGTTGTACATTCGTAATTCCCTTAGGGCTATCGAGGTTAAGGTAGATTTTCCGGCAGCAATTAATGCGATATGCGTTGAAGTTAGGGCGCGTAGTATTAGCTTTAATTTCGTTGTTGTTTATAGACCTCCCGTTCAACCCCTCGATACCTATATTAAATTTTACACACTTCTTGGTAATTTTATTAATAATCGGGATAGTATAATTATCGGAGACTTTAACAGGGTTGGCCAAATTTGGGGTTTTAAAAAACAAAACCAACCCACATGTTTTTTCAGGTTTCTTCACAAAAACCCAGAAAAAAACCAGCCCAGTTGGGGTTTTCATGGGTTTCTTCATAATGTTGTTGACAAATCGTAAATGTATACATCCTTACGATCTTGTATTGTATTCCTGCTGCCACTTTGCCTAAAATTAAAGGATAATACAAAGATTCACCATTAACAGCCATCAAAATAGATAACAAAATCAAAATTATGACTCATTTGAGACAAATATTTCCAAGTACAGTAATCAATTTGCAAGACAACCTTGAACCAAACGCATATGGAACACGTATGTAATGAGTATGCTGTATGCAATACGCACATTTGGAGTCTACCTCAGTCCTCACTCCTCAGACTCTCAGAGTTGGTAAGTGTCACTATTGTGTCTGACTCTTACCGGTAGTGTTGGTTGTGTTTGTGGCTGGAGAAAGAAACTAAATTGTGTTTGCAATGCAGTTTTCGAATTCAATGTAACTAGTTTACTTCTATCATATTTTTCCTCACACAGAAATTTAATCACAGAAGTCGTATCCAATATTGTATTAAAATGCCTAGGTTACCAAGTAGTGGTCGCAAGCAAGCGAGTGAGTGGCTTGAAGTGTCCCGAATAGAAAACTCGAGCAAAGTAAAGTGTAATCACTGTGGATTAGAGCTGACATCCAAGGTAGAACATATAAGAGCACATCTCAGCAACTGTGACAATAGGAATCGTCACGAAGATGATGGATCAAAGGGAGGCTCAAGTCATGCATCAACATCACCTGACCAAAGTCGAGAGTCTACAGCTTCACCAGTAGATTCTCCACTTCTCTCACCAACGTCACCATCTATATCAAGCATCTTGCAGGTATCACAAGGAACATCTTCAAGACCAGAATTAGAGGGCATGTCTCCAACTCCAAAACAAGTTAAACTGGTCCAAAATAAACTTTTTGGTTATGCCTGCAAGACCACAGAATCACAAGGGAAACATACTGACCTGCAAGTAGCGAAGTTCTTTTATGCTAACAGCATTGCTTTCAGAGCTACTGAATCAAAGCAATATAAGGAAATGATGAACTCCTTGAAACCAGGTTATCACCCTCCATCAAGAAAGGATCTAGCAGGAAAGTTGCTGGATGAATTTCATTCAACAAGAGAACATGAAAAATGACTTCAGTGAATCTACAATCACACTCCTTCAGGATGGATGGTCATCAGTGCAAAATGATCCCATATTTGCGTCTTCAATTCACACTGGAAAAAGTTCCTACCTGCTAACTACTCATGACAGGTACTGAAAAGAAAACAGCGGAGTTCTGTTGTGAAATTGCAGCCAAGAGCATTCAGCAAGTAAAAAACACCTATGGAAAGGATGTAAGTAGCTGATAGTTTTTGTATTAAACATAATTTTCTAAACATAGGTACATTTAAATAACTAAACAAATAGTTGAGAGTCTTATATGAGATAAACATTACAAAATGACTATATGTAGCTCTATTAGCCTAAATGGTCAATACTTCACTACATTTTACCAATACAATAGAACAGAAACCCAAATTGTGACTTTGTGTAACATCATTAATTTGTTTTTTCTTTTCTCCTAGGTATTTGCTTTATGCACTGATAATGAAAGCAAGATGGTTTGGATGAAGGAACTCCTAGCTGAACAATTCCCTTCAGTTCTTACCTATGGATGCTCCGCTCATTACCTGAATCTTGTTGAGAAGGAGGTGTCTCCAAACACTGTACTGAAGCACATTGTCCAAGTTCAGGAGTATTTTCGTAACCACCACCAGCCTCATGTATGTATTTGGCAGTGCTTTTTCTGAGCAACCCATTCCAAATGTTCATAACTGATTAGAGTGTAAATTAATGATTTGGTATTTTCATTCAATTTTTTAGGCCTGGCTGAAGGAGAAAGGGGGATTTTTGCCCCAGATTCCCAATGATACTTGTTGGAATTCTCAGCAAGCATGTGTTGACACATTTGTAAAGAACTTCTACAAGTACATGGTGATAGTGAATGAGCAATCGGTGGAAGAAAGCATCAACACCATTCTAAACAATGCTTCACTGTATCGCTCAGCTGTACATCTACAAGGACAACTGGACCTGGTTTCCAAAGCTCTAAATGAGGAAGCAGTTGGAGACTAGTCCAAAAAATTGTTTGGTTATGCACATAGTGACATGCAATGATATGCTACCTGAAAACATATACCTACCAGTACTTCAATGTACCAGGCATATTCATTTTCAATGCGTAGGCTAGTGATTGTTACATGAAAGGTAACTACAAAACAACGGCTTAGTATAGTTTGAATGAATAAATAAAATTCTTAATAGTGTTCTGCATTTCTTCTTTCATCAATAGCTTCAGAGTGATTCAGCGAACCTGTTGACAGCAGTGCAGGTGTGGAATGGTTTGTGCAAAGAAAAAAACTTGGAGCCCTATATAACCACTCTCAACAAAAGGAAACAACAAGCACTGGCGCCATTCTTCTACGTTGCTAATTTGCTGGATCCTTTCAGAATGGGTGCAGGACTTTCTCAAGAAGAGGAAGACAGTGCGGAAGAGTGGAGTGCAAGTAAAAAGCCAGATTTTCTGGTTGGGTTCATGGCCTTCAAAATTAAGGATGAATCTTACTTTCCCAAAGTGATGTTTTCTTCACAGGTTGTCGATGCCTACAAAGAAAATCCAGCAAAATGGTGGACTTTGATGGGCAGGAGAACAAAAAAAGCTAAAAAAATACCAGTAGATTTCTGCCCCTTCTTCTATAGTCTCTTGAGCTGTCCTCCAAGCTCAGCAGCTATAGAAAGGATTTTCTCTACTTTTGGTATAGTTAGGACAAAACTTCGTAACAGACTGGGTGTCGAGAAGGCACAAATACCTGCAAAATACACACAAAAGTCCATCTCTTGCAGAAGAGGTCCAAGAGGAGAGTACAGACTTTGAGTGGTAGGGCAGCCACCAGAATAGAAGATAAGGCATCATGAACATCCAGTTCCTAGTCATTTTCATAGCAATGCTTATGTAATTGTCTGAGGTTTTTCTTACTTGATATTAGAGTTTTCTTTTTTTGAATCTCAGGAAAAATGATTTATTTTTGGTTAGGCTAAGACCTCAGTTTAAATGTTAAGGGTGGTACATTGTTATTTAGGGTTTTCAGTACCTATTTAGTATATCCAAGAGTAGCATATCAGTCATTATGAAAGTTAATTGCATTACATTGATGAATTTTAAAAAATCGTTTTGTTTTCATCTTTCCTCGTTATATTTTTATCCTTTATCAGGTAGCATTATATTTTTTAAACTAATTGGCAGTAAGATGCTGAAAATATTTATCATATATCTTGATTTGAAAGTACTAAAAACGATCACTAAAAGTGATCACCAAATTATTAGGTTTAAGCTATTGATAGAAAACAGTAAGGATAGTAACGTAATAGAAGTCCCTGATTTTCGTAGGGCTAATTTTGATAGTTTTTCGGACAGGATGAGAGTAGTGGACTGGGATAATTTACTTATGGGTAATGACGCAAATTTTCATTGGGAGGCGTTTAAAGAAAGTTAGGTACTTTCCTGTTATCCCGAACCCCAGACTTTTTTCCAGTTGCCAGACTTCAATTTTGACACAGAATATTTTCGTTAAAACTAACGAAAATATCACGACTTAACCAAGCCTTACCAACTAATTAGGTTAATTGAATGCCCGATTAGGTAAACTGTACGCCCTTGATAATTGGTTAGGTTAAGTCGTGATATTTTCGTTAAAGAAAATATTCTGTGTCAAAATTGAAGTCTGGCAACTGGCAAAACGTCTGGGGTCCGGGATAACAGGAAAGTACAGAAAGTTTTTTGAATATCGAAAGGGAGTTTATTCCACGTAGGCCCAAGCGCGCTAGAAATCATGGTAGACCCAAGTGGTGGACGAGGGAAATAGGTGAGTTCATAAACGAGCGTAACAGAGCGTATAGACTTAATAAGTGCAATGGCACGGTAGCAAACTTTAAGAGATATATCGAGCTTAGACGTCAGGTTAAAAGATCTGTTAGGAATGTTAAGCGTAATTTAGAGATGCTTGTAGCTGCGGAGAGTAAACATAATCCAAAAAAGTTTTTGGACTATGTCAATAATCGTAAGCCGATAAAAGATAACAAAGGCCCTCTAGTGGACGATAACGGCGCTTTTGCTTCCGACGCTCAGGCGATGGCGGGTAGTTTTAACAATTTTTAGGAGACAGTTTTCACCGGAGAAGACGTAAATAATGTCCCCGACGTGGACGATATCGTTCCATTTAGTAGCAAGACTATTTTGAATGAAATAACTGTTTACGAGGGTGAGATTGCGCATTATATCGATAAGCTAAAACTCAACAAGGCTCCAGGCTCTGATGCGCTTTATCCTAGACATTTGAAAGATTTGAAAGACGTTATCGTAGGCCCATTAACAAAAATTTTTAATAAGTTACTGGAAGCGGGTATTATTCCTGAAGACTTCAAATTAGCTAACGTTGCACCCATTTTTAAAAAAGGCGACCGCACAGTAGCTAGCAATTATAGGCCTATTAGCTTAACGTAAATTGTCGGTAAACTTCTGCAATCCGTAGTTAGGGATCGTATCATCGATCACTTAGAAAGTCGTGATTTGATTATAGTTGTCAGCATGATGGGTTTCGACGCCATAAATCTTGTTTGAAGTTTGATACCAGTTTTTTGATCATTTTGCATATGTAGATTATGGTGTAACTCTCTCTTCTTCTTTCCAGGGAGTACAGATTTAGTTTATGTAGTCTTTCCCAGTAGTTGAGTTCTTTGCAGCCATCAATCTTGGCTGTGAAATGTCTCTGAATATCTTCTAGTTTATTCATTTTTTCCTTTTTATATGGAGACGTCAAGACTGAACAGTATTCAAGTTTTGGTATGATCAATGTTTTCAGCAGGGGAATCATTACTGTCTTGTCCTTTCTTTTAAATATTCTTAGTACCTGTCCCGCGACTCTTTTTACTTTGTTTATCGCTATCTGATTTTGTGTCTCGAATTTCGCATCATAGGTCATTATAACCCACAAACCCTGTCCGGGGCAGTAGTATAGCCGCAAAAGGGGAGAGTGCAGGAATGTTGCAGGTTATTATGTAATGTTGCAAAGGGGGAGGGGGTTGTTGCAAAGGGGATGTTGCAAAGGGGGTGGGGGAAGGGGGGATGTTGCAAAGGGAGGGGAAGGGGGGGTGGGGGGAAAACTTGGAGGCGGCGTTATCCCCCAAGAGAAAGGAGAGGAGGAGGAGGAAAAGGAGAGGTGTTCACCTGGCAGGAGCCAAGTGCACATTAAGACTTCCAGCCGGGCTGGCGTTGTTTTATAGGCTCCTAATCAGCCAGTTGGCGTAAATGGCTTGAGTTGCCAGATACCGCGATACCATTGTATACATTATTATAGACTCCTAATCAGCCAGTTGGCTGGTTGTCAGATACCTCTTTTTAGCAGTATTATTGCATACATTATTATTATATACGCCTAATCAGCCAGTTGGCTGATCGGGCTGGCGTTGTTTTATAGGCTCCTAATCAGCCAGTTGGCGTAAATGGCTTGAGTTGCCAGATACCGCGATACCATTGTATACATTATTATAGACTCCTAATCAGCCAGTTGGCTGGTTGTCAGATACCTCTTTTTAGCAGTATTATTGCATACATTATTATTATATACGCCTAATCAACCAGTTGGCTGAGTTGCCAGATAGCGCCATGTATTCCATAGTATACACTATTATAGACTCCTAATCAGCCAGTTGGCTGGTTGTCAGATACCTCTTTTAGCAGTATTATTGCATACATTATTATTATATACGCCTAATCAGCCAGTTGGCTGAGTTGCCAGATAGCTCCATGTATTCCGAAGACAGAGTTGCCAGATACCATTGTATACACTATTATAGACTCCTAATCAGCCAGTTGGCTTAGAAGGCTTAAATATTGCCAGATACCTGTTGTATACAGAATACCGGTAGTAGAAGGCATAACAATAAACAACATTGCATCATTCTTTTTATTATAAATATATAGAAAATAAATATACATTTGAGGAATATGCGTATAATAGAAATATATACACACAATTATGGATATATATATATATAAAAAATAAAATATACATTTGAGGAATATGCGTATAACAGAAATATATACACACAATTATGGATATATATATATATAAAAAATAAAATATACATTTCATATACATTTGAGGAATATGCGTATAACAGAAATATATACATATAATTATATATAAAATAAATATACATTTCATATACATTTCATATACATTTCAATATGTACATAACAGAAATATACACACACACACAAATATGGTGATATATAAATAAAATATACATTTCATATACACTTCAATATGTACATAACAGTACAGGAGAAATATCAAGCAAAATATATATATATATATATATAAACACAAATCAATAGAAATATGCGTATAATCAAAATATATATACAATTCACTTTTTTTTCAAAATACTAAAATCGGTCTTAATCGAGTTTACAATTACATCATTATTGCTCTGCATTACGCAGTCTATGCGGCTTAATAATATTTCACCGCTTAAAGTATAGGGAAACCTGTATTCGATATGAATGGCTTTCATATCGTTCAGTACTATTTTTGTCCCCACTTTACAACCGGTTGGCAAGTCATCTTTAAATACGTCTAGAATACAATCAAAAGCACGCACAAAGAGTTCATCGTTAGCTACATTATTAAACGCAAGTTTATAAGAATGCTTTTCCAATCGAGGGTTTATTTCTACCGACTCGAGCTTTTCAATCGTGAACTCTTCACTCAACATAACGGCAATTGAAATAATCTTCTAAATCGTTACGGCAACTGCGCGTTATATAAAGAAATAGTTCTTCAGGGTGAACGGTGTAGGTGAGCTCAGCCTTGTACCGATCAATTGCTTTGTACCAAAGTTCATGGTATTTCAAAGAGTCTAAACTTTTTAAATAAACATCCAGCACTAGACCATTCTCACCAGTCCTACACTCGGTAAACCCATCGAGCAGAGCAGTGTATGCGTATTCAAGAACTGTATCAAAATAAAGCATATCCGTAACACGCGCGTCTAATATAGGTTTCAGTTTACGGAATCCGACGATTTCAAAAATTCTGTCGAGGATGAAACGGTTTCGCGTAGGAATAAGAGCGTTATTATCAGAAGCATTCTTCCACATCAGCCTTATATCAATGCACGGCCGATCGTTATTTATACACAACGTACATACAACGGCGTATGAGGGCGCGTCACTAATCTGCTCTCTTCTTGTACCTACGTTAGCAGGTATTTTATAACGATCTTCACACCACTTATCAACTATCACAAAGATTCTATTCATCTCCTCGATACTTAAATAAACCCGTTTGTTTGTCGGTCTACATTCCGTTTCCAGTACATAGCTAATGGTACCGGAATTACGCCTGAACACGCGCAACGATTTCGTCACGGACACATCGTACGAGGCGTTGAGAATGCTGCTCAAAGGAAGTTCCATCGTATTCGAGGAGCGCACGTCTACTCGGTTCAAGCTCTGAGATAACTATGAGCCGTGTGAGGCACAGGCAGGAACGGTTCGACGGGCGGCTGACTCGATGATACGTGAATGGGCATGTTCGTACGACTCGAATTGTTGCACATATTTGTTTTTCCGTTTCGTCACTACCAGCCTACGTACTTTGGATAAGAACTAGGCGCTAATCATCTCCACACTCCGGCGCACTATTTGAGAGGAACATATGCTCATATTTTTCCTTTCTACCCATCAAACGATACTCGTCTCTAAAATCTGTTAAAAACTCACGCATGGCACTAGCCACAACCTCACTATGAACCTCATCATGATATACGTTAATATAGTGATAAAACACCTAAGATTGTCCATGATCACGAGATTCACATTTTCAGACGTAGGGTATGAGTAATCGACATGGTGTAGCATGACGTAATACCGCTTGTCACACCACCCATCCACAAGGCTCATTATCCATACCTGCTGCTTCTCTTCTGCACGCGTTGTTTCTTTTACTTCACGGTGTATGTGAGACTTTATAAAGTTTAGCCCTGCAGCATACTTCAGCACATCGTCTGTGCAACGAAAGCCTTCAACAGTCTCACCAGAACATCCGTAGAGTATTTGTACATCTTGGAACTTCGCACAATCCAATGTGGCTTTAAAAGAGGCATAGGAGGGGGGAATAGGAAGTTTTTCGGTATCCACCACATCCTGACACTTTACTGAATACCATTTCATAAACGTTGTGCAAGCAATATTAAAGGTAGCCATTTCAATATACGTCTGATCTGAATACACGTCTGATCTCTCGGGCTTACTGCGGTCGACTGACCACGCAGGGACTCCCAGATAGTAGCATGACTCACGCAGTGGCGGAGCTTAGAACTTTCACCTACACACACACACACACACACACACACACACACACACACACACACAAAGGAGAAAGTGAAACGCTATTTGATTTATTGAGATATTCATATATTTACAAATACGATTCGAGATATTCAAGTTATTATACATATATATTTACAAATAGATACGATTATATACAAGACGTGTGAGTTAGAAGCATCATTGGTATCCAAAAGGTACGGTGTCATAGGTGCCAGGTAACTGGTAACGTTTCCTATAGGTGTTACGGCACACCATCGTACCCCTAAGTTCCTTCACGCCTCCCAGCTTCTGCGCCCGAAAATTGTGGGTGCCTACAATTAGTTGGTGATGTTCCAAACATACTAGATCCTTCAACGACTCAAAGTTAACAACCTCCCGATTCGCATGGTTGAGCGTAATACCCTTTGCCTTCACGATATATTTCATTTCATCCCCTACCCTGACCCGTACCCCATAAGTCTTAGGTCCTGTTGAGATAAAAGAGTCGGCGTATGCGTCGTCCCCATACTCATCCTTGATCTCATCAGTGAGCTCGCCGAGGAACTCCCCAATAGCCGGCATGTAATCACCCTCCCTCTCTGTGAATATCACGCTATCTGTATCGGCATACAATACTCTCCGCCCAAGAGAATGCAATAGACCCCAAAGTTTTATACGGGCGTAGGCTGTTGTGAAGCTCGCCACAGGTATGTTTGTAACCCTTGAGGTATCTGTGGCAAATTCAGTGTTGTTGTACTTTATTACGTAAGTATTACCTACATTCACGATCTCCATGACCTCTTTATCGGGGGCATTGGCATAATCCCAGACATCGCTATAACTTTCTGCCAAATGAATGTTCCCTCTGCCGGTATTCTGCGCAAATTTTCCCCATAGACTGTTTAGACACAATTTTGCACTAAAGCGCTTGCCAGGATTCTTTACAATTTGGACACGATCAAGTTGTATACCTTCGCGGTCGCGGTAACGTTGAATATAGGCAGACTTTTCATCTTCGGTATCAACTCCTCGCGGATACCCTGATGCTTCAACCTTATCCTTCAAAAAGGCGTTTATATATGGTGTGAAAAGGTTGGGGAGCTTCTGAAACCTCCACACCTCGTGTATCTTCAGTATTCTATAACCATGGCGTACGGCTAGGGCCAGCTCAGGACTTGTATATACGCCTCTGATCTTACGCTGGTGGGGTATATGGTTACATTCGCCGTTATCCTCTTCCGCGCACTTCACGCACAGGGGAAACATGAGCTTGTCGTCGATAACGACAGGTAAGATCGGCATCCATAAATTGCGTGGGGGGAGTACGTCTACGAAAGAGAGCCCAAAGTAATGATCATTCAAATTTTTTGAAAATTCATTGATGGATGGTAGGCTAGGCCCCACCAGTTTCTCAGGAGCGCCCACAGGGTACGGATTGCTCTTCATCACGTATGGGTATAAAGAACAGAAATCGTAGTAATGGAGCTTCACGCCCTCCGTAGGTGGGAAGTATAGTCTGAAAGGATTTGTACGTCCTCCAAACAAGCTATCACCACATTTGAGAGGATCCAGCACCATTGAACGCTTGATCGTTTTTATCTCCTCACGGTATACATTGTCTGTCTCCATCCGTGCATCATATTCATGCTCCCACAAGACTTTGTGAGTGAACTGTGATCCTATAAGTTGATCGCGGGTGCGGGTCGATGCAAGACAGTCGGCAGGAGACCTACCGTTGATATCTCCGGTGACTCCGCACTCAGGACGGGGGCATCCATGCCACCAGCAACCGTTAAAGGAGTACACAGTCTTCACACCAGTGACACGGTTTTCACTTAACCCATCAACCCAAAAAACACGTCCATTAATCTTAATGGGTACTTCACCCGTGTTACGGGCGTGCTTTATGTATACACCTGTTTGTTGCTGCAGGTGTATGAGCCAGTAAATAGCCTTGTGTCCGTAACTGCGGGGGTTGTTTCGGTGAATAATGGCTAAGGTGTCTTTAGGCATGAAGTTATTCTTGAACACCGTAAAACATAATGATGCGATGGTGGTTGCGACTTGCAGTGGATCGCATTTGAAACGGGCTATGTACATACTTCTAAAGGCCTGGAAACATACTCTAAGCACGCGCACATCATTCACGCAATAACGCTCACATTCATCAGCTATATTATAAGGGTTACTTTCATTAAAACTGTCGTAGTATCGATCAAAGTCTTCATCCATGCAGTCAAAATAATGTTTGGGGGGTGGTGGGCCTACGTAGTTTAAAGTCTCGCTGGTGAGGAAAGTGTATGGGAAGTATCCTTTGGAAACTTCAGCTGCTACTCCCATCACCTTGGGTAGCTTTGATAATTTACAAGGTGTGAATAATAAAGTATCTTTAAATTGTACATTGCCTCTTATCTGCATCTGTATTAATTTGTTGCCTCTTTTCAATGGATCACCTGTAAATATCTCAGAGGATTCGTGTTCAAGCAACTCCTTATAAAGGAACTGCGTGTCAAACTTTGCCCCGTTATGGGCGAGAATATACACAGTCATTTTTTTGAACTTGTCGGCTAACTTGACAATATAGGACACAAATAGTTTCACAGGACTATCGCTGACATTCGTTTTAAAAACGTTTGTCCGTTTACCGCATTTGGGGCACTCGTCACATTCGATACCCATACACTCATCACAGATGGTCTGGCTCACAAGTAAATGTGGAATTACCTCTTTGGTTTCAGCGTTCGTATATGTTTCTATATCGTAGTACACAGTTATACAAGGGTTATTTTTAGGCTTAGCATCTTTCATATAACACACATGCTTTACTCCATCCGCCTTATATTCCTGGCATGTAGGACAGTGAATTACGTCGCACTTGTGCTTAAATTTTCCCCAATTATCCATTGTGTGAAACATACCACATTCACAGATTCTCATTTTCCTGCACGTACCAATTGATTTATGGAGATCAAAGCAGCTATTATTGAAAAATGTGCGTCTACACACATCACAGTCTCTCTTCTCAACTACACGGCTTTCACATTTGGTGCTTTTACACTGCTCACATACCATGTGACATTCTTTACAATGTCTCACTATATCAGCCGCAAACTCGAGGCACCCCTTACACAAATCATGATGTCTCCCATATTTTCGACTTTTGTCATAACTCGCGTAAAGCCCCCTTATATTGCGGATGGGGAGATACGTTGTTCCTGACAATCCTAAAATAAGTAGAGGCCTTGTACGATCTCTCACACAGCTTTTAAAAACATACACAGTCCGGCGGCGATCATCCAAACCAAATATAACTATGCGCACATTCATTTCCTGTTCTACCTTTCTCAGCTCTTCAGGACCCATATTACAGTCAAATTCAAGTTCACAGTCTACAGCTAGTTTACGGGCACGCTCAACGATCGTAGGCAGCCAAATTTTTTGAGTCCGTGTATTTTGTACAGTAAACATACGTGCTAAGAGTACTGCTATAAAGCCGCAACCACGATCGACGTTTATATGCCTTCGGTAAATAGTTGGAGAATTGAAGTTAAGAGTGTACGGTATGGCACTATGACCCGCAACACGGAATACACGGTCAATATTTACCGTGAAGTTGTCCATATTGAAGGCTATACTACTTTGGACGGCTTGCATTATACGCCCTAATATATATTCTACATCTTCAGCAGCCAAACGTCTGAACGGTACTATCACCCAATAATCGTCTACATCACCGTCATCTGACCCGAACCCAAAGGACAGACTCGTCCTGACCTCACGCTCGTCGCGATTCTGAAGAGCAAACTCTATAATACGCTGTACTACCCTGCGTATCCCGCGTTCAATACCATTGCTATACAGGGCTCTAGGGTCGACCCTAACTCTATACCGATTTCTAGTCAAGGCTGGGGTGGGGGCTGCGGATCGCACTAACTCGAACGTAATAACATCCTCAACAGAACGGACAGAACGGGGGGCGGATGAATTAGTGGCTATATTAGGTGCTGCTGCTGGGGGCCCTGTGCGTAGGAGGGTTGGGGATCTATTATTGTAGACTTAACAGAACGGGGGCGGAATAAGGGGGTATATTAGGTGCTGCTGCTGGGAGGTTGTTGCGTAAGAGGTTGAGGGTTGGGGTCTGCTGCAACAGTACGTATTTCGGTCGCTTTATACCTGATGTGGGGTTCTCATACCCTCCGCTTTGGACGTGCAACCTGTATCGCTGGTGAGGGTTCAGGGAGGAGATCACAACTACACTGTCGTCGAGGTCATCCGTAATGATAGGGTGCTCTACCTCATCGTCGGTTCTGTGGGAGAAGAAATATAAGGATCAGCACTCAAAATTTGTAATATTTTGTAAATGACCCACTTAGGAGTGTGACGTGTTAGAATGGACTCTGTAGAAAAATTCAGATTCACGAGCCCATCCACATGTATTATATCTGGACCTACAGGATGTGGTAAAACTGTGTTTATGCTTAAAATCATTAAAGAAAAGGGCGAGA
The DNA here is from genome assembly GCA_023014485.1 of Bathynomus jamesi. Lineage (NCBI taxonomy): Eukaryota > Metazoa > Arthropoda > Malacostraca > Isopoda > Cirolanidae > Bathynomus > Bathynomus jamesi. The sequence goes on from JAJOZX010002207.1 coordinate 292,478, forward strand.
TGTTTCTCGAATTTGTGCATAAAGTTATATGGTGCTATTCGACGTATCAATCAGCGTTTCAACGAGTACCAAGATTATTTTGTTCCACAAAGGTGTATATGACGTTAATTTCGCTAAAGGGAACTGAACATACAATCATTGTAATTGACGATCTCATGTTGGAGATGGATAAACGTTTGCCGAGACATTTACAGTATACTCCCACCATCTTAACATAAGCGTGTTCTTCATCAATCAGAATCTATTTTTCAAAATAGATACATGCGCGATGTGTCGTTAATACGCAATATCTAGTCTTATTCGCGCAACGTAGAGATGTATCACAAATTGGGGTATTAGCCAATCAAATGTTCCCGAATCAGCGTAAGGAGTTTTTGGAAGTTTATAAAGAAGCTACAAGCACGCGTTACGGATATTTGCTTTGCGACCTTCATCCGCGAAACACGTTTAGAGTGCTTCTGCGACGAATATATTTCCAAACGAGCCTGAAACGGTGTATATTCCAGAATGACAAGAGACTAAAGAAATACCATGAATTAATAAAATCTATCATCGACTGCCCCGGGCAATGCAGCAGATGTTTATTAAAAATATCGACGCCGACTTTTTAAAATGCATCTGTGAAATCTGCTTAACGTTATAATTGCAATGTATCAATGAAAACCCATCAGAAGGCTCGCCTACGCCGCTACAAGAACATAATACGTACACTCGCTCGTAAAAGTCAAACTGTAGCGAAGAAAAAACGAGTTATTGTGCAAACAGGAGGGTCATTTCTCCCCATCTTATTTTCAGTTTTGGGCCCTTTACTGACTAGATTAATATAATGAAGAAAGTGGTAGTGATTCCCCACGAGGTGTACGCTTCACTGCAAAGAGACACGGATCTAGATCCCCGTAAAAGCAGACTTAAAAGAATGGAAAGCGAATTGATAGCCCTATTAAACAGTGAAAAAACACCTGATGAGAAAAGAATCTTATACCAAGAAGCTCTGCAGAAATTTCTTCACGAGTACGAAAATTATAAGAGCCCTACGGAGATTCCTGTGGTTATTAGGCACAGCACGGGGGCCGATGGCGACATAGGATCTGTGTCCGACGATACAGCTGATCAACCAAAAAGATTAGCCACACAACATATCGAACATGTATTAAAAAGTACCCTCCCACATACATTGAGGAGTAAAGGCTTAGGTCTTTATAATCTATTGAATGAGGATCCAGCCATACAATGGACCGATACAGGCGAGATCATTGTGGAAGGATCAAAGGTACAGGGATCGAATATCGTAGACATTGTCCATGATCTGGTGAGAAAGTGGGATAGGCCATCACCATCAGGATGGAAGCATATTAAAGCAAGACTACAACAAATAAATGTCCCTAAAACGTTGATAGGAAATCTGAACAGGTTAAAAGACTTGGAACACGCAACGTCTGTGGCACAATTGAAGACGCCGTCTCCCCCTGCGGTAACACCTTTCAAGAGGAGAAAGAAGAGGTTAAACCAACCCTACCCACCTGCCTCTAAAATACGCAAATGGCTAACGTATTAACTAAACGTTATTATGACATTTCTGCCCCATCCTCTTACGGGGGCGTAGATAGACTGCACGTTTACGGAGTAGGAAAAAAAGATGTTGAAAGATTTTTGAGGGAGCAGGACGCTTATACGCTTCATAAGCCTGTGAGAAAAAGGTTTAAAACAGCCAAGACAACGGCTTCCTCGATTGATTCTATTTGGCAAGCAGATTTAACAGACATGCAAAGATATTCTGTGTATAACGATGGTTACCGCTACATTCTATTCATAATAGACGTATTCTCTAGATATCTGTGGCTAGTTCCTCTGAAAAATAAATCACCTGAAACAGTTGCTAAAGCCACCAAAACGCTAATGTTAAAAGAAAACAGGGTTCCTGGCTATTTTTGTACGGATATGGGGAAGGAGTTTATAGGCCGTGCTTTTCAGAATATGTTGACAGAGTTTAATATCAGCTATTACACAACCAATTCTATACATAAGGCTTCTTTAGCTGAAAGAGTTCAGCGCACCATAAAGGAACGCATGCACCGTTATTTTACACATAAAAACACATACAGATTTCTAGACATTCTGGAACCATTGGCATCATCCTACAACCGCTCACACCATCGCACGATTGGGGCAACACCTAACGAAGTTTTAGAAAGAGGTACGCTCCCGAGAAGAGATGGACCACCACCACACTCTGTGCGCTTCAAAATCAATGATTATGTAAGGCTGTCGCGTTCGGGGAATAAATTCGCAAAGGGTTTTGAGCAAGGATGGACACGCGAGATTTTTAAAGTTAGGGCTGTGAGACCTAAAGGTGTGATAATGATGTATTACATTGAAGATTTGAATGGGGAAGAAATCTCAGGAGGCTTTTACCGCGAGGAATTGCAGAAAGTTGCGTTTAATTTAGAAAAAAATGTGTTTAAAATTGAGAAAATTTTAGGAAGCAAAGGTTCAGGAAGGAGAAAAATGTACCTGGTGAAATGGCTAGGGTACCCAGAAAGCTTCAACACCTATATAAAAGCTGATGCAATAATGAAGCTTAAATAGTATGCAACATGGCTCCTAACCATTTCTACGTCACACTCCCGTCCTCCTCTAAGGCTGTCGCGTTCGGGGAATAAATTCGCAAAGGGTTTTGAGCAAGGATGGACACGCGAGATTTTTAAAGTTAGGGCTGTGAGACCTAAAGGTGTGATAATGATGTATTACATTGAAGATTTGAATGGGGAAGAAATCTCAGGAGGCTTTTACCGCGAGGAATTGCAGAAAGTTGCGTTTAATTTAGAAAAAAATGTGTTTAAAATTGAGAAAATTTTAGGAAGCAAAGGTTCAGGAAGGAGAAAAATGTACCTGGTGAAATGGCTAGGGTACCCAGAAAGCTTCAACACCTATATAAAAGCTGATGCAATAATGAAGCTTAAATAGTATGCAACATGGCTCCTAACCATTTCTACGTCACACTCCCGTCCTCCTCGTCCCTGTCTGTACACCCTAACAACACGCTAGCCAACTTTGTAACAGAACTCCATGGGCATATTGAATTGGGTCGTGATTCGTATGAGGTGGGGATATGCGAAATTCAGCTGGACACCGTCTTTTTAAATATTGAACATGAAGAAACCGTTTTTACGATTCTTAGAGACATTGACGAGTGTGAAAAAGCTGGGGTAGCTATGGATGAAACTATGCGCATCGCTTGGACTAAGATTGCACGGTATTACAGTACAGAAGTAAGACTAGGGCCGGGTCAATATGGTTCGGCCGAGGATGTTGTGAGAGGCTTAAACGTAAGTTTAAGAAACTCAAACCTTACGAATGATTTAGTATATGAAATCGTAAACAACCCTGCACATACACTAATCCTAAAATCAAAGACTAACAGATGTCTTAAAGAACATAGAAAGTTCAAAATTCTAACCAACGGCCGATATAGCGCAGCCTTCCAAAGAGACACATTTCACGAGACACAGTATAACTTGTCCAGATTAATGTATCAATTGAAGATGGAGAAATTGGCTGAAAGGTCCCCAGACATGTGCTATATTTACAGTAATATAGTGGAGCACCAGTTTGTTGGGGATACCCAGGCACGCCTGCTGCGCATTGCTCACATCCCCAACCATAGAGGAAGGAGTTTGAGTATTACATATGACAGACCCCATTATGTGAATGTCGCAACTAATTTAATAACCAATATCACAATATATATAAGAACGATTGAGGGCGAAAACTTCCCATTCGGTAACGGGAGCTTAACAGTGAAGCTACACTTTCGACGCACTGAGTTATAATGGATAGAAAGCCTTTCACCGTCTATCGAGGGATGCGATACCAGCGCGGTAGTGGACTTGGATCCATTTTTTCATCCATACTACGTACGGCTGTTCCTTTGCTGAAGAGGGGTGCCAGATACCTTGGAAGGAAAGCGCTACAATCAGGCCTTAACACTGCAGAAGACATATTGGCCGGGGCTAAACCTAAAGAAGCCCTAAAAAAACATTTAAAGCGTACACGGAACGAAATCATCAAAGATGCAAAGAGAAAAATGCGTGGTGGCGGGAAGAAGAGAGGGCCCCCGGAAGAAGAAGAAGGGGTCACGTGGTATTAAACGTAAAAGGCTATCAAAAAAGAAATGCTGTAAGCGAATGAAACCTATGGTTGACCACTTTTTTGACTGATATAAGCTAAGGATATTGATCTCATGAATCATAGTTTGTTTACCACTTGTCGAGAGAGGAGTCACTATTTCGCCATGGCACGCTTCATCCACCCATGTAGTTCACAATGCTGTAAGTCGGAGCTGTCCTTTTTTGAGCTCCCGCCAACCCAAGTTTCTATTGAGCACAGTGACTTTATTACAATTAACCCTTTAAACACAATTAGTTCCCCGAGTGCACCTATAGAATTCGTGATACCCAGCTCAGGTCCTTACTTTTTTGATCCAAGCTGTGTGCACATGTACGCTAAGCTACGTATAGCCCATTCTGATGGAACGGCCTGCGATGACAAATATGCTGTATACCCTGAAACAAACTTTCTGCACGCCATATTCAACCAGTGTGACGTATATTTAAATCAGACCAACATATCGGCAGGCACGGGGTACTATCATCTACGAGCCTATTTGGAAAATGTCCTCAACTTTTCCAAAGAAGCGAAGGCTACCTTTTTAAGTGCGGAGGGATATTATCAAACTAAAGATGAAAATAGTATAAAGGACAAATTTAAAAATTCTAAAAAGAAAATATACGAGTGTTTTGGACGGTTGCACACAGATTTCACTTTCCAGGAGAAGTTGCTTGTGAACGGGGTGGATATGAAAATAAAGCTCACCCGCACGAGTCCTGAGATCTGCTTAAATCTGGATGCGAATCAAGAAGAGGGCGCAAAGTCCGTTGTGGTTCACATTATGGACACATACCTCCGCGTACGGCGAGTGAAATTAAGTTCACCAAAACAACTAGAAATTGAGAAAAATTTACTAAACGCTACAGTGAAATATCCTATTAACAGAGTGCAGATCAAACTATATACGGTTCCTGCAGGGTTGGCATCGAAGCAGATAGAAAACATTGCCCTGGGAAATCTTCCTAAAAGGATATTAATCGGCATGCAGGACCACGCTTCGGTGAATGGAAAATATAAAAAGAGTGCCTTTAAATTCGAGAATTTCGGACTTAAAAATATAACTCTATACGTTAATGGCACTGCTTTGGGTGGAACAATGGGTACGGACTATTCATCAGACGCTGTGTTACCTCTTTGTGCCAGAGCCTATAGTAATCTGACCCATATTGCAGGTGATTGTGATGAGCTTGGTAATGGGGTAACGCAGGAAGAATTCATTGATCAATTTAACCTTTATCCGTTTGACATTACACCTGACTTATCTGCTAGCGTAAATACCCATTTAACACCACAGCAGAGCGGTAACATCTCAGTGCGGCTGGAATTCGCCAAGCCTATAGACGCTCCTATTAGTGTACTAGTATATCTCGAATCGCAAGCCCTAATAGAAGTAGATAGATTTAGAAGCGTTATCACTGACTTTTAAAATGGATGCTAATACACTTCAGAAAGTAATGGAGCGAGTCACACGTTCCAAATTTATCGGCGTGTTTGCGAAGAATGAAACATTGAGTTTGCCAAGTACGCGAGAATGCGGTAGTCTTATTGTGAACACAGACATCATCGGTAATGAAGGGATTCACTGGATCGCTGTCTATTTTAAAAATAGACAGCGCCTGTACTATTTTGATTCACTCGGTACTCAACCCTGGAGTGACCCTATTATTGTAAAATTTCTCGCTCAGTTACATATTCCCGAAGTTGTATGGAACCCATTTCGTATGCAGGGATATTTTACTAATGTTTGCGGAATGTACTGTGTCTCATTTCTCATGCATATGTCAAATGATAAAGAATTTATAAATTTTTTAAATTTATTTGACCCGTGTCACACTCACCGAAACGATGAAATGGTATGCAGACAGATAAAAAACCGTTTTCCAATTGTACGTACTCGTTGTATATTATAATGTTTTTGTTCGTATATTTGTATATTCGTTTATTGTACTGATTTCTTTCATTTAATAAATTTATGAAAATATATTGCGTCTTCTTATCCCAAAAAGATCGAAAAACACTTACATTATTTGACATTGTTGACTGATTAGTATATCATCCGTATTCCCTTCAAAAGATTGTATAACTCGTGTCAAATCCTCATCGGACCTTAAAGGAAAACATATACAGAGTATACAGACAGACAGATCCCCATTATGTGAAGATATCTTTGGTTCGAGGAGTGAACGCCATAAAAATTTCGATTTTAGCATAATGGGGAAATAACATTGATTGACATTTTTGCGAGTATCTATTTGACGAAATACTACAACTCTCCGTATATATATATAAAATCGAATTATGGACACTTACATTTCTATGGTAGTCCCTTGCGTCGGATTGTAAGGAGCGTCACTGCAAATATCTTCTACGGTTTGCGTCGAAAATAGTTCGCCACAATCAGCAGCATTGAAAAGACTAATTGTGGTTAATGCTGCAGTATCACGTTCTTCATACAAGTCTGGGGAGACGTACAGGTCCATGGTGGAGGATGTGTGACACTGCTGACTGATCAGTATATCATCCGTATTCCCTTCAAAAGATTGTATAACTCGTGTCAAATCCTCATCGGACCTTAAAGGAAAACATATACAGAGACAGACAGACAGATCTCCATTATGTGAAGATATCTTTGGTTCGATTACCAATTTCGATTTTAGCATGATGGGGAAATAACATTGATTGACATTTTTGACTAGTATCTATTTGACGAAATACTACAACTCTCCGTATATATATAAAATTCTAATTATGGACACTTACATTTCTATGGTAGTCCCTTGCGTCGGATTGTAAGGAGCGTCACTGCAAATATCTTCTACGGTTTGCGTCGAAAATAGTTCGCCACAATCAGCAGCATTGAAAAGGCTAATTGTGGTTAATGCTGCAGTATCACGTTCTTCATACAAGTCTGGGGAGACGTACAGGTCCATGGTTGATTATTCATGATGCGAAAATAGCTACTGTTACTCCCAACTGAAAATATCCCCTTTTATATGCACATTCGCCAAGCTCCGCCCAAAAGACCAGATGTCGTCGTGATTGGCTGCCGATGTAGCTGGGTGGAGCTATGACGTGTACCAATCCGCTATAACGAGACCGGACGAGTAACATATATATAAAATCGAATTATAGGCACTTACATTTCTATGGTAGTCCCTTATATTATATCTTACAAATTATTAGTATTGTTTGTTAACATAATTGTTAACTTATTTTATAATAAAGAAATTATATCCTAATTATATTTTAAAAAGAACATTCGGTTTCAACGTTAAGCTGTGGTCTAAGGCGGCGTGGCATGAATAAATACTAAAATAAAATTAAATGTTAAAAATCTTTATTCATACGTTATTAAAAGTTAAAAATCTTTATTAATAAAACAGGATAGAAGCATATGAAAGTCAAGGTAAACTATAGTTGCAAATTAGGTTATACGATGTTTTTCGGATATACTACTGCCTCGGGTAAAATGGTCCTGTTATTTTAAATCACGTATTTGAAAGAGTTAATTATTATTGCTACATAGAAAAAATCGTGCATTACGATGTTTTTCGGATATACTACTGCCTCGGGTAAAATGGTCCTGTTATTTTAAATCACGTATTTGAAAGAGTTAATTATTATTGCTACATAGAAAAAATCGTGCATTACGATGTTTTTCGGATATACTACTGCCTCGGGTAAAATGGTCCTGTTATTTTAAATCACGTATTTGAAAGAGTTAATTATTATTGCTACATAGAAAAAATCGTGCATTACGATGTTTTTCGGATATACTACTGCCTCGGGTAAAATGGTCCTGTTATTTTAAATCACGTATTTGAAAGAGTTAATTATTATTGCTACATAGAAAAAATCGTGCATTACGATGTTTTTCGGATATACTACTGCCTCGGGTAAAATGGTCCTGTTATTTTAAATCACGTATTTGAAAGAGTTAATTATTATTGCTACATAGAAAAAATCGTGCATTACGATGTTTTTCGGATATACTACTGCCTCGGGTAAAATGGTCCTGTTATTTTAAATCACGTATTTGAAAGAGTTAATTATTATTGCTACATAGAAAAAATCGTGCATTACGATGTTTTTCGGATATATTCCCATCATTAGCCCAGCGTCTTGACCACTAGGCCTCCTAGGGTACCCATTTATCTACCAACCACTTTCTTTATTGTGTGGAACAGCTGGGCTTTGCTGCGCGCCGGCTGCCGTCGGGTCTCGAACCCTGGGCCGATGGATTCGTAGTCCGCGACGCTAACCACTACACCACCGAGGCGGTATTTGTCATTACTTACTCGGACTATAGTGGATTTAATTATCCCAGAAGAGTTCCATGCACGGTCTGTGTGTGTAGCATATATATATATATATATAATATATATATATTGTGTGTACGTTTTTCCCTTGACCTTCGTCAGAATGAACAATTCGGGCGGAAGCTAACCAAAGGTTATCCAAAGGGTATATATATATATATATATATATATATATATATATATATATATTATTATTATTTCTACAATGAAACGGGGTCGGGCCGAAGAACGGGTGAGAGATCTCCCCCCCCCAATATATATATATATATATATATATATATATCATTATATTTCTATATGACACCATACAAATTACGCGTAAATATTTTCATTGTAGAAGTAATAAGAATGATAAAATTAATATCTGAAGTCAGTGGTGATTTCTGCTCGAATAGCTTGTAGAAGGATAATCTCTCGGCCCGAAAAAGGTCCCTAGAGACCTTTTTCGTTCGAATTCTCCGAAACCAACCTCGCTATAGTGGACTGTGTCTTGGGGAAATCCAACTTTCTTCGTTTCTTTTAATTTCGTTTTTTCATTTTTTCTTCGCAGGGAATGAGGCTGTATGTTTCATAAGTTTTCATCTCGTTTGGTGGAATTGTATCGTAAATTATCGTATTTCGAATTGTATCGTAAATGATCATTTCGTTTCGTTATTCGTGAGGGCTGAATTATGGATAACTATGTTATTTGTTTCGTTCATCTTCAAGTTTAATGAAGCTGTATTTAAATGAAGTTTCATAATTAATTGGTTTTACTGTTATTTAGGAAAATTTATATTGGGAGCAAACGTTACAATAATAAGCTTATGTCGATATAGTTACCCATTGAATTGGAACTCTTTATTCACGTTTGCTATTATTTATTGAATGGTGGATAATTAGTTGGGTAACCCTTATAAAAATTCGTTTTCTGTCTAACGAAATAGGGTAACTTTGTAAATTCTATTAAAGCGTAATGAAAGAGGCGCTTGTGTTATTTTATACGGTTGAATCTTGTATAACCATATAAATATATATTGTGGTATTTTATATGATTCATTAGTTTATTATATATACATGTACATTTGGAATAACAGCCGTTATATGTGTGTTACACGATTAATGGGACACATGGCGCTATCTGGAATTATGGATAACTATGTTATTTGTTTCGTTCATCTTCAAGTTTAATGAAGCTGTATTTAAATGAAGTTTCATAATTAATTGGTTTTACTGTTATTTAGGAAAATTTATATTGGGAGCAAACGTTACAATAATAAGCTTATGTCGATATAGTTACCCATTGAATTGGAACTCTTTATTCACGTTTGCTATTATTTATTGAATGGTAGATAATTAGTTGGGTAACCCTTATAAAAATTCGTTTTCTGTCTAACGAAATAGGGTAACTTTGTAAATTCTATTAAAGCGTAATGAAAGAGGCGCTTGTGTTATTTTATACGGTTGAATCTTGTATAACCATATAAATATATATTGTGATATTTTATATGATTCATTAGTTTATTATATATACAAGTACATTTGGAATAACAGCCGTTATATATGTGTTACACGATTAATGGGACACATGGCGCTACCTGGATTACCTTGCGCTATCTGGCAACTCAGCCAGAATAGAGGATTATAAAAGATCGCGAAGCTGGCGAAGAACCATTCCCCCCTCGGCTCCGGCCGAGTAAGGAGCTCTGCTCCTTCTATTTCAGGCCCTTTGGTAAACCCCATAGTGGCCTCTTAGGTTAGGGAAACGAAAATAAATTGGGGAGAACTCCACTCTGTCCTTCAGGTGTCTCTCTCACTCCTTCAGCTCTCTCTCTCTCTCTCCTGCATGTATCTTCCTCCTTCAGGCGTCTCTCTCTCTCTCTCTCTGCATGTTTGCCTCCAGCATGTGTACTGCATGTGTACATCCAGCATGTGTACCTACTGCATGTGTGCGTGTACCTCCAGCATGTGTACTGCATGTGTACTCCTGCATGTATACGTATGTGTGTACCTACTGCATGTGTACCTCCAGCATGTGTACTCCTGCATGTGTACCTATCCTCTCTCCTTCAGGCGTCTCTCCCTCCTACAGGCGTCTCTCTCTTCTTCAGGCGTCTCTCCCTCCTACAGGCATCTCTCTCTCTCTCTCCTTCAGGCGTCTCTCTCACCTTGGCTCAGCCAACTGGCTGATTCTGGCTGATTAGGAGCCTATAAAACAACGCCAGCCCGGCTGGAAGTCTTAGTGTGCACTTGGCTCCTGCCAGGTGAACACCTCTCCTCCTTTCTCTCCTCCTCCTCCTCCTTTCTCTTGGGGGATAACGCCACCTCCAAGTTTTCCCCCCCCCCCTTCCCCTCCCCCTTTGCAACACCCCTTTCCCCCACCCCCCCTTCCCCTCCCCCCTTTGCAACATCCCCCTTTCCCCCACCCCCCTTCCCCTCCCCCCTTTGCAACATCCCCCTTTCCCCCACCCCATTTGCAACAACCCCACCCCCTTTGCAACGTTACATAATAACCTGCAACATTCCTGCACTCTCCCCTTTTGCGGCTATACTACTCGGGGCATAATATAATATGATGCCTGTTTATGTTCATCATTTCTACCACATCTCAAGAGCTGGAATTTCTCGGTTTTAAATGTCATGTTGTTCTCTTCTGACCATTTGTATATTCTATTTGTGTCCCTCTGCAAGGCCTCCACCTCTTTTGCATCCCTTATTTTTCTGCTGATCTTTGTATTGTCTGCAAAGGATGTTACTATACTATTGCTGTTTACTTCACTGTCTATATCCGTTAGCATGATAATGAATAGCAGTAGAGCCAATCCTCTTCCTTGTGGTACTGAGCTGCGTACTTCCGATTCTGATGATGATATATCTTGAATGTTAACGACCTGTAGACGTTATCTGAGGAAGTTGTAGATCCATTTTCCCACTTTGCCTTTTATTCCCATATGTTTCAATTTATGAGTTGTAATACCATGATCACATTTGTCGAACGCTTTAACAAAATCCGTGTATATGACATCGTGGTTTTCATTGCCTTCAAGTGCGTCCAGGATATTGTTATAGTGCTCTATAAGCTGTGAGAGGCATGATTTTCCTGATCGGAATGCGTGCTGATTTTCGTTGAATCTTTCCAGTGCATCCAAGAAGTCATAGATTTTCTCTCTAACTATTCTCTAACTATTCTCTCTAACACTGGTCTATAATTTTTTACTTGAGATCCATCCCCTCCATTACACAGTATATGGGGATAATGTTTGCTCTTTTTAAGATGTTCGGTCCATATCCAGTATATGGGTGTAGCTATTTCATTTTTACATTTTTTAATCAGTAATGCGTTCCATTTGTCCGGACCTGCAGATGAGTGTATTTTCATTTGTCCTATAGCTCTTGCTACATCTTCTGGGGTAAAATCAAAGTCTGTCATATACTCTTCTTGCATTTTCTCTTCAAAGAAAGTATCTATGTCAGATATCGCTTTGTCACGTTTTGGAGTACTGAAAATTGCTTCATACTGGGCTCTCAAAGTTTCACATATTTCTTTTAGATCGTTGGTTAGTTCATTATTTCCTTTCCTTAAGGGTCCGACTGTGGCGTACCTTTTTGTTTTTCTTTTCGTATACATATATGATACAAGTATTTTGGATTATTCTTTATTACAGTACTTCTACCGCAATTTCCTCTTCACGCTCCGTATGGCCCTAAATCAAGGCTTGTATGACTTTATCGATACTCTCCAGTTTTTCTTGTATTACTTTCCTGGTGGTGTTACCTCTGTAATTAATTAACTTCTCCTCTGCTCTCTTTATTTTGCGGAAAATTGTTCGTTTTTGCATCTCGAACCAATTCCTTCTTCCTTTTGGCTGTGCTTTTGGAGTATATTTTTCTAAAATTTCCAGTGTCTTTTCTTCCAAGGTTGTTGGCAATTTTTCGGTTGTTATATTCTCGAAAACTGTTTTCCACTCCATTTGGGCCATGTATGATCTAAACGCCTCCCAGTTTATAGTCTTGGAGTTTAAATTAAAAGTCCAAATTTAATTCTTTCTTCAGTATGGGTATTATCTTTTATTGTTTTTGCCATATTTGTTGATATCTCGATTATGTTGTGGTCTGAGATAATAGTTGGTGTTATTTTTATATCAACAATCAAGTTCGTGTTATTTGTGAATACCAGATCTAGGCAGTTATTCTTCCTGGTGTTTTCTTTTATCTCTTGTGTCAACATGACCTCGTTTGTTAGCGCCATCAACATTTTTGCTTGCTCCTGTTCTTCTCGTGTGACCCCCTTGTCCTGGTGTATATTTATATTTATACCCACCTTTTTGTATTTTATAAATGGGAAATTAAAATCCCCGCAGAGTATTATATCGGGGATAGAGAGTTTGTGAACTTTATTAGGTTTCTGATATCATCAATGGCATCCGAGAATTTTTCAGTTGGAGTGTTTGGAGGTCGACAGATGACTATCAGTACCACGTTTAGTTCCTCTATTTTCACTGCTAGTAGTTCCACGAATCTGTTTGATTTACTTATTATCGTCTCTGTCATATGACTTTCATGTACATAAATAGCACAGCCACCTTTAAGTCTCGCTGTTCTATCCGCTCTTAGTAGGTTGAAACCATCGATATGCAACTCTTTCTTATCAATACAGTATTCACTGTTTTGGCAGTTTCCTTGGCAATCTTTAAGATGCGTTTCTGTGAGGCAAGCAATGTCCGCTTTTGTTTCGTCCATAAATCCTTTCAGGTACGAAACTTTGTTTAGCGATTTTTTGGTTTTATTCCTTCAATATTACCCAGGACAATATTTATTTTCTTTGTTTTGCGTTGCCCCTTGTGCATTTCTGGTTCGTTTTCCTTCGGTATCGCATATTTAGTAACCCTGTGTTCCTCCGAGAGAGATCCGCTTCCGCCTACCTGTTCTGGTATCTTCTTGCCAGGAAGCGGTCCGGCTTGGTGGTTCCCAGCTGTGTTAATTACATCCGCTGTATGAGACTTAGCAGCCGTACTGTTTCCACGATGTTGAAAAAATTTTGTTGGCTATTGATGTACATATTTTTTTTTACATTTTTCCTGTTATCCTTTGAACCTTGTCCTTTGTCCTTTGAATTTGTCAGGAGATGGTGGTGGTAGCAGTTTTTCCCATATTGACAGGTTCCATATGTCGCGAAAGTCTTGCAAATTTCTGGATGGTAGAATCTGCAGTTGTTACCGAATGTACAGTGACCCTTATTGTAGAAGAAATTGCAAAACGGAGGGTGTTCATATAGGCATTGTTCTCCCTTATATCTATAATTTCCTTTACATAATATTTGCATATAATTTCTTCCCCAATTTTACTCAGGGCCTTTGTTTTTGACGGTTTCAATCTACTTTCCTACTTGTTTTTTCCTACTGATGCTAATGTCTTTTGCTTGAACTTTTTGGATTAGTTTTTGTGCCTGTGTTTCATTTTTACTCTCTGATGCATTTCTATTTATATTCTCATTCATATTCTCACCCTCTTTGTGTGTTGGTACTTGCTTTGTTTCTGCTTCCCTATCCCTTGTTTCCTTTGTTTTTCTTTGTTCATTTTTCACAGTTTCCTCTTTTACGTTCCTCGTTTCTTCTATTTTTCTCTGTTCGCTATTCACAATTTCCTCTTTTTCTTTCTCCTCATAGTCCTTTTCTGCTTTAAAGACCGTAAAAGAGTTTATTTCGATCATGCAGTTTTTGCAGAAAAACTTTGCCCCATTCAGCTGTTTTGCGCCTGTTATAAGAGAGAGTACATCTTGCCAGTCCAGGCATTTGAAATCGAATAGAAGTTGGCAGAGGTCACACCTAATTGCTTTTGCTTCATCTGTCACTTCATCTGTCACAGTACCGACAGGGTTGTAGGAATTTATTTGCCGTTGCCATGTTACTAATAGTAGGTAAAAGATGGTACCCAAAAATTGACTCAAAAGGGCTAATTAAGAGAGGTATTTGGTTTGACTAAAAATATGTGGGAGGGAACGTTTTTCTATTACTCCAGGGAATCGGGGATGTGGTACGCTGAAGATTCTCACTGATTGGTGTTAGGGAGTGTCCGCGGGGGATAACTGAGGGATATTGCCTTTCGATGGGCAACTAACTTCCTCTCGAAATGAAAACACTCGGAAAAACGCTATATAGGTTTAAAAGATTTGTTTTTATTTACTTTATTTTGACAGACGCCGCGATTTTACTACTTAAAGAGAAATACAACTGTGTGCAGTATATATTCACTCAAATATTGGTACTGCTTAAAACTGATTAACTGCAGGATTTTTGTTATAATACCACTTTCATTCGGACTTTAAACGAAACGCGTGCAATCGTCACCGGGCAGAAAGAATATATATATATATATATATATGTATATATATATATATATATTATATATATATATATAATATATATTATATATATATATATATATATATATATATATATATTAAGGTGGCCTTTAGCTATAAGGGTGAAAATCTTTTTTCTGAATTTTAAATATCAAACCTCGCAAAGTTGTTCCATATGATGTAAAAACCATATGTGAAAAATTTCTTTCGAATCCAGTAATATTTAGAGGTCTCTCAATGGTATCGAAGTTACACCATAATAGAATTTATGGTAGATATGTATTGCTAGCGCTGCCAAACTTGTACCGACCTTTCGTTGTTTATTTTCAATCAAATCGCTAGCACCGTGGGTCCCCCTCACCCGATGGTGAGTATTAGCCACTAAAAGGCGGGGGTCTCATGGATGCCAGCTACTCATTGTTGCATGGTCAGCATCGACTTCCGGCAATCAGGGTACGTGTGACAGTGATTCGAAGCATCTTACAACAGGATCTGCAGCTGGTCTTCATCTTGCGTCAAGTGCCGGTTGCTGGTCGTACTCCTGGATCAGCGCCACTCCACGTTCAGCATTGTCGTTGACGACCTTCAAGTTGTGAACGATCTTCATGGCCTTCTTGAAGTCGTCGCGGGTCTCCCAAGCCTGCGGATCCTCTTCAATAAACTCCGTCGAGAGTATTGATATTCTTGGTAAGCAAGTCCTCCTATCTCTGGAGGAAGCGCTTGAAGAGAAGGAACTCTGGGCCAGACATTCTGCCAAGGCAGGTCGTGAACGCGGCCGCGAAGATGAGCTCGAGGTTATGGTGGCGGCAGGCAGAATGCAGTAGGACCCTCTCCAGCTTCTGTTCGATGAGAACGCATACCCCTGAGTGGCAGCCAGTGTTCGAGGAAGTAGTGTCAAACAACAAACCAACCACTCGCTCTCGCAGACCCCAATCCTTCAATGCTGTTACGACCGCCTTCGCGTTACCCTTCCCGGACCCACTTGTCTTCGCGACCTAGAGGAGCTGACTGATGCCAGTGCCCGACACAAGCACAGGAAGGCGGTCGACGTGGTTCTTCCCCGTCAGGTCGTACAACAACTTGCTATCACAGTGGACTAAAAGTGGCACATCGACGGTGAATTCCTCCTTGAGAGTGTTGGCGAAAATCGACGGTATCGTTAGCGATGGCGATGGATTGAAGACGGTTAATGTTTAGGTCTTCAACGTTGTGTTCGAGACTCCTCGAGGTCTCTGCGATGATGTAGGTCGTCTTCCTGCTGGTTGTTTTCGTGCGATCTAATGCAGCTGCGAGGGAGGGTAACAGCACGTTCAGGACCTTTTGGTGGGTAAAGATTCTCCAGTCACTCGCTGGGGTACGGCTAGTCTATCCTCGTCAGAGCTGGTACTGGAGTAGGCCAACACTACAGTTGATAATACCGCCTCTCGATAAGCCTGAGAACGGCAACGCCTGATTCCGCCATTTCATTTCGAATCGCGGTACGTGACTCCTTCGTGGCGAGGGAAGTATCACCTCCCCCAATTTACCCTCTGCGCCCCTACTCCCGCTGTGTGAGGAGGAAATCTCGGTGCTCTGAATTGGTAATGAGAATGAGGGCGTCAGCGTGGGCAACATCGAAGAGGTCCTTCATATTCTCCATAAATTTCTTCGCTTTGGCCTCTTGCGTCGCCGTCTTCCTACTCTTGTTCTTCTTGAGGCTTATCAACTTCTTGTAAAGTTTCTCCACTTTCGTGGTACGGTGGTCTTTCCGACTCATGGGGATGCGTGCCCTCTCCCAGAACTCCGGTACCTTCAACAGGACTAAGAACGCCTCCTGCCGAACCTACTGCTTCTGCTTGAAATGTACGTTAACCAGAATACCCATCACCTGCCCATTTGGTGGTAATTTGGGCCCGCTCAACTCACTGACGGTCGATCGCAAAAGATAAATATTTTCCTGACTCTAGCTGTCATTATGAATTATATATATTTCTATTTCTATTTATTTCTATCTATTTTTTTTTATGTCCCTGAAAATAAGAGTCGTTTGGAAGGACATCAAAATCTTTTATTGTTTTCAATAAATATATAATTATATAGCTGAAGTGCCCTCCACCCCACCCAACCCGTCAACCCCAACCAACCCTCCTTCCCAATAAGTAAAGCCAATGGCAGGTACGCTGCATTATGCATGAGACTGACCTTCACCCTAGTCTATTCTAACTGCATTTAGTCCGGTAGCACAGACCTTGATTTTACTGGAACCCTTCATTGTTTGTTATAAAGCACATTTTTACATATTTTGAAAGCTTATACCACCCCATTCAAGAATCCATCGGATGTACACCTGACCCCCGCTTGGCTTTTTCAATATGGCCGCCATTTTCCAAGATGGTCGGCGAAACTGAAAAATCCCATATCCTGGTCAATACTTGATGGATTTTGATCATCTTGTTGTCATTCCTAGGGGTTTTTAGGATGATGAGTAGATCTGGAGGGGTTGCAGATACTTTGGGAGTCGTTTTGACCCACATTCGTCAATACTCAAGGTCATTGGGGGTCAAACGCCCCCCGAAATAAGGAATATCCCATATCCCGGGCAGTCGTGGAGATATTTTGGTGATCTTACTGTCGTTTTTATGGTTTTGGGTGAGACCTGGGCCGTTTCGTGGCATAAGCAGACTAAGCGGCCGCTTAGGGCCTCGCTGCTACTAGGGGGCCCCTAGAGAGGCTCCCAGGTCATAGCCCAGTAGGCAAGAATAGGAATATAGCTGAAGTTATTATTAATATTATTGTTATTATTATTATCCTTATTATTATTATTATTATTATTATTATTATTATTGTCGTATTAATTAAAATTTTTGTATGAGACAAATGTGATAAAACGGAGACAAACGAAACGTTTTGGTTGTTATGTGTAAATAACTATTATGAGATCTTATTTCTATATTATTTAACTTTATTCTTACTATATGTTTATACTTTCCTAAATGCTTAATTTTTCTAGTATTGTAAAACATTATTTCACTAATTTCCTAATTATTAAGAGATTTTGTAACACTTTAAAACCTAGGATTATTTTCGTTATGTTTTCAAGTTTATTAATTATTTTCTCATCTTTTTCAGATAATGTGAATTTTGTTAGTTAAAACCTAAATGGTCTGATTATTCGAATGTATTTGATTAACGTTACAATTATACAATTATTATTATTATTATTATTATTATTATTATTATTATTATTATCATCATCATTATT
The DNA here is from genome assembly GCA_023014485.1 of Bathynomus jamesi. Classification (NCBI taxonomy): domain Eukaryota; kingdom Metazoa; phylum Arthropoda; class Malacostraca; order Isopoda; family Cirolanidae; genus Bathynomus; species Bathynomus jamesi. The sequence goes on from JAJOZX010002207.1 coordinate 310,545, forward strand.
ATCATGATTATTATTATTTAGCAGATTAGTTGTGGTTAACTAGATGTGACTTCGTGCATCTTGGAAAATGAAACGACATTATCCATCAGGAGCTGAAAAACGGAAAAAGAAGAAAATAGAGAAGCTTTCCAGTAGCACAGGTGAGATATGCCACTTGTATATTCTTATGATTACAGTTCAGGCAACTAGGTTAGGTAGACCATCAAGCTAGGCAAGTGCTCAGGAATCGTGTAGAGTAAGCTAGTCTCTATAATATTTATAATATTTCGAAATGTGAAATTTAATGGATCGCATCAGCTCAAATTCTGTTCACACAGATCAATTATCAAACAAGATAAGAAAGAGTATTTTAGCAAAAATTAACAGAATATGCAATGTTATGTTCTTCTCAGGAGCACTACTAAAATATTTGGGAAAGCCATCCTCAGCAAAGCCTGATAATCATCATGAGCCAACAGCAGGACCATCCTATATGCAACCTCAAACACCAGTAGACGTAGAGCCTGATGAACCAACAAGTGGCCCATCTTCTGTTCAGCTTCAAACACCACACACAGGCATTTCTACTGAGCAACAAGAACCAAGATCTGCTCCACCGCTTGATCCGTATGACTGGCCAGTTGTCCTGTCAGATGCCTTGAAGACAGATCTGGTGTCTCGAGGACCATTTCAAATCAGTCCAGATTTCACATTCCCTAAAAGAGAGGACGGTAGAAGCGTTCATCACCATTACATGTACGGAACATTAATTAATGGGGAAAAAATAAAGCGAAGCTGGCTGATGTACTCTAGAAGGAATGATGCTCTTTATTGCTTCTGCTGCAAGTTGTTTCAAGGAAGTCGTACAAACTACTGTAATTACGGATGGACTTTCAGACTGGATAAACGTTGGTTCGCTTCTGAAAGGCCATGAAAATAGTTCAGAACATGCAGATAACATGGCAACATGGAAGGATCTGGAACTGCGGCTAAAAACTGGGAGGACCATTGACCAAACTGAAATGTCATTAATGGAGGTAGAGCGAAGACGCTGGCGAGATGTTCTCACACGTCTTGTAAGTATAATCCAATCACTGGCAGAGAGAAACCTTGCTTTCAGGGGGTATTCCTCTACATTGTACAATCGAGACAATGGCAACTTCTTGAAGGAGGTCGAGCTGCTTGCCAAATTTGATCCAGTGATGAAACAACACATCAGCAGAGTCGAAAGTGGCCAATATAGTCATTCAATTTACCTAGGAAACATCATTCAAAATGAGCCCATTGGGTCCATTAGTGGGAAGATCTTGGATGCCATTGTTGCAGAAATAAAACAAGCTAAATATTACTCACTCATTTTAGACTGCACTCCAGACATAAGCCACCAAGAACAGATGTCGATTATTATCAGAACTGTTAAAATGGGTGAAGTACCAGAAATAAAAGAATACTTCTTGGGCTTTCTTGAGGCTTCAGAAAGTACAGGCCTGGGTTTATCAGTTCTGATTCTGAAGAGACTAGATGAACTGAATATTCACTTTGATGACTGCAGAGGACAGTCATATGACAACGGAGCGAACATGAAGGGCAAGAACAAAGGTGTTCAGGCAAAGTTATTAGAGAAGAACTGTCGTGCACTCTATGTTCCATGTGGGGCTCACACTCTGAATCTTGTAGTGGCTGATGCAGCTAAAGCTTCCACAGATGCCATCAGCTTCTTTGGCAACGTATAAAAATTGTACAACCTTTTTGCAGCAGCTACACAGAGATGGACACTCCTAAAGAAGCACGTGAACATAACACTCAAGTCTTGGAGTGAAACCAGATGGGAGAGCCAGCTTAAGAGCATTGAGGCTGTGCGATACCAGAGCCACAACATCAGAGAGGCCCTGTTGGAAGTCAGAAACAATACCACAGATGCCATAGCCAGGACTGAAGCACAAGCACTTGCAGAGGAGGTAGCGTCTTATCGCTTTCAGATTTGCACAGTAGTATGGTATGACATTCTTCATGCAGTTAACCATGTGAGCAAACTTCTGCAGTCTCCTACAATGCAGTTTGATGTGGCAGTCAACCTCCTCACAAAAACGAAAGACTCACTCACCAGCTACAGAAACACAGGTTTTGTTGCAGCACAAGTCGTAGCTAGGGACATATGTGAGGAAATGAATGTGGAGGCTGTGCTGAAGGAGAAGAGGCTCAGATCCACAAAAAAACACTTTGCTTACGAAGCTCCTGACGAACCATTTACAGAAGCCTCAAAGAGGCTGGAAGTCAAATTTTTCAATGTGGTGGTGGATTGTGCCATCGGGTCAATAAATGAGAAATTCAAAACATTAGATGATGTGAGGGACATATTTGGGGTTCTCCTAAACTTCACCACAATGAACAAGGAAGACTTGTCCTGCAAGTATGAAAAGCTCTCTAAGATACTGAGCTCTGGAGCTGACTCTGACATTGATGGAAGAGAACAGGCCCTCGAAATTAAGAACTTGCCGACTTTACCTTCACACAACATGACTGCATTGGAGCTTCTCTCCTTCATTCATTAGAAGCAACTGGAGGAACTATACCCAATTTCTGGGTTGCACTAAGAATTGCCTGCACTCTACCTGTGACAGTAGCGTCAGCCGAGAGGAGCTTCTCTAAGATGAAGCTAATCAAGCACTACCTCAGATCATCAATGGGGCAGGATCGCCTCAGTGGCCTTGGCATCATAAGCATCAACCAGGATGTTGGCAGGGAGATTTCATATGATGATGTTATTGATGATTTCGCCCAGAAAAAATCTAGGAGGCAAAAATTTTGAAGATAGAAACTGTTTTGTATAACTGTTAGCTATTGCACGATTGTGTCGTAGAGTTAGTAATTGTTTGGTAGTTGATAATTGTATTATTTTTTATACATAGTTCTGAGTCATTTATTCTAAATAATGTAGAAGCTAATTTTCAGGAATTTCATGAAGAGTATTTTTTCTGTTTGTCTTCTGAAAGTACATATTTGTTGTTTTGGACATAAATGTTTCATTAAAATTGTTTCATAATTGTTTTTTATTAACACAGCCATTTTTTGTATGTGTGTACTGAGGTGATGTAGTAAGGCGTGAGTTGGTGGATGGAGGGGTGGGGCCTCAAATGGGTATACTGCTTAGGGCCCCCTAATGGCTAGAAACGGCCCTGGGCGAGACTGAGTAGTTCTGTAGGCACATAATAACAGTAGGATATCATTTTGCATCTCCATGGGTCAACAGTTGTTATCATGGATGTGTCAGCTGTTTTGTGGACAGTCGACTGGCCTGCTAGTGGCAGAGTTGCTTCATTTATCCAAACCTTCAAAGTATGGCTACCGAGCTGGACCTCAACACCCCATTGCCTACAAGAGACGCTGTTCTCACGTGCACCGCGAACAAGGAGTAACTAAACAGGCTGCTCTGTGAGCAAATTCTTGCTGACAGTGAGTATCTCGCAACTGTAACCCAAGACCATGAGCTAGTGCTTGCAGGATGGCAGACCATACCGACTTCCATTGTGCGAGGCAGGAATCGAGCAGCATTTGAGCTCTCATCATCTCATGAAGAAGCTGACGTGATAATAACACAACACGCTATCACAAAAGCTGAGAAAGATTCTGATGCCCGCATCTCCATCATTTGTGATGACACAGAGGTGTTTGCCATGCTGACTCACTTCTATTAATTTAAGAAACTAGGCTGTCCCATGATTATGGAGTCTCCAGTGCGTTGCAGAAAATCAGTGGACATCCGAGCAACTGTAACCCAGCACAAAGACATTATCCCACAAATCCTCAAACTACACGCTTTGAGTGGTTGTGACACAGTTGCAGCAATGCATGACATCGGCAAAGCCACTGCCATTGCCACAGCCAAGAAGGGTCGGAAGCTAGACAGGCTGAGGTCCCTTGATGCATGCTTTGAGCATATCGAGAAAGAGGCAACAGCGTTCATTGTTGCATGCTATGGGGGTAAGAAATCCTCATCTCTTACTGAGTGTCGTCAGCGAGTATGGGCTCAAAAGACAAGGAAGTCGGGAACTGCTGCACCCAAACTATGTTCTCTACCACCAACAACTGAAGCTTTCCATCAAAATGTGCTCAGAGCCCACTACATTGTGGCGAACTGGCTCGATGCACTAAAGTGTGACCCCCCACCACTTGATCCTGTGCATTATGGGTGGGAGAGAGACGAAACAAACAGAGTTCTCATCCCAAAAACAGTTGGTGAAGGAGTGTGCTTAGCACCAGATTAAGTTCTGAAGCTAATCAGATGTGGGTGTGAATCACAATCAGCATGCAGGAGGAGTCGCTGCGGCTGCATGGGACGCGGAATCCCTTGCACAGTGTTTTGTGCATGTGGCAGCGGCTTGGATTGCAACAATCCATTGACCCAAAACGCAAACGAAGAGCAGACTGATGATCCTGACGATCCTGACACAACCATGTCTTTTGATATTTGCCCCAAATAAATGGTTACCTAATGTGAATAACTGCATCAAAGTTGTCAATGCCAATCCCCCAGCTAGGTGTGAGCTTTGTTTTGCTTATATGCATGTGCCCTGCACTTCAGCATAAATTGTGGTTTGTATCCGAATATCCATATCCATATAATGTGGGTAATGTCATTTAAGCATTATAATCTGGTTTTATCTGCAGAAAAGATGTTAAGTGCTCAGCAGTTAGCTAGATTGTAGAAATTGTCACTGAAATAAAGCAAATACAGTGATGTCGACCGTGGCATTATCATATTTCAAAGCCAAACTTTAACCTCAAATGACCTTGACTTGACCCATGGAGTTGCAAAATGATATCCTACTGTTATCATGTGCCTATAGAACTCCTCAGTCTCGTTCAAAACCATAAAAACAACAGTAAGATCACCAAAATATCTCCACGACTGCCCGGGATATGGGATATTCCTTATTTCGGGGGGCGTTTGACCTCCAATGACCTTAAGTATTGACGAATGTGGGTCAAAATGACTCCCAAAGTATCTGCAACCCCTCCAGATCGACTCATCATCCTAAAAACCCCATAGAAATGAAACCAAGATCATCAAAATCCATCAAGTATTGACCAGGATATGGGATTTTTCAGTTTCGCCGGCCATCTTGGAAAATGGCGGCCATATTGAAAAAGCCAAGCGGGGGTCAGGTGTACACCCGATGGATTCTTGAATGGGGTGGTATAAGCTTTCAAAATATGTGAAGATTTTCTTTATAACAAGCAATGCAGGGTTCCCACCCCGTGCAACCGGACTAATTTACCAGACGGATCAATGGGAGTGAAAACTAAAGTAGGTTGAGCGACCTTCAAATATTTTTTATTTTTAAAAATATTTAACACAAAACATTTTTTCATTAAAATAAATGGTTCTAGATCGTGGGAGCATAAAATTTCAAAATTGAAAATAAGGGTTACCCTAATATATATACACACACACACACACACATATATATATATATATATATATATATATATATATATATATATATATATATATGTGTGTGTGTGTGTGTGTGTGTATATGCGCTTCGGTGGTGTAGTGGTTAGCGTCGCTGACTACGAATCCCTTAGCCCCGGATCGAGACCTGGTGACGGCAGCCGGCGCGCAGCCAAACCCAGCTGTTCATCCTTCCACACAATAAAGAAAGTGGTTGGTAGATAAATGGGTACCCTGGGTGGCCTAGTGGTTAGGACGCTGGGCTGATGGTGGGGTGTGGTTCGGATTCCACGTTAAACCGTAGGTTTAAGGTGGAGTGAAAAGCTTGACCTTCGTCAGAATAAACAATTCGGGCGGAAGCTAACCAAAGGTTAAAGGTTATATATATATATATATATATATATATATATATATATATTTATTTATTTATTTATTTATCTTTCAACCTTTCAAATGTTCCTGGTGAAGTAGAGAATTGGTTTCTTGTACTCTCCCCCTCACATAGGCGGGTACGCCCGGCTCGTTGGGGATTGTTCTGAGCCAGGCGTCTAATCTATTTTTGAAGATGTCCACCGCAACACCACTCGTGTTCCTGAGTTCTTTGAGCAGCTGATTAAACAGTCTTGGTCCTCTCACAACATAACTATTTTCTTTCATGATTAGGGATGTTCCCTGTCTTGCCTTTAATTTTGAAACAAGACACAGTCTTCCTTTTCTACTTTCCACTGTTGTTTGGGGAGTTATAGGATTCAGAGTAAGATTAGGGCTAGTTTCTCCATTATTTTCCAAATGTATATGATGGTGTATCTCTCTCTTCTCCTTTCCAGTGAATATCTTTTTAATTCGCGTAACCTTTCCCAGTAGTTTAGTTCTTTGCACCCATTGATCTTGGCTGTGAAGCTTTTCTGAATCCCTTCTAGCTGTCTAATGTCTTCTTTTTTATATGGGGATGTTAGGACCGAGCAGTATTCCAATTTGGGTGTGATCAGTGTTTTCAGTAGAGGAATAATTATATTTCTATCCCTTCGTTTAAAGGTTCTCAGTATCTGCCCAGTTATTCTCTTTGCTCTGTTTACTGCTATCTTATTTTGTGTTTCAAATTTCGCATCATCAGTCATTACATTACAACTCCTAAATCGTTTGCTTTGGAATTTCTCTGAATTTCCTGTTCATTTGGGGTATAGTATTCCACGGGTTTTAGGTCCTCCCTTTTTCCATACCGTAACAATTGTAATTTCTCAGTGTTAAACTTCACATTGTTGTCTTCCGTCCACTTGTAGATTCTGTTCATGTCTGTTTGTAGAGATCCTATATCCTCTGGGTTTCATATTTTTCTACTGATCTTTGTGTCATCGGCAAAGGATGTTACTGTGCTGTCCCTGGTAACATCCTCATCTACTGTTCCTTGCGGTTCTGAGCTGAGGACGTCTGATTCTGATGAGGATATTCCTTGTACTGTAACGACTTGCCGTCGCTCACTAAGGAAATTATAAATTTATTTCCCCTACTTTTCCTGTTATTCCCATATATTTCAGTTTATATATTATTATTCCATGGTCACACTTGTCGAACGCTTTGGCAAAGTTTGTGTATATTACATTATAGTTTTCATTACTTTCAAGTGCATCAATAATGTTGTTGTAGTATTCCATTAGTTGTGATAGGCATGATCTGCCTGACCGAAATCCATGTTGGTTATCATTTAATTTTTTCTGAGTTTCCAAAAAGTCATGGATTTTCTGTCTAACTATTCTTTCAAATATTTTAGTGAGATGAGATGCAAGCGATACTGGCCTATAGTTTTTGGCCTCGGATCGATCTCCTCCTTTATATATTGGGACTACGCTCGCGCTCTTCAGGATGCCGCCGAGTGTGCTTTTAGTTTCCCTGTAGCTTGTGTAATATCATCTGTCGTAAAGTCGAAGTCCGTTATCCTTACCCCTTGTAGTTCTTCTTCAAAGAACGCGTTTTTATCGCATATCAGTTTGTCAGTTTTTGGGATACTGAAACATGATTCGCACTGAGCTCTTAATTTTTCATATACCGTACTTCTGTTAGATCATCAGATAAAGCACTGTCTTCATTTTTCAAAGGTCCGATAGTCGTGTGATTTTTCGTCTTCCTTTTTGCAAAATTATAGAAGTACTCTAAGTTAACCTTTATCGTTTTTATAGCGTCGTCGTCTTCTTTTTCTGTATGCTTCTCAATTAGTTCCTGTATGACGCAATCGATACTCTGCAGTTTATCATTTAATATTTTTCTGATGTTGTCGTCTTTGCAGTTACTTAATTTTGCAGTCACTCTTTTTCTCTTTCGGAACAATGATCTCTTTTGTCTCTCGAACCTGCTTCTCTTTCCTCTTTGTTGTATTTTTGGGACATGTCTTTCCACTATTTCCAGCTTCTTCTCCTCTAAGGTCATAAGCATCTCTTTCGTTGTCTTGGCCTTGAAGATGGTTTTCCACTTTATTACTTCCATGCTGGATGCAACACCTTCCCAGTTTATAGCTTTGGATTGAAAATAAAAAATTTCGAATTTGCTTCTTTCTATTGTTCATGTTCTTTCCTTTCCTGTTGCTTTTATATTGGTTGTTATTTCAATAAAGTTGTGATCCGATATTATGGTTGATATTTCTACGTTATCGATTAGGTTGCTGTTGTTTGTGAATACCAGATCTAGGCAGTTGTGTTTTCTTGCGTTTTCTGTTATTTCTTGTGTTAACATAAATTCATCAGCTGGAGCTAGTAGCATTTTTACCTGTTTCTGGTCTTCCAGTGTGTCCCCCCTTGTCCTGGTGTATACATATATTTTTTCCTATCCTTTTATATTTCATGAATGGAAAATTAAAATCACCACAGAGAAAAATATTTGGGGTTGGAAAATGTAAATCTTTTACCCAGTTTCTGACCTCTGTAATGGGGTCTGGAAATTTTGAAGTTGGCGTGTTCGGGGGTCTGTAGTCTGTACATTACAATTAGTCCATATTTAATTTTTCAACTTTTGCTGCTACATTCAACGTAGCTGTTTGAATTAGTTATAGTCATTGCTGCCATATGCCTTTCGCATGTGTAAATAATACATCCTCCTTTACGTGTCACTGTTCTGTCAGCTCGGAGGATGTTATAGTTGTCAATTTGAATTTCTTCTTTGTCAGTACAGAACTCACAGTTCTGTAATGACATGCAAAGTCTGCAGTCCATAAGCCTGAGGCATGCAGACCGTGAGGCATGCAAAGTTTGCTCCGGTTTCTTGCATGAGTCATTTTAGGTATAAAACTTTGTCTGAGAAATGGTTTGATTTGAGGCCCTGAATGTTGTCCTGGATTATTTTTATTTTTTCTCTATCGTTTTTACATACATGAGGTTCCGATTCGTTTTCCAATGGTGGTGTCGGTTTCGTTGCCTTGTGATTCTCCGAGAATTTTCCTCTCTTTATCTATTTCGATAACCGTTGTCCCGATATCGCATGTAATGTCTTTCTGTATATATATATATATATATATATATATATATATATATATATATATATATATATATATATATATATATATATATACACACACACCTTACCTTACCTTACAACCTTACAAAGGTTCCGCGCGATGATTTCTCATTTCGCGAAGGTCAAGCTTGTCGCCCCTCCTCTCGAGTTGGCCTTGTGAAGTAGTGAGTTGGATTCTTGCGCTCTCCACCTCACATAGCCAGGTACGCCCGGCTCATCGGGGATTGTTCTGAGCCAGGCGTCTAGTCTTCTTTTGAAGATTTCCGCTGCAACTCCCTTCGTCTTTCTTAGGTCTTTGGGCAACTGATTAAACAGTTTCGGTTCTCTCATTACAAAACTATTTTCTTTCAGGGTTAAGGATGTTCCCTGTCTCGCCTTCAATTTGAGAATACGACACAATCTACCGCTTCTACTTTCCACCGTTGTTTGGGGAGTTATGGGATTCAGAGTAAGATTAGGGACTAGTTTCTCCATTATTTTCCAAGTGTAAATAATGGTGTATCTCTCTCTTCTCCTTTCCAGTGAATATAGGTCTAGTTCTCGTAACCTTTCCCAGTAATTTAGTTCTTTGCACCCATTGATCTTGGCTGTGAAGCTTCTTTGGATCCCCTCCAGCTGTCTAATGTCTTCTTTTTTATATTGGGATGTTAGGACTGAGCAGTATTCCAATTTGGGTATTATCAGGGTTTTCAGTAGAGGAATCATTACATTCCTATCCCTTCGTTTAAAGGTTCTCAATATCTGACCCGTTATTCTCTTTGCTCTGTTTACTGCTATCTTATTTTGTGTTTCAAATTTCGCATCATCTGTCATTACAACTAGGAGAATTACGAATACTGACTAATCGGGGTCCTTGGTGTAGTGGTTAACATATCCGACCGGCAATTGGATGATCCCGAGTTCGATTCCTTGGAGGTACCTCATTTTTCATTTGCTCGTTCTCCCTCCTTATCTTCTGCGGAACACTCTTCTATACAAGCGTCGTTCTTTACATTAATTATACTGTGTTGTTTGCGGTTGAAATATATATATATATATATATATATATACTGGCGACAGAATCCTTCTTGGGGAACCGAAGTTTGATGAGAAATAAAAAAGACTAGGACGATGGCTCCAAACATTTAATGCAAACGTTTCGATCCAAGTGAGGGTCATCATCAGCGTTATACTGATGATGACTCAAGTGAAGGTCATCATCAGTGAAACGCTGAACAAGAATAATTAAAAGTTAATTTTAATTAATCTTGTTCAATGTTGCATTGATGATGACCCTCACGTGCGTCGAAACGTTTGCATTAAATGTTCGGAACGATCGTCCTGGTCTTTTTATTTCTTATATATATATATATATATATATATATATATATATGCAATCGCTGAGCCCCAATACTGGATATGGAGACGATCATTAGGCAAGGGAGAAATACCGGGCATCCTGAAGAGCGCGAACATAGTCCCAATATATAAAGGAGGAGATCGATCCGAGGCCAGAAACTATAGGCCAGTATCGCTTGCATCTCATCTCACTAAAATATTTGAAAGAATAATTAGACAGAAAATCTATGACTTTTTGGAAACTCATAAAAAATTCAATGATAACCAACACTGGTTTCGGTCAGGCAGATCATGCCTATCACAACTAATGGAACACTACAACAATATTATTGATTCACTTGAAAGTAATGAAAACTATGATGTACTATACACAGACTTTGCTAAAGCGTTCGACAAGTGTGACCATGGAATCATAATACATAAACTGAAATATATGGGAATAACAGGAAAAGTAGGGAAATGGATATATAATTTCCTTAGTGAGCGGCGACAAGTCGTTACAATACAAGGAGTATCTTCATCAGAATCAGAGGTCCTCAGCTCAGTACCAGAAGGAACAGTATTAGCTCCACTACTCTTCATAATCATGCTAACTGACATAGATGAGGACGTTACCAGAGACAGCACAGTAACATCCTTTGCGGATGACACAAAGATCAGTAGAAAAATAAGAAACCCAGAAGACATAAGATCTCTACAAACCGACATAAACAGAATCTACAAGTGGACGGAAGAGAACAATATGAAGTTTAACACCAAGAAATTTCAGCTATTACGGTATGGAAAAAGAGAAGACCTAAAATCCATGGAATATTATACCCCAAATGGACAGGAAATTCAGAGAAATTCCAGAGCAAAAGATTCCAGAGCAAAAGATTATAGAGCAAAAGATTCCAGAGCAAAAGATTTGCTCGTTCTCCCTCCTCATCTTGTGCGGAACACTCTTCTATACAAGCGTCGTTCTTTACATTAATTATAGTGTGTTGTTTGCAGTTAAAATGTATATATGTACGGCATGCGAAGGTGCCCCCTCAGGGCATTTGATTCCGCTCGTATATAGGAGAATTACGAGTACTGACTAATCGGGGTCCTTGGTGTAGTGGTTAACATATCCGACCGGCAATTGGATAATCCCGGGTTCGATTCCTGGGAGGTACCTCATTTTTCATTTGCTCGTTCTTCCTCATCTTGTGCGGAACACTCTTCTATACAAGAGTCGTTCTTTACATTATATATATATATATATATATATATATATATATATATATATATATATATATATATATATATACATATATATATATATACCGTATATATATATATATATATATATATATACCGTATATATATATATATATATATATATATATATATATATATATATATATATATATATATATATATATATATAATATATATATATATACTGTATATATGGTATTGAACTCAGAATGGTCCCCTGAGATCTTTTATGTTACACACAGACCGTGCATGGAACAAGAAACTCTTCTAGGAAAATTAAATCGACTATAGTTCGAATAAGTAATGGTAAATGACAAATACTATAGTTTTTCTTTTTCATGATGTTAGCCCGACATGGGCAACGGGTCACTCGCAAAGAGGCCCCAAAATATAGCTTCCGTCACCAGCTATCTGCCAAGCAGATAGGATCCAGCTTTGGGACAGGATCTAGGATTCGTACTATAGTGGATTTAACTTTCCCAGAAGAGTTCCTTGTTCCATGCACTGTCTGTGTGTACAATATAACGTTCAGTGATGGCACAAATGCATTGATATCACCTTAATATCATACATGAAAGCTAGTCGCCTGAACATTTACCGGTGACCAATGTCGACTTATTCTGGTCAGGAAATTAGTGCCGGTGCATTTCCACTACGTGTAAGAGGAACTGCTTTTGAGTCTCGCCTTTGGTAATGGTTGCATTGAAATTCTTTATCATGGACACGCCCCTTTCAGCACTGTCGTTGATAACATTGAATCTTTACATGGATAGGAGGGATCGTCTATCGTCTTGGTGATTTTTCCACTTATCAGGAGATGTCCTAAGAACCCTCGGCTGATCTTGAAAGTATCAAATAACTTGAATGACGCTGAATCGACAAAGTCTGAGAGATCCATCCTCTCTACTGAAATGTTTCCTTTGTATTTTCTCCGATCTTTCTTTAGTGTTCCTCTCTGTAATAAATTTGCTGCCTCGACCATTTTCATCTTTTTTTTCCGACAAGATTTCAAACGAAACAAAGCCAAACCAGGAGGAGATTGTAGACACCAATCGACCAGGGAAGTACTCCGGGGGGAGGGGACGTTAGGCAGGAGACAGGGAATGCTGGAACTCCCGTTTCTCCTGTCACTGTCCTCCTTAGCTGATCTTTTTCGGTGTCTCATCTACCCTTGAGCACCCACTAAAAGTTTTGCTACCAAGTAGAAATTTGCCATGAAGGTTTTTGTAAACAAGTAGAATTAAAAAATCCACATGCTTAGTGACTTACCTGCAGTAAATTTTTCACCCCTATTACATGAACCGCTCTAATATATATATATATATATATATATATATATATATATATATATATATATATATATATATATATATATATATATATATATACCGTATATACCCGAGTATAGGTCGATCTCGTGTATAGGTCGACCCTTGATTTTTGGCCAAGAAATAATTAATTTATCATATGCCTCGTGTATAGGTCGACCCTTGATTTTTGGCCAAGAAATAATTAATTTATCATATACCTCGTGTATAGGTCGACCCCAGTTGTTGAGGGTAATGGAACAACAAATTAGGGTAATAAAGCATCATATTTTATGGCTGATCTGAATCTTTGTATAAATTTGTAGTGTACAGTTACCATATGTCTTTTGTTTCAAATTTAATGAACAAAAATTGATGTATCTTTCTAAAGGGTGATCCAGAGAAATGGGACCCAAAAGAAACCCCTGTAACTCTTAAAGTATAAGTCCTTTTATAAAATCCTACGCATCATTCGAAAGAGGATAGTTACAAGTTTGTACAGGATTGTATAGGTTTTGACAATACAAGACAAGATAAGATACAAAACAAAATAAAAGTGTTAGTTAAAACTAACCCTTCAAGATGACTGCATGGACTGTGGAACAGCTGCGTTTCATAACTGAGCAATATTATGAGCATGGAAGAAATGTAGTTTCAGCTCAAAGATCTTTCAAGACAAATTTTCAGATGTCAAAATCACCTTCTAAGAAAGTAATCCGTCGGTGTGTCAGAAATTTTTCCCTAACTGGCAGCATTGGAAAAAGAAAACCAACTGGAAGAGTGCGCACAGCAAGGATAGACGAGATCATTAACAGAACTCATGAAATTGTACAGGATAATCCTAACATAAGCATCAGACGTGCTTCTCAGCTGTTAGGAGTTGGATATGGAACAACACACCGTATATTCAAGCAAAATTTAATGCTCTTTCCATATAAAATTCAAACAGTGCAACAACTAAACGATGGAGATTCTCGCACGAAGACGACAATTCTGTCAATGGATCCAACAGAAGGTAAATGACACCACCAATTTTCTAGCAACTTTGATTATGTCAGACGAAGCCCATTTTCACTTGAATGGAACTGTAAACAAACAAAATTGTCGTTTCTGGGCAACAGAAAATCCATTGAATATTACCGAAGTCCCGTTGCATAGTCAGCGTGTAACTGTTTGGTGTGGTCTTACTGCATCCCAGATCATAGGGCCGTACTTTTTCGAGGATTCCACCGGAAACACGGTCACTGTAAATGGTGATCGCTACGAAAAAAATGTTGACCGATTTCCTTATTCCTAAATTAAGAGATCTTTGTCTAGAAAACCACTGGTTCCAACAAGACGGAGCTACCTGCCATACCACGAGGAACTGCATGGCAGTTTTGCGTCAAACGTTTCCAGGCGAGTTAATCTCAAGATTTGGAGACGTTGAATGGCCCGCAAGGTCTCCGGATTTTTCTCCCTTAGATTATTATCTCTGGGGATATTTAAAGAGTAGGGTCTACAGAAATAACCGAACGACCTTGCAAGAATTGAAGGCCGCCATCACAAATGAGATACAGGCCATACCACCGCACACTCTTGCAAAAGTGATGCAGAACTTACAAGCGAGAACACTGGAATGCTTGGCAACTAATGGAGCACATTTGAAAGGAGTCATTTTTAAAAAATAAATATTTCATAATAAACTTGTAACTCTACTCTTTCGAATGATATATAGTTTTTATGAAAGGAATTAAATATTAAGAATATTTGGCTTTTTTTTATGGGTCCCATTTATCTGGATCACCCTTTTAAAAATGTATTCATTTTATGTTTTATATCATCCTGTGGTACCCTTCTGTAATTTTAATAATTGGTACATATTTTATGTTTTCATTGTTTACTGGTACTAGCCCTAGCCCTCCCCATCGTGCACGGATTTCAACCCCACGAAAATGTTACCCTTATATAGGTCGACCCCCTAATTTTTGCCTAAAAATTCAGTCTTAAAAACTCGACCTATACACGAGTATATATATATATATATATATATATATATATATATATATATATATATATATATATATATATATATATAATCCAATCCGCTTATTACTATATTACTAAGAGAGAATGTGACGACAGTCAGAGTATAATATATAATTTTCCTTTGCGAAAATGATAATACTAAACAATATTGCCCCTCGGTTTCGTATTTGCTTAATTCGGGTGTGGTTCTATCATTTGTTGACACAAAAGATTGTTTCAGTATTACTGTTTGTCTCATTTTCGTTCCGTGGATGTTACAGTCGAGAAGATATGATTCTGTCAAAGTGATTTCCTTTGCGGAAGACTATTGCATGAATAATTTAAAATTATGTTATGACAACTATTACAGTCTGAACACAGAAATTATGTACGTTAAATATTCCTTACTTTCATTATATATGTATATGTAATCTGTAATCTGTATTTTGATAGTATATATATATATATATATATATATATATATATATATATATATATATATATATATATATATATATATATATTTTGTATGTGTGTATATATATTATATATATATATATGATGAATAAAACCACGAAGGAAAGGAAACACAGAGTGGTGCTCAAGCGCTTTCTTCTAATGACATCCTCAGGAACACTCGTCATTAGACGAAAGCGTTTGAGCACCACTCTGTGTTTCGTTTCCTTCGTGGTTTTATTCATCATAAATATTTTTCACGTGTTACTTTCGTGAAATAATTTTCATATATATATATATATATATATATATATATATTATATATATATATATATATTATATATAAAAGATATAAGATATCGGATGAATTTCCCTATTAAACACATAAAATTATTAAATATTAAAGACCCACAGTGTACCATAAAAAGCGATTCCGAAGCCATTCGTGTATTTAGAAACCTCGTTAGGGAATGAAAAAAGAAAGTACTTATAAATCTAATATACTATTTCAGAAATGAAGCCTTATATATATAGATCGATATATATATATATATATGTATATATATAGGGTGTCTCTTATTTTCGAAGTGTTGATTTGTTTAGGTTGCGCCCCCTCAACCAGTTCCATTGGTTGAAAAAACATCACATATAAAATTGTTTTTGGATTGAACAATGTTTAGAGGTCACCCCCGCTTATTAAAGTTCATAAAATATAGCTATTATTTATGCAATTAATATTTGAAATTACTAGCAGTTGTCAAGTATACTAAACATATGTTTTTAATTAATTAATCATCATATTTATGATGAATTCAATTAAATGAATATATTAGAGATAATTGTCAAGTTTGTAGCTGAAAATATTGCTTGATAAGACAAGATCAACCTGTTTAAACATGTTTCATCAAGAATGCTCCAGATTATGTTGCAATTGTTTATTTGTCATCATTCAGTGTTCTGCTGTCATTAGTAAAAGGTGTGTAACTGTGTATCACTATACTTCTTTTTTGCTATTATCAGATAAACTATGTTATTTATATTTTTCGCAATTATTTATACTGATTTTGTTATTAGTGTTTGAAAAAAAATTTAATGAATTTAATGAAAAAATTAGAATTTATGCTCTTATACACATATTATGAAGTTTTAAACAATGTTGCTATTTGTCACAAAGAATTTAATTTAGTTCAATGGAAATTTTACCTGACATGTGTTTCATGATCTGTGTTTCTATCAGTGGCGTCACTAGAGGGGTGCGGGGGGGTTTTTGTGCAGTGTTTGAGCAGAAATTTATTATTTTTTATAAAAATATCCCTGTAGTTAGTTATAACAACAAAAACATTTTTCGTAAGCCCAGCTTACATGTATCAATATACCTACAAGGCTAAAACTCTATGCTAATTTACTTTTTGAACCTTCTAATGCGCTCCGGTCAGAGCTGTCATTATTACCCAATTACAATGACGCTTCGAATCACGTGGTTTCGTCTGCACGCTCTACAAGCACGCGCTGTTGTTTTCGTTGCTGCTGGTGTTTTTATAGTCGCTGATTTTGTCAAATTTTCTGTTGTTTTAGCTACAATATTGTGGTAATTAGTATTTGTGAACCTATATCAATAACTTTTTTGAGAATGAAGTAGTAATTAAAGGAAAAGGAGAAAAATAAAAAAAGGCTTCCGCTCAGTTGTTGCAGCCTCTGTCTTTATGATGTTGCAGCCTCAAATTTATGAGTATATTTCCATATGCATTTGTCTACAACTTCTACATTATTTGGGCCGTTATTGATTATGCAAACCTAATCCATTAATGTATCTCATGTAACGGTAAAGTTTAACGTTAAAATGAACATAATTTTGATGTAGTTCTTAAACGTTTTTACTTCGAATTCTATTGTTTTCTTACCGAATTTTCACTTTAACCACATGAAACTATGTAAATGTAAATACATTTAGGCTGTGCGTATGATATTGTAATTTAAAGGAGTAATTTTAATTTTGCTAGTTGTTTATGTCACTACTATTGCCATTACATTCAGTGATATACGGGAATTACGATTTACGAGTAACATTAGTACAAAAAACATTACTAAGGATTCTGTATGGTCTGGTACGGGAGGAGGTCCATGGGGGGGTGGGTGACACCATGAGTTACCGCACTGGGTGACACCAACCCTAGTGACGCCACTGTTTCTATTTCCAATAAAATAGCAAAATATGAATTTCTACTACAAAAATATTTATTCCTTGTTTCTTAGATTAAAAAATAATAGGAAAAATAATTGAGAAAAATACGTTAGATTTATAAAATAGACCAAATTAACTTTATGTCTACCAAATTTTTTTTTTTTTGTAATTTAAAAAAGTGAAAACAGTGATTTAGCCCTGCTCTACAAAACCATAACACTACATTAATATTTTGTTTTCTTATTTTGCAGATGAATACAAGAAGACCATTCTATTTGCTCGGATCTACAGTAGATGATATTAAAGGCCCAAAGCTGCCCCCATATAGGCAAGCTTTTGGTTATTTTATGCACCTCCACAGAGAGAAAAACATGACAATCCGCGATGCTCTGCGTCAATCTATTCGAGCCACAATAGTTATCTGGGATAAGGCCAATATTCCTACTCAGCAGGAACCTCGTGCCATGAAGTTAGAGAATTTCTTTAACGAATGGACTTGCTTAAAGAAGCATGCTTCCAGAACAAGCCAGAGCCATAAAACCAAGGAGGCTGATTTTGTAGAGCGATTGGAAGATCTCTTTGACATCGCCCATGGAGACGCTGAGAAGCTGATCAAGAATCATGAGGACTGGGAGTTCCTTCAACTGCAAAGACAAAAAGGTCGTCCTGGCTCAATCGGTGGTGTGGACACTGTACATCTTCACTGCACAAAAAATGCAGTCAAACGGTTGGAAGCTGAGGCAGAGAGAAAAAGAAAGTCAGAATCTTTGATGGAGGCGTCTACTAGTCAAGTTGTACTGGCTTCTTCCACATCTTCCAGCAACACTGATGAAAGTGAGAATGAGGAGGAGGAGCCCAAAGGAGCTTGTGCTTTACCAAAATCTAAGAAAAAACGAGGCATGAAAAACATCATGACTATTCAGATGTCTGCTGCCCTGGATCGTACACAAATTTCCTCTAGAAAGGCAACATTTATCCTCGCAGAGGCAGCTAAAACTTTGGTTTGGACGCTTCAGATTACAACATAAACCAACATTCTATCCATCGCCTTCGAAATAAGAACCGAGCTCGTCATGCTAAAGAACTTACGGAGCATTTCCATGGAGAATGTTCTATGACAGTCCACTGGGATGGCAAGATGATGGAGGACCTCACCTCGCACAAGCACATTGATCGTCTCCCAGTACTTGTGTCAGGACCTGGTGTTGAACAGCTGCTTGGTGTCCCCAAAATCCCAAACTCAACTGGAGAAGCACAAGCTGAAGCCGTCTTTAACTGCCTGCCTTGTAGACACCATGTTTTAGATTTATTGTTGGGAGCTGCATTTGAAGCAACATTGGGATCTACATCAACTGGTCCAGAGATATTGATCTTTAAGCGTTTTCGTGACAATTGGACTTCTGTTGATCAAAGCCAGTTCCAAACAGGTGAGACAGACACGATTACTAAAGAAGCAATTATCCAGTCTAAAACTGAACTAATTCAGTTTGCTAGATCCCAGGCACCTATGCTACGGGATGACTATGAAGAACTTTTGGATCTGTCCATCATCTTTCTTGGAGGTGTCCCCAATAAAGGCATCAAGTTTCGTGCACCAGGTGCCATGCATCGAGCTCGCTGGATGTCCAAAGCGCTCTATTCTATCAAGATGTGGCTTTTTCGAAACCAGTTCAAGATGACTAAGACTGAAGAACGAGGAATTCGAGATATTTCCCTTTTTTCTGTTCTCATCTATATGAAGGCTTGGACAACATCCTCACTCCCTATTGAAACCCCATTTAATGACTGGCTCCTTATGAGGTCATTGACTAATTATCCTAACAAAAAGATTTCTGATGCAACTAAAAAAAGCTCTCTAACCACTTATGGTACCTGTCTGAAGAAGCAGTTGGTCTTGCTTTCTTTGATGAGCGAATTACTACAGATGTAAAGAAACGCATGGTAAAGGCATTAGAAGATGAGTCCACTGATAGACCACCCAAGCGTCCTCGGATTCCTGAATCGACCTTCTGCTCTGGTGAAGGACTACACCAACTTGTTACAAGAAATACTAGAGAATTCTTTACTAAGCTGAATTTGCCAGAAGGATTTCTGAACAAGGCATCCAGCACTTGGACATCCAACTGTGAATATTTAAGGGCCAGAGCTATTGTTGCAGCTCTATCTGTTGTAAATGACCGGGCAGAACGTGCAGTAGCTTTAGTTCAAGAGCTGAATAAGAAATTGACAGTGGGGGAAGAGCAGCTCCAGTTCCTGCTCCAAATTGTTGCAAAACACCGCCAGTCACCCAGTTCCATCAAAAACTGTTCTTCTCAAAAAATAACCATCAATGAGGTCGCACCTTAAAATACACCATATTGTATAATCATTGTATATTAAATAAATGTTGTATAAGGAAATAATGCTAATTAAAGTAATTAAAGTATGTAAATAGCACTGGCATTTTGAATTTATCTCTATATAATAAACTAATGGGTTTTTTTTGTAGCAATGCTTCATTGCTGATTGTATATAAAAAAAAAGCCAGGAAGGATTTTGGATAGGAGAAAAAGGATTGGGATAAAGAAGGATTGAGGACCAAAGGATGGATTATAACAACATCAAGGATAGGTTAGAAAAGGATCAATGATAAATAAGAAGGCCTATACTTATAAAAACGAATCAAACTAAAAAAAGAAGGAAGGAATTATGTGTATAATGAGCATAATCATATGTCAGGAGCTATTATGCCATGGTCACCATTTTTATTAGCCGGGGGCGACCCCTATATATGAGCCAAATTGTGTCAAACTTTCAAGTTTTAGTTTTTATGCTAAATGGAACTATTTTATGGGGCGCAGATAAAATAATTCAACATTTCAATTTTTGACTACCCAATAAGAGACACCCTAATATATATATATATATATGTAACAGTTTTTTTGCGCACACCTACAGGTCGCTACAATTGGTGTAGAACAATGCGGTTTTCACATTCGATGCGTCTTTTTATTGTGCAGTGCCCATGCTAAAAAAAAATACCCTAGCACAATTCCTTTCCCCCTTTTAGGGGTAAAGTTCTTCCCATGCCTGTACACGCATTTTTTTAATTTTTCATTTTTAATCATAATTTTGGCACAAAATAAGTCAATATTTACTAAACATTTAATGTCATTCGATTCACAAAAGATTTATTTATCGATTCAATTTTAAAAAAGTATATATTTTTAAAATTCATAAAGAACTTTTTGCAAAAAACTGAAAACAAACATGCATTTTTAAAATTCAATGATTTTTATACAAAATATTTTGATATTTTTAAAATTCAATGATTTTTATACAAAATATTTTGATATTTGTTATAATTTTAACATTTTTCGATTCACAAAAGATTTCTTTATCGATTCAATACAAAAAATTACATAATTAAAACGGGCAATTTAAATAAACATGAGTTTAAAGTTAAACGAGCCACACTCGAAATTATTTACCATGACTTTTGTGCGTTTTATTGCTGTGGCTTTTGTACAAATAATTTTACGTATACACAAACAATTTGATAGGATATTGATTTATCATTCTATTTTTTAGTTGTCATAGAAATACGTTAATTAAGTTATCTGATTAGATGCGCTTTTATAGTTGAAGATCATTTTTAGAAAATTATTTATTTTCCCCACTTTAAAATATTACAAAATTTCTATTAGGTATCCTAATATCATTATGCCTGTCGCTGCAAGTAAGAAAATAGCAATTAAATAATTAATTTTAAAACATTAAATGACCTCATCAAGATCATTACGAAACCTATGGTAAAATTATTGAATACCCGGTTAGGTTCATTGAATGCCTGGTTAGGTCATCTGTACGCCCTTGATGATTGGTTAGGTTAAGTCGTGATATTTTCGTTGGCTTTAACGAAAATATCATGACAACCTAACCAATCGTCAAGGGTGTACAATTAACCTAACCAGGCATTCAATTAACGTACCCGGGCATTCAATTAATCTAATCGGGCATTCAGTTGACCTAACCGGCCATTTAATTAACCTAATCGGGCATCATTACTATTATAATTTAGCAAAAATGTGTCTGTCTGTCTGTCCGCAGAAAAAACTTTTACGTTTCTGAACCGATTTCGACCAAACTTCGTATGGTGGATGTAGGTGATGAGTAATGAACGAAAATATATGTGTGACCAACCCCCACCCCACCACCACAAATTACTGGGCCCGAGGGCCCCCAGCACCGCGATAAAACTATAGAAAAGAACGCAGCAACGAAAATCTTGAGCTTCACATTGTGTCAATATTTCTGAAGCTTAAGATTTTCATGACTATAGTTTTATTGACCAAATAATTGACCCCCAGTAATTAGAGGCCTGCGACCCCCCAATTACTGTCGGTTCAATTATTTGGTCAATAAAACTATAGAAAAGAACGCAGTCATTAAAATCTTGAGCTTCACATCCGAGTTCATCGTATCAAGATTTGTGAAGTTTTAGATTTTCATGGCTGCGTTCTTTTCTGTAGTTTTATTGACCGAATAATTGGTTCGCCAGTAATTGGAGGGCCACAGGCACCCCAATTACTGAGGCCCAAGGTGAGAGGAATGGGAACGATATCCAGATAAAGCATAAAGGGCTATTGATGTTCAAAATAAAATACGCTGTAGGCCCACAATTCGGTTTGGGTCGAAGGTCCAAGCACCGCAGATCAAGCAAAATCGGCGCGTAGCGCCGATCTTTTGCTAGTCCTTTACTAATTCCTCTTATCTCTTTTATCTACTTTGCACACACACACACACACACACACACACACACACACATATATATATATATATATATATATATATATATATATTAAGGGTGTGCGATTCGGATATTTTTATTTCGATTCGATTCGGCCACTTGTTTTCGATTCTCGATTCGATTCGACAGCGACTGTGCACTGCACCCACCTATACTTTACAATTTACATGCACCAGCACCAACAGAACAACATACATGCACCAGCAAAACATACTGAAAAGCATAATAAACAACTGAACCCAAAGAACCGGTCCAAATTTGTCACACCGCAAGGCGCCGCACGTGATTCTGTGACATCGCAAAATCAAAAGCTGACCATGCGCATTGAGCGCACTCAGATCTTTATAAAAGTGTAATCTCTCAAATATCCAACTATTTTATAACGTTATTATATTATTATATTATATATAATATATATATATATATATATATAACGGGTGCGGCAAAAATAACGCCCTTTTTAGTTTATTCTCTTTTATTGAAGGAAATAAATCAATTACAGCATTTTAAGAGAAATAATAAGGTTTTTAAGAAAAATACAACATTTTAAGAAAAATAATAAGTACTTTCTCAGTAAAAAATAAAAAATAACAAAATGATACACTATAAAACTAAAAAATTATACTGTATAAAACTATAAAGATACAATTATTAAAAGGGCGTTACTTTTGCCGCACCCGGGTATATATATATTTTTTTTTTTTCAATTGTTATTCCACGGTTTCGACATTCCATGGTTTTGGGGTAGTGCCAGTTTATCGTCTCGACAGGTTACAGTTAGCTAATTGAAGAATCGAAATTTTTTAGCTCTAAGTCGGGTCGGGTTTCGATTCTTTTACTGAATCGATCCGAATCGACATTTTTGATTAATTGCACATGCCTAATATATATATATATATATATATATATATATCTGAGGAATATGAAGACCAGGGCGAAAGTTCCAAGTATTTATTATAGACGTTTCGACTTGTCGCAAGGATTATCATCAGTAAAGAACTGAGATAAAAATAAAATTAAAATAATACAAAATATTTTTTAAAAAATGTAAATGAACGAAAAATAAGCTGTATGAAACAAAAATTTACAATATTACTTGACAAATTTAAACTGAAAGGAATACAAAGAAGTATAAATGTATAAAAATCCATAATATTAAATAATAGAGTATAACAAGAAAAGAAAAACAGTAATAAAAAGGGAGGGGTGAAATTTTACTTCAAGCGCATATTCTTCTAAGGAATGATAGAGTCCTTTCAGTTTCTTTCTGAAAGGAGAACTTTAAATTAGGGTGATATAATGATTAATATAATTAAGAAACTTTAAAGTTCTCTCTTGAGATGGGAACTGAAAGGACTGTATCATTCCTTGATTTTTCGCTTACTCGTTCAAAAAATCAATTTTTAACCACTGTATTTTAGAAAAAAGACCACTACTCTTCTTGGAACTAATTTTTTCACTTCAATATTACCTCGTTTCAAGATGTCAAGTATTATATCTAAGATCCATAGGGCCTGCCGGATATGATCCGACTGGACTTCATTTCATTTTGAAATTAATTATTTACAACAGTTTTTATCCATAATTTATACCCGTCACACCTCTTTGAAAGTTGTGTGAACCAATTCTTACGTGATGTTTTTGAACCAAAGCACCCAATTCCTAATGTTTTAAAACCGGATGTTTATATCAAACTTCCTTTCCTCGGCCATGTTACTCCGCGAAATGAAGAGACTCGTCAAAGATGCCCTTTCCCAGTGTAATTTTAAATTCATTAATATTAATTATTCTTCCATTTATAATTTTTGTAACCACAATCAACGTCTCCCTGCCTTTATGTCCTCTGTTGTTTACCGCTATTCATGTTGTGCAGAATGCAATGTCTGCCATGTGGGCCAAGTTAGCTTGCAACTTAAACAGAGCATACACAAGCACAGCGGTCTTTCACACGGAATAGGCCACCACTTGTCTAACCCTGAACATCAATCATTCGTGATTATAGTGAACAGACCGACCACTTAAACAATCAATTTGCCATTTTGTCATCCCAGTCCTCTGAATTTGATAAGAAGATTAAAGCGTCACTATATATTAAAAACCCTAGCCCTTCTTTAAATATGAAAAATGTATCAGTTAAACTATTTGCTTCATAAAATTATAATGTACCAACCAACTAATTCCTAACAATAATTCTTTTCTTTTTCCGCCTCCCAATCTCTTTTCGCCTTCCAGTCTTCCAGGTAATATTTCAACCCCCTTTTCTTACTCTCTTTTCATGTTATACTCTATTATCTAATATTAAGGATTTTTATACACGTATACTTTTTGTATTCCTTTTAGTCTAAATTTGTCAATTATTATTGTAAGTTACTGTTTGCATGCAGCCCATTTTGCGTTCATTTTAATTTTTTGTATTATTTTAATTTATTTTATTTTCTTTCTCAGTTCTTTTTTATACAAACTGCACACGATCGACCCTAGTTCAATTCCAATTTTTTTCATGGCAGGCAGGCAGGCAGGCAAACCAGTCCGACTATCAAATAATTTTCTAAAATTTAATTGAATGAGATTATAGCTCGAAAAAATTGTCAGGTTTTTTTTAATTTGGAAGTAATTTTTCTAAATAAATACTAGTTTGCGAACGAGCTGAGTCAAGTCGAAGGGCCTCCAGATTCCTACCGCTGCTTTATACTCGTACTTTCGTTCTACCCTGAGCAGCTTGAACATGGCTGGTTAGAGACTGCTCAAGAACTTGTTCAGTTGTTTCTTAAATGGAATTAGGTTGGTTTGGTGGAGTTCGTTAGTTCATTTCCAGCACTTTAAATAATTTTGGGCCGTGTATTTGGAGATAATTTTCCATCTTCATTTTCTTAGCCCCTTGTCCTACCGTATCTGGGATAGTACAGAATCTACCTGTTCTCTTATTCCATTGGAATTTTCTTTCCGTTTCTAAAATTTGGGACACATCCTTCAGTTATTCTTCATACAGATGTTATTATGTATCATTCACGTCTTCTTTCCAAGGAGTAGAGTGTAAGGATTGTAGTCGTGATCGGTAGTCTTCATCTTCCGTTTCCTCTGTCCTAGACATGAAAGTCCTTTGTATGGCTTGTATGTTTGCAGTGTTTCGTTTTCTGTATGGGCTTCTGAGTATTGACGATACTGAGTTATTGGTAGAACTAAACTTTTCCATACTTTTAGCATGATGTTCGCTTTTCTGCTATGTAAGCTCCTTCAAATAATTTTG
Organism: Bathynomus jamesi; assembly: GCA_023014485.1. Lineage (NCBI taxonomy): Eukaryota > Metazoa > Arthropoda > Malacostraca > Isopoda > Cirolanidae > Bathynomus > Bathynomus jamesi. Next base: position 336,048 of record JAJOZX010002207.1, read on the forward strand.
ATGCATATTAAATTTTAATAACATTATAACATTACCAGATTGATGGGTATCTGTAGGTTTCATACGTCACTGCTTAGAATATCTTCCAATTAGCAAATGGACGACAGCTGAATGGATACTACTGGTATGTTATTGTTATATCAGGAGCAAATGTTATTTCTAGATCAGCATCACTGATGTAGTAACAAACAGTCACCTGAGAGAAGTATTATTTAGAAACGAAGAATGTTTTGTATTGAGGCAGCATCATAAATGCATATAATTGTTTTGTATTAATAAGTTCCATGTTATAACTTAAGTGTTGAACCATTACAGCTGTGACTGTTGGCGGTCTCTCACCTCAAAGGAGAGAATTACAAAAAATAAAACTATTACAGTGATTCATATCAATAAACGTAGAGCCATTTAAAAGATATTCGGCAATTTTCAAAGGTGTTACACATTCATAATTACCATTGTATTTGAGAGATATTTTATACATGAACACAACAAATTTAATATTTTGTCCAGCCACCGTTGTTGTCTATGACTTCCTGCAGTCGATGTGGTACAGAAGCAACATGATTATATACCAGCTGTTGATTCCTCCTCAGCACCTCCCACTCACTAAATGCGTGTTGTAAAAGCTGGTCCGTTGTTCGTTCCTCCGCTGGTCCCCACACATTTACAATATTGGTCCATATATTCTCGATGGGATTCATATCACAAACCTTGCTTGGCCAATCCAGAAGGTCGATATTTCTTTGCTCAAAGAATCAGCGTGTGACAATCCGTGTTGTGTGAATTGGGGACCTGTCTTGCATAAAAATGATTCGCTCAGGAAATGGCAGAGCATATGCACGCACAGAAGGAAGCATAACCTCTTCGAAAATTTCTATATACTGGTCTGCAGTAAACCTCCCTTCTATTTTGGTGAGCTCTCTTACACCATACAGATGAATCCATCCCCACATGTTACAGGTGACATGACCCCTACGTGCTTCCTCATAGATGTGCTCTTGAGTATATCGAGTATTATTCCTCCTCCAACAATGAAGACGGCCATGGGGTGTGGAGGGAAAGGTCTTTTCGTCAGTAAACATCACTCGGCTACAAAAGTCAAGTCCTTTGTCAACATGTTGCTGAGCAAATCGAAGTCTATTTTCTCGATGTTGCTGATTTAATTTCTCCCTGATAGCCGGGGTTCGATGGTGTAACCCAGCTTCATGTAGCCGCCGCCTTACTGTCATTGCCGAAACATCAAGCTGCAATTGTTTCCTTATGGCAACAGCATTGGTAAAGGGATGGACCTCGGCAACATCGCAAATCCTCCCATCATCCGCAGCAGTTGTCAGTCGAGGTTTCCCCGTTCTGCGGTGATCTCGTAGATTCCCTTCCTCTTACCACCTCTTCAACCATATAAAGGGTGGGGCACGGGAATCAAGTGTTTTTTGAATAGCTAGTAATCGGCCATTAGGAATGGGAGGGGCGTGCGGTAGGTAGCATTCCATTCCTGGGTTCATAGCATTTAACTTTAACTAACACTCACCTTTATCTTTCAGGTGCCATCATGGAGCAGTGGACGTTAGAACACCGCATGTTCGCGTATGATCATTTTGTTAGGAGTGGCGAGTCAGTGACAGCAGTTCAGCGTGCGTTTCGCCGCAGATTCAACATTCATCGAAATGACTCTGTTCCCGCTCGTGACACAATCTTACGTTGGGTTAACAATCTTCGAACAGGAGGCTCAATAATGAAAACAAAACCGAAGGGCCGCAACGCACTGTGCGTACTCCAGAGAACGTTGAAAGGGTCAGACAAGCGATGTTGCAAAGCCCAGGCCGCTCTGCTCGGAGACATTCAGCTGCACTCGGAATCAGCAATCGTACTGTTAGACGGATTTTGCATGAAGAATTACATTTTCACCCATACAAGTTAGCGATGGTGCAGGAATTGAATGTAAACGATTGCCCCCAACGACTGAATTTTGCACAGGAAATGCTTGCACTTTATGAGCAGAATGAAAACATGATGGTGGTAATGAGTGATGAAGCCCATTTCCACCTTAATGGGGCCGTCAACAATCAAAACTGTCGGTATTGGGCTGCTGAAAATCCGCGACAACTCCATGAAAAACCGCTGCATAGCCCTAAGGTTACAGTTTGGTGCGCGGTGGGAAAGTTTGGTGTCATCGGTCCCTATTTCTTCGAACAAAATGGGGTTACCGTTACCATAACATCTGGGCGTTACATTGAGATGGTGAACACCTTTTTCATCCCTGAGTTACGAAGAAGGCGTATTGCTCGTCGACATTTGTGGTTTCAGCAAGATGGGGCCACGCCACACACCGCCAGAGCTTCAATGGCTGTTCTTCGCCCCCTGTTTCCCAACCATCTCATTTCGAGATTTGGTGACATTGCATGGCCCCCTCGGTCCCCTGACTTGTCCACATGTGACTTCTTTCTATGGGGGTACCTCAAGTCACGTGTCTACGAGGACAAGCCCCGTACATTAGATGCATTGAAGGAAGCGATCCGTCAACAAATCATCCAAATCAACAGAGACCTGCTGGGAAGAGTGGAGGCCAATTTTCGTAAACGCCTTCAACAATGCGTCGACGGCCAAGGACATCATATGCCAGATATAATTTTCGGTACATGATTATTATGACATGAAATGCTATGTTCTTACGAATGTTGTTCTACCGATATATTTTCTTTACAAAAATAAATATCATTTTCCTGATTATTCCAAAAACACTTGGTTCCCGTGCCCCACCCTGTATAAACAGTGTTCCTAGAAATTCCAAGTTCTCTTGCAATTTGAGTTGGAGACAGCCCGCGCTTCATCATGCTCATAATTCTTTCCCTTTCAGAAATTTTCTGGTGATGATAATCCATTCTGCAGAGTAGTTGTTTCGATGAGATTCAGAAATAGTGTGAGCCTATTCTCAGTCACCATACCTGTTAGCACCTTTGTCATGACGTCATGTGGTGTCACGTGATATGTTAAAAGTCAGGTGGAATTGTTTGAATGCGGAAACAATTTGGAAAATAGTCATTAAGCTGCTACACCACCGGTTCCCAAACTTTTTTTGTGATTACCCCTTTTGTTCATAGCCAAATGGAAATTACCTCCCTGCAAAACGCACAGGAAACTTCATTTTACTGAGCATAAGAATAATTATTCAAATTTTATAAACATAATACTCGTATATTTCTATATATACAGTGCCTCATGTATAAGTTAAACACGTGTGATATTGGTCAAAGAATGGCTACAACATTACATAGGAACCAAGCAAAACGTGTCACCACCAACTACTAGTCTAGTGCGAGGGATGGAAGTGTTTCTGCTGAACTAAAGCCTGAATTCTGGGTTCAATTTCGCTCAAGGCGCAGTGTAACTCGCCTTCAATGTTTAGCCGATTTCGCAGTTTGTTCTTTATGACCATCATTGTTGAAATACCTGCCTCACAACGATAACTTGTCGCAAAAGGCACCAGCATTTTCTTTGCCTCTTCAGCAAGCAAAGGATACTCCCCATCCACTTTGTCAAAAATGTCTCGATTTTTCCTCTCAAACTCAAACTCCAGAATAAGATCTTAACGCATTTTCAAGAATTCTGCTTTCAGTTCAGGTGAGTCACTACTTTTCAGAGGGTAATAAGTAGGGTGGATCGATTTTACATTTTTTTCGATTTCCATATTCTAATAGAGACAAAGACTTGCGCATGCATGAGAAAATAGCCTCTGCAAAATCTGAGCTTAATAGGTAATCATCTTCTGCCCCCGGCAGAGCGATGAAAATCATATTTTAGTAGTCAAAAACGTATTTTTCTTATAATTTTTAAAATATTTCAATATGCATCAAAATTATTCCTAATAACTATAAAATCGATGAAAAAGACCTCATATGATCGTTTTTCCAAGCGCGTTGTCCTACGTTAATATCTTTTGCCCCCGGCAACAACGTCAAATGTTGAAAAAATAGGTAATTTATATACATATTTTCAGATCGGCTCTTTGTCTTAAATAATGCATTTATATATTTCCCATAGCATTTATATCGTTGCTTAGGCATGAAATAACACGCAAAATTTTATGACTCTAGGCTAGGGTTTAAAGGTCATCTCTGGTGAGTGCTGCCAGCAGCAGCAGCAGACTAACAATATTAGCACGGACGACATTGTGGCTATCGGCTGTGATGGTACCGCAGTGAACACGGGTCGAAAGGGTGGAGCCATTCGTATGATTGAAATGAAACTACAAAGGCCAGTTCAGTGGATCATATGCCTATTACACGGTAATGAATTATCACTGCGACACCTCATTCAAGACTTGGACGGCAAAACAACTGGGCCAATGGGCTTTACTGGACCAGTTGGAAAACAACTGAACGACTGCGAAAAACTTCCAATTACAGAATTCGATGCCATTCCATCTCCCGACATTGATATAGATGATGCCGAGTTGAGCACTGACCAAAAATATTTGTTAGGCATCTACAGAGCAGTGTCGAGCGGTAGCTGCTCTTCAGCTCTCGCGGCTCGAAATCCAGGTAAGATGGCGCATTCCAGGTGGCTGACAACAGCAAATAGATTTCTGCGCCTCTATGTTTCAACCAGTGAACCCTCCAGCACCTTCAACGAAATTGTGCGATTCATTATGACAGTTTACGCACCAATTTGGTTTAAGATAAAGAAAAACTCCAGTTTCACTGAGGGCGCAAAACATTTTTTCGAAATGATGCGTCTCTCTCAGACCATGCCTCAAAGATCTAAGACAATCGCCAACAAAGTCCTCCGTAGAAATTCTTTCTTTGCTCACCCAGAAAATATTTTGATCTCCATGCTACATGCCGATGAGCAACACATAAGAGAATTGGGATGGAGAAGAATATTAAAAGCACGATCAAAACAATCACCAGCGTGGGAAATTCGAGCCTTCGCCATGCCTGAGCTGCTCTACGATAGTCAAAACTATTACGAAATGATCAACTGGCAAACGGCTGAGGTGACCGAACCCCCCGTTACAAAAACAATACCTGATACCCGAATAAAAGAGTTTGTTGAGACGGGAGACCAGCCTGATGGACTGATCCCACTATTCCCTTGTCATACTCAAGCGGTCGAGAGACTCATCAAATTAGTAACCGAAGCCTCTGCCAGTGTAAGTGGAATAGAAGAGAGGGACGGATTCATCCGCTCCCGTCTTCACTCCCGAACAAAAATTCCACGATTTGATTCTAAGAAAGATTACCGTATGTAAATCGACATGCAACCAAAGGAAGGGTGGTTGGGGCTGGATAGGGTGGAACTCGACGTACAGCCACCTCCTCGTGGTGAGTTCTGGGTTGCTAATTTTATAAAATTAGCAAGCGAGGAGCTGTACTTAGTACTTATCGTACTTATAACATCGCATTAACGTAATTATAATCCACATTTAGACTTTTCTCGGGGACAGAAGATATTACTCTAGAGTCATAAAATTTTGCGTGTGTTATTTCATGCCTAAGCAACGATATAAATGCTATAGGAAATAAATAAATGCATTATTTAAGACAAAGAGCCGATCTGAAAATATGTATATAAATTACCTATTTTTTCAACATTTGACGTTGTTGCCGGGGCCAAAAGATATTAACGTAGGACAACGCGCTTGGAAAAACGATCATATGAGCTCTTTTTCATCGACTTTATAGTTATTAGGAATAATTTTGATGCATATTGAAATATTTTTAAAATTATAAGAAAAATACGTTTTTGACTACTAAAATATGATTTTCATCGCTCTGCCGGGGGCAGAAGATGATTACCTATTAAGCTAAGATTTTGCAGAGGCTATTTTCTCATGCATGCGCAAGTTTTTGTCTCTATTAGAATATGGAAATCGAACAAAATGTAAAATCGATCCACCCTAGTAATAAGTGAATGGCCTCCTTTTTAAATAGCATGGGTAGGTATTAAATATGTACTAATTCATTAAATATCCTTAATAAGAATGTTGATTGTGGATTTGACATAGAGTGCTTACAGAGAATCTAGATTAAACTAGGTTCTGTAGGTAGAAATTAAATTTTTAGCTTTTCTTTAGCCAAAGCGCTACTTTGAACACACCATGTCAGTCTCAGAAAGTCTCTTTAATTCTCATCGTGGTGTAGCCGCTCGTCTTTTGTAACACTGCACCCACGACCTAAACAGTTAAACGGTCTAACTCGAAAACAATTTTTTCACAAAACGAACACTAAAAAAAAATTTTCAGTGGTTCCTTTTTACCCCGGAAATATCAAAATTGCCCGCTTGGGGTTAATTACTCCCACTTTGGGACCTGCTGTGGTGCACAGATCATCACATACTTACAAAGTCTCGCATATATGTGTGGCAGTGTTTTTCAACCTTTTCTAGATCGAGGAATCCTGTAAGCAACATGTACTGTAAGATATTGTGGAACCCAGATATTCTCGAGCCATTCTATTCCCCTTCATTTTGTAAGCAAAATGATGTAAAACTATGTACTAAACCAATTACATATCGTTACGAACAAATATAATACATTATTCACTGCTTGTTACAAAATACCCCTTTATTTCCATTCTAACTTTTTCCGTGTGTATATTCTGAACTACTGAGCTTCAGTATGTTATGTTAAATACTGTATTTATTACACACCATTTCAGAACCCTTATCGTTTTTTCGCTGAACCACGGTAGAAAACAATGACGTATGAGCAAGTGAATATTTTCGCTCATCTATCGTTCAGTTGGCAATTCTAACGACGCTTTAAGTAAAACCATAATATAGAAAACTCAGGTAGTACTGTTGCAAGTGTGTGAGACACAGGACGATGCAATATATTGGCTTACTTTTAAGCTGATAACAACCATTTACGTGTTAAGTTGCATTCAACCAAAAGTCTTATCTGGGAGATGGTAACTTGAACATGCTTAGGATGTTTAATACGTGTTGTTGCATTGCATGTTATGTGTTACACTGTTTATTCATTGAAATGTCAATTAAATAGAGGATTACAGGCTTGCCGATATCATGAACACTGTCATCACGTATTATGGTTTATATATATATATATATATATATATATATATATATATATATATATATATATTCCAACTTCTAAGATATGGTAATAACAAAGAGCTACGGAAAAAAGGGTACAAAACTCCGCAAGCCAGAAAGATAACACCAAATCCAGAAGTCAGGGATCTTGGAGTAATAATGTCGTCGGATGCAGAATTCAGAGAGCACTATAAAATCAAAATCACAACGGCTAGAAAAATAATGGGAATCATCTGGAGGAGCTTCCGCAGCAGAAAAGCAAACATCATGCTTAAATTATTGAAGAGTCTGGTCCTACTGTTGGTTTACGTCGTCGTCGTCGGCCTAGGCAAGCTACGGCTTGGGACCGTAGCGCATCTATCCGGTATAGGTTAACCTGGATGATGTAGCCATAAGCACTGCCGCTGGTTAAGTGCCAACCAGTGATTATCTCACTAGCCGTATTGAGTCCGTTAGGCGAAACTGCGACAGTACCAAAGGTGGAAAATATAACCCTTGGATTTCTATTATTTATTTGTAAAATGGACATGGTATTAGATTAAAATAAATATTTGAATATAAATAATTAACTGACAATTGTGATATATAATTAATTATGTTTACATACAATAAAATAATACAATATACATAAAATTAGTATTAATGTGGTTTACAATTGAATTATGATGGGTAACTAATTTAAAATGAATTTATAACTATTCCGAAATTCAAGACGGTAAAATTAACATTTATCTTGAAACTAAAATAAGAGTATTCACTACACTACCAATAATTGAGTATTGCTCAGTACTCACAAGCCCACACAGAAAAAGAGGCATTGCGAGCATTGAAGCTATACAAAGGACTTTTACGTCGAGGATAGAGGAAACGGAAGGTGAAGACTACTGGTCTCGACTACGTACAGGGTGGGCCGTAAGTTTCCATACATAGGAAAAATAAAAATAAATTTATGGACAACCATTTTTATTTATATAATATGCTCTACATGGTTGCCATTGTTTTGAAAACACATTTCAATACGTGTTCCCCACTGTTGATGAACACGCATTAGCACAGTTGACGTTTTGCTTGTAATGGCGTTGGTGATACGTTCCTTTAGATGATTTATGTCTCGTATCTTTTCCTGATACACCATGGCCTTCAAGTGCCCCCAAAGATAGAAATCAAGGGGGGTGAGATCTGGGGATCTGGGAGGCCACTCCACAGGACCACGCCGACCAATCCAAGCATCCGGAAACTGCTGATCCAAATACCGACGCACGTGAAGACCATAATGAGGTGGAGCTCCATCTTGCTGGAAGTAAACTGGGAAGTTACCTTCCTCGTTTAGCAGGGATGGGAAAATCTCTTCTTGCAACATGTTAAGATACCTTTCGGCATTAAGATTTCCACTGACAAAAATTGGTCCAATAATTCTATCACCCCATATCCCGGCCCACACCATCACTTTACCGGCACCTTGCATCTTCGTCGGACTCAGCCAGTTAGGGTTAGCATTACTCCAATAACGTATGTTTTGCCGATTAACCTCTCCATTGACGTAAAAATTTGCTTCATCAGTAAACAAGATCTTACGTCAAACGCATATTCTTAGGGTATCTGAAACATAAAAACAAACGTTTAATTTTTCCTATGTATGGAAACTTACGGCCCACCCTGTACAATCCCTGAAACTCTACTCTCTTGAAAGAAGGCGCGAGCGGTACACAATAATATACATATGGAAAATACTTGAGGGCTCTGTCCCTAACCTCAGAAATGAAATAGAAACAAACTAGAATGAGAGAAGAAGCAGATTTTGTACGGTCCCAGCTGCGGTGGGACAAGGGGCCATGAAAACGAGGATGGAAAATACCCTCAGAATACGGGGCCCAAAGATTTTCAGTGTCCTTCCAAAAGAAGTGAGGAATCTCCAGCACACCGACCTGAATTACTTCGAGAACCAGTTGGACAGATTCTTGTGCAAAGTCCCTGACCAGCCATGCGTGGCTGGCTACAAGGGCAGGAGGAGATCAGATAGCAATTCCTTCCTTCACCAAGTCCCGCAAATGAGGCGGAATGCTGCAGAGGGGTCGGCCGCAGGTCGATCCTGAACCGTCGTTCAAACTCAACAAAAGTAATATATATATATATATATATATATATATATATATTATATATATATATATATATATTATATATATATACAGCGTGTTTCATAACATGTGGGACGCACTTTCAGGATGGATTGAAGACCTGAAAACAATGAAAAAAAGTATATAAACATATGCCCGAAATCGCTTTGTTTCCGAGTTACAGCCCGTTTTGTGTACCAGCAATTCTTTCCGCAAACTGTTTACAAACACTGCTTGCCGACAATGTTTGTGAGTGTGTAGTAGACTTATTTCATGTATGGCCTTGCCAATTGTAATGTTTCGTACACTCTATGACATGTTTCAATATCGTTGAGTGTAGAGCCATCAGTCAATCAGAGGAGGTGCATCGCGGTGTTTCACTGTTCGTATTCGTAAGTTCTTACCGTGAATAAGTGCAGTCCAATGAAAAAACAAAACCTTAAAAGTTTTTGTGCTATTCAGTGATAGTGTGCATTTGAAGTGAGAATGGAGGCTTATTCAAACAGAGAAATGTCAGACATACATCTCATGTATGGACTTGCCGAGTGTAATGCGGCCGCAGCAAGACGTCTGTTTGCGGAAAGGTTTCCGAATCGCCGTCTGCCAGATAAGAAGACCTTTCAGAGAATAGACGAGCGTCTTGGTGATACAGGATCACTCAGCAAGCGAGTTTCAGATGGTGGTAGACCAATCAGCGTCAGAATTGTTGAGTTGGAGGAGCGAGTCCTGAATCGTATGGAGGAACATCCTGGTGTCAGCACCCGAAGGATAGCAGCAGCAGAGAGTGTAAGATACACAACTGTGTGGAGAATTTTACGGGAACAACAGCTTTACCCTTATCACATTCAGAGAGCACAAGGCCTTACTGAAGCTGATTTCCCACCACGAGAGGCTTTTTGTGCTTGGTTCCTTCAACAGTGTGCTCGCGATCCTCTTTTTCTATCCTCCGTGTTGTTTTCCGATGAGGATGCCTTCACAAGAAACGGCGTGATCAATTTTCACAACACTCATCACTGGGCCAAAGGGAATCCGCATGCCATCATCCAGTCAAGGCATCAACAACAATTTAGTATCAATGTATGGGCAGGACTTATTGCCGACAACTTAATCGGTCCTTTTGTTTTGCCTTGAAGATTAACAGGAGAACCTATTCCAATTTTTTAAGGAATGATTTAAGCGATTTACTAGATAAAGTTTCTCTTGGTGTCCGATGTCGTATGTGGTTGATGTATGACGGCGCTCCGCCTCATTTTAGTCGAGTAGCCAGAGTCTATTTGGATGACCATTTCCCTGATAAACTGATAGGCCGTTGAGGACCCATTGCGTGGCCTGCTCGCTTCCTGGACCCGAATCCACTCGATTTTTACCTGTGGGATCATCTGAAATTCATCGTTTACGTGACACCCATTGACAACGTTGAAATGCTTCGCCAACGTGTAGAACAAGGATGCCAGAAAATCCGAGCAATACCTGGAATGTTTGAACGCGTCAGGCAGTCTATAACGAGGCGTGTTCAGGCATGTATTCAAGCGCAAGGCGGTCATTTTGAGCACTTCCTTTAAAGGTAAGGCGGATACTTGCTGGAACACATAAAGGGCTGCAACTCGGAAACAAAGCGATTTCGGGCATATGTTTATATAAACCCTGTGTATCCCCTCCTTGAATTTATATTTAATTATTCATTTATGTTTCGTTATTAATATGTAAACCACAGTAATGAATGGAAATAATTATGTTTTAAAGACATTTGGCACTGAGTCAACCAACCAATCAGCGCTCACTCACTAAACCCCAGATTCATTCATAAAATGTAACAACCGTTTGTAGTACACAACAAATATATGCCACGTGTCGCTATCTGTTCTCAAGAGTGTCCTACGAATAATGAGCGCAACTGCACATTACATTTAATTGCATTTACTACATTATGCACTCATTAGTACTAACGCATGACAATTATTTAATTACAATATTTATCAAATATTTTACAAAATATCTTACAATTAGTCTGCAAGATGTATATAATATTGTATATAACATTTATTCTTTATTCTCTAATTTAGACTGAAGTTAAATGCCCAATTTTGATACATTCGTTAACTATGAATATAATGATTATAAAACCTAATTATGTCGAATATTATTATCAAATAATGGATCATCTGAAGATCTTTCCCCACAGGTAGAGCTGGGGGGCGGGGAGATCTTCAGGTGGATCAGGCGGGGGGGAAGATCTTCAGGTGGATCGGGTTTGGGGGGGAAGAATAATCTTCAGGTGCGTTCACTTGAACACTCTGGGGCGGGAAGATCTTCAGGTGATCATATATATATATATATATATATATATATATATGCCCGGTTAGGTCAACTGAATGCCCGGTTAGGTTAACTGAATACCCTGTTAGGTCAACTGTACGCCCTTGATGATTGGTTAGGTTAAGTCGTGATATTTTCGTTAGTTTACTATCAAAACTAACGAGAATATCACAAATTAACCTAACCAATCGTCAAGGACGTACAGTTGACCTAACCGGGCATATATATATATATATATATATATATATATATATATATTATATATATATTTATTTAATTTTAAATGATTTTAAATACCTAAAAATACTAAATCACTAAGAAAATTTTAATGGTACAAATTCTAAAGTATTAAAGCTGGGAGGAGTATCTCCAGGTGGAGGTAGAGCGGACCGGGGTGGAGTATCTTCAGGTGGAGCGGGCTGGGGGAGGGAATATCTTCAGGTGGACACTCTGCGGGGGTAGATCTTCAGGTGATCCCAAATAATAACCTACGAGTATAATGAACCAGTAACGAAGAAGGAAGGGTGTATTAAGAATGCAGCACATACTCGTAGATAACATGGATATCATAGATAACAGCATATAACAGTAATGTTATGAACTTGAAGCACAGCGAGAGAGGAGATTTAGAAACGATGAGGATAGAATTTGCTAAATCAGAGAAATTCCGAAGCTTGCACGTATTGACGAATTTCAATATTTCTGCATTTAGTTACAAATGATTAAAAAATATTGAAAGGATGAAATCATGTAGATATAGGTAGATAGGGCATAGGTAGACAACATATAATATATGAACAAATTAATTCATATTGTTCGAAGACCAGTGTGTGGTAATGAAGTGTTTCACTTAAGGAATTAGGTCAAGAATAAATTTAAAAATACATAAAGATTATCTCAAGAATAATTTTAAGTGACGCTTGAAGCCGATAAATGATAACGAAAAGGGATAAGGTACTAATTTAACATTAATCAATTCAAGAAGGCATATTAATTGATTTGCATGAATGAAATAACATGACGACAACATTTATACATACATTAGACGGGTGATTCAGGAGACACGATACGTATATATATATATATATATATATATATATATATATATATATATATATTATATAGTCAGGGCCGGATCTAGAAGTTGCGAGGCCCTAGGCAGATCTAGAAATTGCGAGGCCCTAGGCCTATATAATGAAAATATGGACTTAATTATCGGTACTCTACCAGCAATATTAGAATCCCGCATAGACAGAACTATGCCAGCACTTAAAAATTAAACCAAACCAAAATAATCACGCATGGAAATTGTATAAGAAATATAAATAAACCATACAAATAAGTATAAATTATAATATGAATCAAGATTTGTATCGAAAATATAAGACAATGATTTGTAAGATTTATAAAATATTATAGGTAATGACTTTCCATAGTATACAAACGTTTTTCATATGTGATGTATAAGAGATGTTGACATTTCATTTTTTATAATAGTGAGCGATCGACTTATCAGGCTAAATATTAATGCTTTAATATTTGGTTCAGATGCTCCTTGAATATTACAGCAATGCTTTCTACTTTTCTTCGAGCTAAACTCTTCAATTAATTGAGAATAATCTAATGAATTTGCTATATCGTTTTCTATTGATAACATAGCTAATGATTGCAATCTCGCTTGAGACATGGTGGAACGCAAATATGTTTTAATAAGTTTGAGACGCGAGAAACTTCTTTCAGCCGAAGCAACAGTAACTGGGATGGTTAATACTATTCGAAGTGCAACATAAACATTAGGATAAATCTCACTTAGTTGTTTTTGCACTATATAAACAAGGGCATTTCCGAGATCTGTTTTCTCAGGTATAAACATGCAAAGTACTTTAAGTTCTTCATAGAGTTCTAAATCATTAATATCACTTGAACAGAACGCGCAAAACGGCTTGAGCGAGGCCCCCTTTGGCGCGAGGCCCTAGGCGATCGCCTAGTTCGCCTATAGCTAAATCCGGGCCTGTATATAGTATATATAGTATACCTATATATAGTATAAATTCTATAACAATATATGAATACGAAATAATTTATAGAAGTATGAAGATTTCGAATTTACTGCATGAAAGCATGAAATTAATATATCTTTAGGGATTGTTATGATTACTTTATGACGTCACGATATTGAGGTTCCGCTACGTTACATGTTGTACGTTAATCCGTTTACTGTGTTCGACAGATATTAATTAACAAGTTAAAGTTAACTAAATTTGGGTATATAAATCATTATAGGAATGAATAAAAAGAAAAACTTCAGAGGAACACAGTATTTACAGCAATGAAGAGTTCATAGACATGGTACAGATATAGTACAGGACATAACGCGTGAAGTCAGAACTCATTTACCTCGTACCTCGTAGTAGTTCCGTGCGTTGGTTTCTCTCTTCACACGAAGGTCAAGTTGGTGGCCCCGCCTTTAGGCCTGGCTTGATGGAGAAGCGAGTTGCTCTCTTCCGCTCTCCACCGCACATAGCCAGGTACACCCGTCTCATCTGGTACCGTCCTCAGCCAGGTATCTAGTCTTCTTTTGAAGACTTCAACTTTGACCCTTGTCACATTTCTGAAGTCCTTTGGAAGTTGGTTGAAAAGTTTTGGCCCCCTGACAACCAAGCTATTTTCCTTCAGTGTTGAGGAGATTCCTTGTCTGGCCTTTAATTTGGGAACACTACATATTAGGGTGTGTTTATGGTATATGGTGAAAAATGCGAAATGAAAATGCAAGGGAGCGGAACCCTTTATTTTGTGAGGATACATGAGAAAACAGAACAGGCAAAATTTATTTGTAATCCAACAACAGTTAGAGGTTGCTCACAGCTGATAGGTATTTTCAATTTATAGGGCAATGGAAATTTTAATTCTCAGTTTAAATGATAAATTGCATCTCCAATATACATCTTCAATAAGTATTCAGAACAAATATATCGTGTGAGTATATTCACTAAATTCATAATTAACGATTAAAGTACATGACACCTCGAGTGTTGGCGTTCATTTTTTCATCAAAGTGGCTTTGGAGGCTGTCGGCAAGACTTTACGATGTTCTTCGACGATTTGAATCATGAACTGCATCTGCTCTTCGTTCCGAGTCCTTCCAGCCTTCGTGAATTCTTGAATCAATGCTTGCTATGCCTCGCTCTGCTGCATCATTCACTACATTTAAGGAATCCACCCTGATCTTTGCTGAACCAAAGCTGGTGTTGTTTTCCCAGTTTGATGGATCCTCTTGCAGGAAATCGACCGGAAGATCTAGAAGGGTAAACAGATTGTACGTATTGGAAGAGCAAAAGTCTGCCAGGGTCTTTCCTCTTGGATCTGGAATCCAGACTCGTCGGGGGGAGCTTCTGACCCTTCAACGGAATTCATATTCTCTACCATTTTCCGCTTCTCATCATCATCGACTGCAGGATCGAATAGTGCAAGGCCCACGTTTACCTCATTGAGGTACCAGAGATGCCGATTAAAACTCTTGTACCCAGCGGCGTTGGTGTTTTGCAACTTTTGAAGGAGGGCTAAGTCGCTTCGTGGAGCGCTTGCTGCTTCTCTTGCTGAAAACCACGGAAGGACGTAATCTTGAGCAACGAAGAGACAGAAGTCCCGCAACCCAGAAATCAGGCGGTCACTGCTACTTGCTCCACGAAATGTTGAAGGACATTGGTTCATGTGCATCGTGAACTGGTATCTGAACATCCAAATCTTGAAAGAGTAAATTCCACGCGCCATCCACCGTGCTCGGTGCAAAGCCCCTGGAGCCATGAACACAGGACTCCGACGTCCGTGAGGTACTCCTCCCAAGAAAATGACTACAAGTTCAAGAAGCTCTTTGTAGTCATCTCTGGGATGCTTCACTTTCAGAAGGTCATTTGCTTCATGAATCATCTTCTCGGCCCAGGGACTGATCACTGCAGCCGTGTCCTCTTCGTCCGCGGCAGTGGAGTATTCATTCAATTTCAGTTGCGGCCAAACATTACGGAAGCTCTGGAAAATCGTAATCTCAGGTCCTTTGGAAAGATCTCCAACAAGGAAAGAAAATACTGCTTCAAGCAGCAGTTCCAGCACGTGATGTCGACACGCAAAGTAAATCATTTCACGCCCGAGAGCCTGCTCTACTCGCACACACACACTCCTCCATGGATGCCGGTGTTGGTGGCTGTCGTGTCAAAGCAAAGAGCTTTGATCTTCTGGCCAAGATCCCAGTTTTCGATGGTTTCGATGATGACGATTGCTGGCCTTTCTGCCTTGGAGTCTGGGAGTTTGGGGATGGCTAGAATCTTGCTCATCCCATCCCCGGTAACTAAGATGGCTAAACGGTCGATTTTGTCTCTTCCCATTAAGTCTGCCATAAGTTTTCCATCCCAGTGAAGAACAAGAGGGCATTCAGGCTTGTAGGAAGCTCTCACCTCTGCTTCGTGGGCTGATCTGTACCTGGATCTGCTGGCCCGAATAGCACTTGGACTGAGGCACATCTCACTTATGTCCTGACCCATTTGCATGCCAAAGGGGATGAGAACACGAGCAGCTGCCCTGTCGCTCATCCGCGTGCGGTCCAATGCCGCAGCAACCTCCGAACTGATTGCCGTCGTCCCACGGCGATGTTTTGGAGCCGACGATGTAACTGGCTTTCTTTCGGGACTTGTTTCCTCACTTGATGACGCTGACGATGAGGTTTCCATAACAACGGTAGCAGAGATTTCTTCCATTTCCTGCACATGCCTGTCTTTCCGCTTCAATTCCTGAGCAGTTCTTTTTTGGGCCCTTGCGACTCTTTTGGCAATCTTCTTGTCGACATTTCCAATCCTTCCTCTCCGACCCTCCTCCCTTTGAGCAAGCAGGAAGTCCTTGTCCTCCTGAATTTTGATAAGATTTAGGGCATTTTGGTGACCAATGTCGAAAAGGTTGTTCAAGCTTGACCTGAACGCAGCCTGGTTGTCCAAATTGGTCTTCGTTTTCCGCGAAATTCTCTTCTTCAAACCCTGCCATTCGTCATGCAATTTCCGGACGTGCTTCTTGACGTCGTGCGGATGTTTCGTCGGTAAACCTTCTGTCACCCAGATTTCAATGATGGCTTGTGATGTCGAGGACACACTCTCAGCTAAGGATTTCTTCTTTTCATTGTGGAGATGGAAAAGGTACTTCAATACATCACCTCTTGAAGGTAATTGCTGACCGGCAATAGTAGGACTTGATGACCCCACAAGCCAGATTGATTTCTTCGATCTTGTACATGCCGCCATCGTTGACCAGTTATCTGTGAATAAGACAAAACAGTGAAATTGGTAAGTTAATTTAACCCATTCATGGATAAAGTACCTCAGGAAAATGTGTAGAAATAAGCCACCCTCTTTGTAACCGTAATCTGTGTTCAAACAATGAGTGGCTGATAACCCATGAACACAATATGTATTAAAATTATAATAATTTGGCGAAATCATGCATACATAACCATTTACAGTATATCCAATCCATATATAAATTTAAAATAATCTACGGTACACTACACTATTTCACTCAGACGATGCGAAGAAAGATGATTGCAATACGCTGAAGCAGAGAGCGTCCAAAATTTTATACGCATAAAAATCAAACCTTATAACTATTTTTTGGAAACAAAAATATTGCCGGTAAAACAAGTCATTATACTTACAAACAATTCATAATACCATCCATTACAGTGCTAAGTAAAAAAAACGTTTGAAATATATGAATTATTTAAATAACACTTACCGTTATGAGAACTGTGATGCTTCTTGGCCACCATTACGTAAATGCATGAAAGACGTGAGTAATTAAGAGAAAACGATTTAGAATTAAAGAAAATTCATTTGTTGGTATACTGAAGTAAAGAAATATGGATTATCAGAACGCAATTGACAAATGCAATTTCTAATTTTGGGGACGCTGTGTATCAATGGGTTAATAAACACTAGAAGTGACTTAAAAAGGGCGCATAAATAAATGAGCATATGGGTAAAACTTTGGGGTCTTTGGGCAACCTCTAAATATTTGATGATTTTCCAAAACAATCATGTGCTTTATTTGCTCCCGGAACCTCATCATTTGCGGGGTTCCGTGACCCGAAATTCACACTTTCAGTTTTTAAAAGCACCTTACTACACATTCTGCCTTTCCTCTTTTCCAGTGTTGTTTGGATGGTAATTGGGTTTAGTTTGAGGTTTGGTACCAGTTTTTTTTATCACTTTCTACATGTAGATTATGATGTACCTCTTTCTCTTCTCTCCAGGGAATACAGATTTAGTTTACGTAGTATTTCCCAGTAGGTAAGTTCTTTGCAGTTATCAATCTTAGCCGTGAAATGTCTCTGAATTTCTTCTAGTTCGTTAACTTCCTCCTTTTTATATAGGGACGTCAAGACTGAGCAGTATTCAAGTTTTGGTATGATCAGTGTTTTCAGCAGGGGAATCATTACTATCTTGTTCCTTCTTTTAAAGGTCCCGCGACTCATTTTGCTTGGTTTATCGCTACCTGATTTTGTCTGGATTTTCGCATCATCGGTCATTATAACCCCCAAATCCATTGCTTTCGTGCTTCTTTAAATTTCCTGTCTATCTGGTTTTTACTCTATCTACGTTTTGGGGTATTGAAGACTGATTCATACTGGGCTCTTAGCGTTTCACATATTTCTTTTAGATCGTCGGTTAGTGGCCCAATATTGGCGGTGTTTTTGTTTTTCTTTTCGCATAGATATACACGTATTATGGATTTTCCTTTATTACTTCTACCGCCTTTTCCTCTTCCCTCTCTGTATGGCCCTGAATCAAGGCTTGTATGATCCTATCGATACTCTCCAGTTTTTCTTGTATTACTTTCCTGGTATTGTTCCTCTACAATTAACTAACTCCTCCGATACTCTCTTTCTTTTGCGGAATATTGTTCGCTTTTGCATCTCGAACCAATGCCCCTTTCCTTTAGGCTGTACTTTCGGAGCATATTTTTCTAAAATTTCCAGCGTCTTTTCTTCCAAGGTTGTTAGCATTTCTTCAGTTGTTTTATTCTCGAAAACTGTTTTCCACTCTATTTGGGCCATGTGTGATCTGATTGCTTCCCAATTTATAGTCTTGGAGTTTAAGTTAAAAGTCCCATATTTGCTTCTTTCTTCAGTATGGGTATTGTCTTTAATGTTTTTGCCATATTTGTTGATATCTCGATTATGTTGTGGTCTGAGATAATAGTTGGTGTTATTTTTATATCAACAATCAAGTTCGCGTTATTCGTGAATACCATATCTTGGCAGTTATTTTATTATTTTTTGTGTTTGCTGTTATCACTTGTGTCAACATGACCTCGTTTGTTAGAGCCATCAACATTTTTGTTGGCTCCTGTTATTCTCTTATGCCCCTATTGTCCTGGTGTATGTATATATTTCTACCCGCCTTTTTGTATTTTATAAATGGGAAGTTAAAGTCTTCGCAGAGTATTATAGTGGGGGATGGAGAGTTTTCGGACTTTATATATGAGGGTGTATATATATATATATATATATATATATATATATATATATATATATATATATATATATATATATATATATACATACACACAGTATATATATATATATATAAATAATATAATATATATATAATACCTAAAGAGCTGTATACATTTAGGGGTAAAAATATGATAAATGAGTAAGGAAGTACAAAATGTGCATGCATGATGTCATAGAATTTATAGATCGATGGATGGATGGATGCAAGATGATTACAACTAATATGATTGATTCCATAACAAGAGAGAAATGGGCAAAATGAGAATAATTGTGACGAAAATCTAAAAAATCGGAAAGGTTGATCACTCTTGATTGCACTTCAATTGCGGACGAAGTTAAGGAATACTCGCTCTTGGAGCGAACTTCTTCAGGCACAAACATGAATATGGTCCGAACTTGGGAATGGTAAATAGTGACAATATTACTTCGAGATCTTTGGCTTGTAGATTTGATGTTAGCTGCTTTATTCTATAGTTTCTTATAGTTGCCTTATGTAATGAGTTGCAATTTTTCTTCAGTGGACTTCCTACTACTGTTTTCAAGCCATTTCCATAAAGTCAGCTTGTGATTTTTTATATCATTTCATTTGATTTTACATGGTTTTCTTGTATCTTTACTCTTTGCATCTAATGTATGTCTGCACTCATTATTACTATAAACAGTAAAGGAACTAGTACTCTATCTGGTGGGACCGGGGTAAAAAGGGAAAGTTTGCTACATGATAAGTCACTGCAACAGCATGTAGCAGACTTTTTCTTTATGCCTTTCAATTGTATCCCTTTCTAAGAATTCAAAATCTCTTTTCTTCTCGGGCACAGAAGAGCTACAGCGTTGAATTGTTTCTCAAGCAGTTTGCTAATTTTTTCTGCGTCATTTCCGTATTCGTTAACTTCATCTTTTAACAGTTCAATATTTTCTTTACATTTCATTTTTCTTTTCCTGAAGGTATAAAAATATTTTGAGTAATGTTTTATGTTTGCTGCAGTTTTGTATTCTTCGTCATTTGTTTTGCGAATGAATGTTTGCTTTAAGTCATTTCTATTTCAAATAGTACATTTTTATTAATTTCACTCTCCCTGCGTTTGTTTTGCATTTGTGAATGAATATTTTTCACCGTTTTCTTCCGTTGTCTAAATAGCTTTCTGATTTTTTCTCAAGTTTTAGTGTTTTCATTTTTATCTTGGGATTATGTATTAATGGTACTGGTTCACTTTAATAACACTCCCCAACTAATATTTTTTAATTATGCATTTATATAAGCCCACTCTAGTCTCTTTAAATTTAAATATATTTAACCTTTCAGATATTCCTTATATACTGTATTTTTCTATTGGAAGCTTTAAGTTTTTGGCTTCGAACTTCATTTGTATTTCGATTACCTCATTGTAAGAAATTTTTGTTTATACTGTATAACATATTTATTGATTATGACATCACTGTTATTTCTCAAAATAAAGTCAAGTACATTCGCCTTTCGAGTCGTTTCGCAAATTTCTGGCGTAGGTTCATATTCTTCCATAATATTTACAAACAATTTTGCTTGAATCATGTTCTTGTTTTTATTTGAAATGTTGCTCTTGAACTTCTTAACATAAATAAAAATAATTAAGTGGAAACTTTGTTTTTATTATCAACTGTGTAATCAGTTTCTGAGGAAACTTGACATTTACGATGTACAGCATGTGCATGGTAAGAACATTCTTATGATTTCGTGTTCTCTTTATTTTTGACCAGTATGAAGGTTTATTTCAGAATTAAACTGCAGAAAATTGATCTTTTGACTCATTTAAACTCGGAGGGAAAATCAAGGAGAGGGAGAGCCTTTGATTTTCTTTTCATGGATCTTACTATTATTCTCTTTTATATCATATACAGAATACGAACGAGTGCTCATAAAAATATGAATTCAAATACCTATGAAACGCAGGAGGACAAGTGCGAGTATACAATCTAAATAAATAAATAATATCTGTGAATTTAGACAATTCTTTTATCAAGTTATCGAAGGTGTCTCTAATAACAAGGTTCTGGAATTAACCAGATAGATCAGATGGAATTGTATTTTCGATTTTCGGAATCCTATCGAAGATGAACTTTAAAATTCTATACGAGATGGTACGATCTTTGTGTGTATATATATATATATATATATATATATATATATATATATATATATATATATATACATACAGGGTGGTGCAAAAGTCAGGAACCATAGGCACATTTTATTAAATTATAATAAATGCATGATGTTTGAATGCATGATGTTTGAACATTCTTTAACACATTGGTACTGATTTTGGTACACTCAGATGTGATTTTATCTTTTAGAGAACGTATGGTTCTGGGTCGATCAGCATAGACTACGACTTGAGATGGCCCCACAAGAAAACGTCAAAAGGCGTGAGGTCTGGAGACTTAGGTGGCCATTCGACAGGCCCTCACCGTCCGATCCACTTACTTGAGAATGTTTCATCTAAAGAGCTCCGGACGATGGTTGCGAAATGTGGTGGTGCACCATCCTGCTGAAATCACATCTCTGCCCGTTCTGCCAGTGGAATGTCGTCCAGTATGGGCATTAGAAATGTTTGCAGCATATGCAGATATATTTCACCTGTTACATTGCCGTCAAAAAAGTACGGACCAATTAATCGATCCCCCCAGAGCGCAGCCACACATAATTCGTGGATCGAATTGCACATGTAATTCTTCTATCCAGTGGGGATTCTCATTGGGCCAATAGCGTGCATTATGCCTATTGACACGACCGCTGAGGTGACATATCGCTTCGTCGCTGAACATGATCCTTCGTTGAAGCTGTCGATGTTGTAGAAACCAGTGACATAACTCTACACGACGGTCTGTGTCGTCACGGTGCAGTTCCTGAACGAGTTGGACTTTGTAGGGGTGGAAACGATTTGTAAGAATTCGTTGAATGGATTTTCTGGAGACACCCGTTTCCTGGGATAACGTTCTTAAGGAGTTACGTGGGCTGTTTTGTTGGTGATTGAGTATCGTTTGCGATGTTGCTGCATCGGGTGAACTTTTTGGCCGGCCATGATCATTAGGGTGGCCCACTTTTCAATTTTTTTTGAAAAGTATAGGTGATCGTGGTTTTTCCCATTATTTGGCACTATACTAGCACATTGGTACCATTTTTACAAAAAATGATCAATATTTAGGGGTCTCACATCGACCTTGAAATTACTAGTTTTTTTTTAAAAATGCGTACTTTTTAACTTTTTACTGAATCAAGATAAATCATTAAGTAGGGATGTTTTCTGAATCCTCTTAATGAGAGAAGTCGTTTGGTGTGCCTGCCAATGTCATACGACTAACGGTTTAAAGGTTGTACCTGTATACAGGTAATACCAATGTGCTAGTATAGTGCCAAATAATGGGAAAAACCACGATCACCTATACTTTTCAAAAAAATGAGTCACCATACCCGGGCGGAATGTATAATGTATATAGGTAATTAGAAAATGCACTATGCCTGTGCCAGGTACCTAACCTATTTCTTTTTTTGCAGATCATAACATTTTGAAATTCTGTCTGAGTTCCTCATCCTTTGTCATGGACAAATCGACGGCAACCATAACTGGAAGAACTCTTGAAGCTACAAATAGAGAGTCATCAAAAGGAAAGGCGAAAATAACATCGCTACCTTCTCTAAGATCGGCCTCGGAAATTTTTTTAGTTGGCCAACCGTCGTCCTCCATCAGTGGTAGCAAATTGCCAACAACACGGCAGGTTTTGCAATACTTCTTCAGTGTTATCCAGTACACTGCTAACAGGAAAGACGCATTCAAAGAAACCGTAAACAACGTCTTAAAGTTTTGGAACATGGCCCGCATTAAAACAATCACAAAGCTCAACTGCGAACGGAAGCTAGAGGCATTGTGGAAAGAGTGGCACTTACTCCAAAAGAGCAGAAAACGAGAAACTGACGCCGGAGGAAAACGGCAGAAGTTTTCGGACAGTGTGGACAAGCTGTGGGATATCGGAGCATCTGACGCTGTGGAAGATATAAAGAAGAATCGACTGCTGTCCGACAAGGACAAGGAAGAAGACATTGACTTCTACCTCGATCAACGTGGTCCTCGGGTGGCAACGATGAGCGGGAACGATAAAGTTTTTGCTGTAAGAAGAAAGCTACAGGAAGGAAGAAAACGTCCTCGCCAGGAGCCACAAACCTCAAAGTGTGCATACGAAACCGGAGATGAGGCCATGGAGAATGATGATACTGGCATGTCAGGAGAGTCGGAGACAGAACTAGCGTTCCCCCTGCCGAAAGAGCCAAGTGTGTCTGTCAATCTTCCTCGCCGCATCCTTAATGCACCTGCTGTCATGGAAGTGGCTGATCGTTTTCGCATGTCCAATAATCAGGTGCGTATTGTGTATAGTATTCATCGATAGCGTGTTTTAAAGTGTCCCGTAACCCACATGTATTCTTGACAGTTTCCTTTCCACTTTCCATTCTCTACATAGGTAGTAAGCATTGTGGCTGCTATCACACGTTCGGCGGATCCACCAGCAGACCTCAATCAGTTCAGCATCTCGAAAGAAACGGCTCGCCGGGGAAGAGTGTCACATCGCCGTGAAGTGGCGACGGCTGTGAAGGACTCCTTCACGCCACCGAGGCACACTGTTGTCCACTGGAATGGCAAAATGGTCAAGGTCAGTTGATTAAGTTTTCATAACTATCAATTTAGTAATGAGATTCATGAAGCATAATGTCAATTAAAAAGAGAACTGAATGTGAACAAAAATAGGTTACTTTACAACCATGAAATTGAAATATATGGCATGTGTTTCAGAACTTCCTTGGAACGGCGGAGCACCGCCAAGCAATTCTCATCTCCGGGGCTCCTCATTGCACAGAAGGAAAGTTGCTGTCAGTCCCAGCTGTTGCTGACGGCACCGGACTGTCGCAGGCGCGGGCAACCATACATGCTCTCGAAGATTGGGGATGTGAGGAGAGCGTCATCGGACTCTGCTTCGACACCACTTCCACCAACACGGGGAGGGTGCAGGGTGCAGTTGTCCGGCTGGAAAACATGCTCGGGCGACCGCTACTCCAGCTGGGATGCCGTCATCACGTCCTAGAGCTTATCGTGGGGGCAGTAGCCGTCACCCTGCTCGGAAGGACTACGGCACCAACTGATCCTTTGTTTCAGCAGTTGAAGAGAAGGTTAGTTCATTTTTTATGCAATGTAAAGTTAGGACACACATGATATTCCACTAGTTTATAAAACAGCAAGCCAAACCGGAACTTCAGAGTTTTCTCACAATTTTCTTGTTTATTATTTTTGAAGATGGGAGGAGCTTGATCTCTCGACCTACTGCAAGCTTGCAGGTCGAGAATCTGGCGGAGAGTACGTGGCTAATAGAACTCCTGGACGCGGCGGTCAGCTTCCTGAGCACAGCTTCTGGTTTCGTCAGAGACGATTACCGGGAAGTGGCAGAGATCACGCTCCTGGTACTCGGGACACAACCACGCCGTGGCATTCACCTCATGCGCCCAGGAGCCTACCACCAGGCAAGATGGATGGCTAAAGTTAGTATTTTCAAACAAAAATAATTTAGAGATAAGTTTAAATGTTATTCAAAGATAAACATTTCATTATAACGCAAACAAAGTAATTGGTAACAATAAACCTGTCTTACTTACAATGGTGCCTATTCTGTTTCAGGTCATCTACTACACAAAACTGCTGACGTTCAGTAGGCAGCTGGAGCTCGACGCCGAGCTGGTCGACAAACTGCACAGGATCGTGGTGTTCATCGCTCTTCTGTACGTACCAGCTTGGTTGGCGGCCCCTGTAGCAGTTGATGCGCCGTTGAATGACCGGGTACTATACCAGCGTTTTCTGAGGTATAGGGCAGTGGACCGCGAGGTGGCAGAAGCGTCACTGGCAGTGATGAGGCGGCACTTCTGGTATCTGAGGCCTCAGACCGTCATCTTCGCTCTATGCAGCAACAAGGTGGATGGCACTGTGAAGCAACAGATGGCAGAAAAGCTGTTCCACCTCCCTGTATCCAAAGACTTCACATACGAGAACGTCTCAGTCGACGAGATGACGCTACTCCCCGACCTGATCGACGAGTCCTCCTGGTTCTTATTTGCAGGTCTGAAGATGTATGGGTCTTCGTGGCTCACCCTGCCAACTGATAAGTGGGACGAGAATGAGGACTTTTGTCGTCTGAAGGATGTGATCTCTAATCTCCAGGTCACCAATGACGTCGCTGAAAGAGGAGTCCAACTGATACAAGACTATGCGAACACGGTCACAAAGGACGAGCCACAGCTGCAGGATCTTCTGCAAGTGGTGGAAAAGAACCGGAAAGAGCTCGGCGACTTCAAGAAGTTATCACTCGCCACGATGACATAGCACAGAGGGACAACGTTGCAGCCAGTGACGTGTGATAGTGGTCAATACAATGCAAAAGTGATTGTTTAAGTTATTGTTTCTTTCTTCCTTATTTGTCTGCTATTTGCTGATTTTTTTGAAAAGTATAGGTGATCGTGGTTTTTCCCATTATTTGGCACTATACTAGCACATTGGTATTACCTGTATACAGGCACAACATTTAAACCGTTAGTCGTATGACATTGGAAGGCACACCAAACGACTTCACTCATCAAGAGGATTCAGAAAACATCCCTACTTAATGATTTATCTTGATTCAGTAAAAAGTTAAAAAGTAGCATTTAAAAAAAAAAACTCGTAATTTCAAGGTCGATGCGAGACCCCTAAATATTGATCAATTTTTGTAAAAATGGTACCAATGTGCTAGTATAGTGCCAAATAATGGGAAAAACTACGATAACCTATACTTTAAAAAAAAAATTGAAAAGTGGGCCACCCTAATGATCATGAACACCTCCCATTTCTTTGAAGCGAGTGAACAGTTTTCCAACTGATGCCTGAACAACTGGCGCCCTCTCAGGGTGTTTGTCATTTAAAGCAGTAGCAACTGATCTGTGTGTGTTACCACGCCTTGCACACATTAAAGCTATTTCCACCCGTTCATCTATTGTCAATTTCTGTGCCATAGGTTCAACAACAAATCCGAAAAGAACAAAACACATATTAAAACCAAATTATTAAAATGTGCCTATGGTTCCTGACTTTTGCACCACCCTGTATATAAGTTATAAACGTGTATGAATATGATGCATAAAATAATTGTAAATCCATGCGTTTATTAATAACAGTAGTAGTTTCGTAAAAACTGTGAAATTTGACAATTTAACTCCCGCATTCCAAAATCATTGGACGATTGATTTTAATTGTAATTGTATATTTAACCATTTTAATCGTTATAATTATAGTCTAATTTTATTATTTAATGTAAAATACTGTGATACATTGTAAATGCAAGTCATTTCACTATGATATGAAAGGATTATGAAGCTGAATAAGTTGTCGATCAAATAAACCTTTTTTTCTTTTGTTTTTTGTCAAAGGATAATTCTAACTAAAAATATCATACAATACATAAGTGTAGTCAAGGGCGGATTTAGGGCGGACGATCGCCCCCCCCAAACCATGAGGCCTCTAAACCTTAAAGGTAAAGAAAGTGAAGGAAAGAAGGAGATCGGAAACATAAAGAAGAACCAATACAAAATTAGAGTGAAGCATCCTATAAAAATAATCGCTGTTACAAAAGAGTGCATATTGGGACACAGTGATGTTCAAAAGTAAGCCATTTAATATACTGTATATTTTTCTTCAGTTGCCCTTAATGAGGATGCTTAATAAAATAGTAATGTATGATAAATTAAGTATCAGACATTGTTGCGGTAATTTTATGCCTCAGTGGGGTTTACCGTCTTCTTAAGGAATTAACTTCTTTGACCAAAAACAAATACCTTCCTGCATTCTTTATAGGCAGAACAAATATGTGATAATCGTTGGCAATTCTGTCACACCAGTTGCTTGCCAATGTATTATAATCTCAGATTCTGGACAGTGACCTCTCCCCGCTCAAAAAAAAAAAAAAATTGTGCTCCGGATCTGCCTGTTTGAAAATCTAGAAGAGGAAGAGCCATTGTTGTCCCAAGGCGATATAATGACTAAGATGATTGATGCAGCATTGCTTGTATATATTAAGTTAAGGTGTATATATATCCATCTCATAATTGTAAGGTTAGTGAAAAATTCACTTAATTTAGAGCTAGTATTTTTGGGCTCTCGTGACAACATTGTTTGGGCACTCTTGTGGCATCATTTTTTTGGAGCACTGGCGCGTCCTTTCTACTCGTTTGTTGAATGCGCCATTTACAGGGCGTGGTCTAATAGACAGCTCTCTTGTAATTCAGTTTGGTTGTTTAGATACAAGATTGTTGCATCGTGCAATGGTACAGGTTGTGTTGTTGCAAGGTTTAGAAAGAAGACCATAAATAGTGCCCCTTTTGTTTTTATCTTAATTTTATGCAACTGAGGCCTAAGGTAGTAGCCCACATCGAGTCAGCAACCCTGAGGTAGGACCTAATAGGACCTCCAAGTCCGTAAGTTTTTAGTCTAGCTTAACTTGGGCTGTAGGTTGAACTGGCCCTTCAGAGCTTGGCCGTTCACGGCTCAGCGGATTCTGAACCCAATAAAATAAAAAATAACATGGTCCTTCGAAACCGGATTCTAGCCCAAGACTGAGTCAGTGACTATTTTTCGGCAAAGTTCTGATTGTGCAAATTGTAGCCCAAGTTAGGCCTGGACGGGTTGAGCATAATTGAGTTAAGGTCCCAGGGTAGAAAGTTTGGTCGCCCAATTGCGAAACTTGGCTAGTCTGTCGTTGTTTTGGGCCTACATTTTTACCGGTTTGGTTAATTTTGGTTTATTGTTCGTAGGCGAAGGTTGCAGACTTCAGTGCGCCAGTTACTTGGGTGGAAAATTTGGTATTCCATACTGGTGGTTGGTCAGTACCCCAACCAAGCAATTCAGTTTATTTGAAAAAAGCAAAATTTGAGTTTGATCAGTTTGGTTAAGTATTTTGCCAATTCAGCTTATTTGGCATTGAGCCCAATTGTTGTTTGCATTGAAGATGAGTGCAGCTGAATTGAACAAGTTTAAAAAGGAGAAGCGCCTACAAAGGTCTAATTACAAAGGTCATTGCCACTATAGATTCTGCCATAGAGCAAGAGGATTTAAAACTGCACAGCTTTCCATATTAGAAACTAAAAAGGTTGCTCTAAGCGAAGTAAATGTTAAAATTGAGGCTCTTATAGAAGAGGATGAAATAGAAAATAACATAATTTACTTTGAAGAGATTATTGATGATAATTAAAGTATGCCACAGAGCAAAAGAGTTTAGCAGCTCAGTACAGTTAGAGACCAGGTCTAATAATGAAACACAACCCTCAACAAATGTTTGTGAAGTTAAGGTTAACAGATCTGCAGTTCAATTACCGAGGCTTGTACTCAAAACATTTTCTGGGAGTATTCAGGAATGGCAAGGATGGGCAGACAGTTTTCAATCAGCAGTTCATTCTAGTCAAGTGTTAAGTGCGGTGGAGAAGTTTAATTATTTGCAGTCCCTCTTGGAAGGGGAGGCAGCAAAGACAATAGCAGGATTAGCATTAACAGAGGCTAATTATAATGTGGCTTGGGATATATTAAAGAAACGGTTTGGTAAGCCAGAGATCGTAATTAAAAGCCACCTCCGAACTTTTAGCTATACCTCCTGTTAATAATCCCAATAGTGTCAAGGAGTTACGGCAGTTATATGATGAATTTGAAGTTAGAACTAGGTCCCTGGACAACTTGGGTGTAGGAATGGAAAGGTATGGTATAATGTTGGTCACTATACTGGAGTCTAAATTGCCTAGCTCAATTTTGCTTGAATTAAGTAGGGGACACTCTACAGAACATGTGTACATCCCCCTTCAGCAGATGTTAAGTCTTTTAGGCACAGAATTAGCAAGACGAGAGGGAATTGAGTTTGCACAGTGGGATGTTAAACAAGGGGACAAAGGCAGGCACAGCACCAAAGTTTCTACAAAAAGGAATAGCCCAGGTACAGTGTCAGCTCTACATGCATCCTCTGAGAATAAATTAAAGGGAATCAAGGAATGCATATTTTGCGAAGGCAACCACAAGTCATATAAATGTGAGGTGGCTGAGGCTTTACCTGTTGAGGAGAGAAAGGACAGGGTAACTAAGTCCACAGCATGTTTTAAATGTTTTTTGAAAGGTCACAGAGCAAGGTTTTGTAAGTTTAAAATTTTGTGCAAAAAATGCCATGGCCGGCATCAGCCATTATTGTGTGAAAACACTCCTAGTAGGCCTACCCAGAAGTAGAGACATCAGTGGCACATGCCACTGCTATGAAAGGGAGTAAAAGTAAAGGGGGATTATTGCAAACAGCTGCAGCATTATTAATTGGGAATGATGGAGAAGCTACTGTAAGAGTGTTGTTTGATAGGTAGCCAGTGTAGCTTTATTAAGACCAGAATTTCCAGAAAATTGAAGTTTAAAGAACTTAAGAGGGAAAATTTAAGAATTTCTGGGTTTGGGGGTTCCGTTCAAAACCGAACCAAAGTTAAGAAGGTAGAAGTTCTGGTTAAGGGGTTGTTACCACAAAGTCCCACTATCAAGGTCCAAGCTGTAGAGATTGAGGAACTTTGTGCTCCAGTCACTACTTGTTTAGATATGGCATGTGTCCAAGAATTGCAAGTTAAAGGAATTAATTTGGGCAATAATAAGTTTGAAGGAACAGAAGATATTAGTCTTTTGATTGGAGCTGACTATTATTGGGACTTCATCACTGGTAATATTGTCCGCACATCTCGAGGTCCGGTAGCTATTGAAAGTAAGCTAGGCTGGATGCTACATGGTAGCTATTGCAATGAAATGGAGGTTAAAGCTCTTTTTGTTAAGATTGAGGAGAACAGCCATGGTTTGGAAAGGCATTTGAAAGCCTTTTGGGAACTTGAATCCATTGGCATAAAGGACAAACAGGAAAAGCAGGCAAGTACAGTGAACAGTGATGTTTTAGAGCAATTTGAAAAAGGTATTGGGTTTGGAGATGGTTGCTACGAAGTTGGCCTCCCTTGGAAGGATTTTTGCAAACCCAGCTCAAATCTTCAGCTAGCTAATACGAGGTTAGAGACTTCATTGCACAGGCTAAGGAAAAATGAGTTGTTAAATGAATACAATGAGGCCATCTTAAGCTATGTAAAGGAGGGCTATGCTGAAAGGGTGCAAGGTGAGCTGGTGAGCCAGGAGGCACATTATCTACCACACCACGCAGTGGGTAGTTTTTGATGGCTCAACCAAGGACAAAGGTGGTGTGTCCTTGAATGACTGTTTGGATGCTGGGCCAAATTTAAATGCAGATTTATTTTCCTTATTACTGAGATTCAGGTTTGGTAGAGTAGCATTGACTGCAGATGTGAAGCAAGCCTTTTTGAGGATAAAGTTAAAACCAGAGGACAGAGATGCAGTAAGGTATCTGTGGGTGGATAAAAGACTTGTTGGAAAATGAACCTAAGGTTCAAGCATATAGAATGAAGTCAGTGTTGTTTGGCCTCAGCTCTAGTCCATTTCTGTTGGCAGCTACTATGCAGTACCATTTTAAGAAATATTCTGGCTATCCTACACTATTGAACACATAAGGAAAAATTTTTATGTTGATGATTTGCTGTGTTCGTGGATAATACAGAAATGGCTAAACAGATATTCATGGAGGCTAGAGCTATAATGAGGGAGGCTGGCATGGAGCTTAGAAAATGGCAGACCAATCATTCTCAGTTACAACAGTTTATGAGTCAGTCCTGTGTAGACCTGATGCAGCAGAAAGTATTGAGGATTCTGGTATTAAGGAGTTGTGGGCAATAGACACAAAGGTGCTAGGCATTGTTTGGCAGCAAGGAGAGGATTTGTTTACCTTCAATGGGAAATCTTTAGTGAGCTGGCTGAGAATGAGACAAGGTGGACAAAACGTACAGCTCTTAGTTTGGCTTCGAAGGTCTTTGATCCTCTTGGATTCCTGGCTCCATTTGTGATAATGTAAAAAATTTGGTTTCAGAGCCTCTGGGAAATTGGACTTGGTTGGGACCAAGAGTTACCTGAACATATGGTGGTAAAGTGGAAATATTGGTTCAAAGAATTGGCACATCTTGGAGACATTGAAATCCCAAGATGGTGCTTTGGAGAGTTGAACAATAGTCCAGATAATTTGGAGCTGCACATCTTTTTGTGATGTAACTGCGGAAACCTATGCAACTTGCATTTATATAAGAGGCACATTCAAAGAGGAAGTAAGTTGCAGGTTGGTTGCTGCAAAGAGCAGAGTAGCACCTTTGAAAAGGCTTTCTATTCCAAGGTTCTAATTCATGGGTGCAGTCATTGCTAGTCGGCTTGCAGTTACAATGCAAATCTCTTTTGGCCTTTATGAAATTCTAAACTATTACACTGGTATGCATCAATTTTGCTGTCAAGGGTTTTGTAAGTGATTCTTATAGAGTTTCTCATGCTGATTTCGAATCTGCAATCCGTTCTTCTCAATCAGCTCAGGTTATCCGGCTATGGCCTCATAAGTAAAATAGAATTTTTCGTGATTTTGTCAAAGCGGAATTGGAACAGTAACATCTATCATCACTTGTTTCACTTGTATAATATCTTTTTTTACTTTTCAGGCATATAGATAAAATATTTCATAATGAATAGAGCGTGTAAAAATGATCCCAATAGATTCTGCTACATATGTGGGACGGTTACCATGCCAAATAACCAGTCCCAAATCACTAAATTTGTGAAGACAATGTATAGAGCATACTTTGGAATTAAGCTAGGGGACCAGGACAAAAATTTCGCCCCTCATATGTGCTGCAAGACGTGCACTGAAAATTTGAGAAGATGGAGCAAAGGCAGAGCGAAATCTTTGCCTTTTGGAATTCCCATGATTTGGAGAGAAGGAAAGGATCACGTGACAGATTGCTATTTCTGCATGACAAACCTCCAAGGTGGGCTTATAAATTTATTTTTCTTAAATATTTTGAAATCCTCGTATGAAACTTGACATAATATTCACCATAATGTAATATTCACCATATATAGCATAATATTCACCATAATGGTAATCATACATTTACATATACATATTGTTATACAAGTTACATTTACATATACAATGATTGTATATTTTCTTTCTTTTTCATTCATATTGTCCCCGAAGGGACAATATGAATGAAAAAGAAAGAAAATATACAGACTCCATCGACCTATTTCATATCTTACAGACCGCAGCCTTCCCTCACGAGCCGCCACTGTCTGAATGCTTCTTCTATTTCATATGCAAGTTTTATATCCATGTTTCTGTGTTTCTATTTTGAGGAGTTAACAAGAAGAATAAACACATTGTTGTATACCCTGACATTCCTTCTGCTATGAGACCTGTACCCCATGGTCCTGGAATTCCAATACCCGACCCACCTCAAACCCTGGACTTCGATGATTCTGATGATGAATCAATGACCAATGCCAATGACCAGTCCCAGTCGTATATACCTCAAAATACCGCTTCAAATGAGCCGAGGCCTCTCAACCAGGCCAAACTTAATGATCTTACCAGGGATTTAGGACTTTCCAAATTAGCTGCCGAGATCTTGGGCTCACGACTTCGAGAGGACAACTTGCTGGCTCCGGAAACAACATTCTCCTGGTATAGGAAACGAGAGGAAGAATTCCGCAAGTTTTTTGCAGTGCACGAAAATACCTCTTCCTTAGTGTACTGCTGCAATGTTGAGGTGCTAATCGAATCCTTGGGCCTGCCATATAACGCATCAGAATGGAGGCTATTTATAGACTCGTCTAAACGAAGTTTGAAAGCAGTACTTCTCAACATTGGGAATAGGGTTGCATCAGTCCCTGTAGCACATTCCGTACAACTTACTGAGAGCTACGATAACATGAAAATTTTACTGGATGCTCTCGTATACGACCAACATAACTGGAGGATCTGTGGAGATTTGAAGGTAATACTAATATCATAAGTAAACTATTGCTATTGACTATGTTGTTTTTCCAAAGGTTATTTGAGAGCGTATAAGAACACTTAACTTCCTCACAGAAGTGATACAGTCCAATGCATAGATTTTTTTATCTGATAGAACAAATTCTCTAAATTCTTTAAATATTTTCATTTTTTTTCAGATTGTGGCATTTGTATTGGGAATGCAAGGGAGATACACGAAATACCCATGTTTCCTCTGCAAATGGGATAGCCGAGCGGATGAGAAGCACTATGCACAGCGTGAATGGGCATCCAGAGAGAATTTTGAACTTGGGTCGCATAATGTCGTTTCAGTGCCCCTTGTACCACCAACAAAAGTTTTGCTCCCACCACTTCATATTAAGCTGGGCTTGATGAAAAATTTCATCAAATCAATGAATAAGGAGGGTTCAGCATTCCGATATCTCGAGAGTAAATTTCCTCATATATCTGATGCTAAACTAAATGCTGGGGTTTTTGATGGTCCTCAAATTCGAACTTTGATCAAGGATACTCAGTTCGAAAACGCAATGACTCCAACTGAGAAGAATGCCTGGCAGGCATTCAAATCAGTTGTCACTGATTTTCTTGGCAAGCGTAGAAGTCCAGAATACGAGTCCGTTGTCGAAAACTTGATGGAAGCTTTCAAAGCTCATTGGTCGCGCATGTCCATAAAAATGCACTTTTTGTGGTCCCACTTGGACTATTTTCCTGAAAATTGCGGGGATTATAGTGAGGAACAGGGTGAACGATTTCACCAAGATATCAAAATAATGGAAGAGAGGTACCAGGGAAACTGGGATATCAATATGCTGGCGGACTATTGCTGGTGTTTGAAGCGAGACGTGCCCGAAGAAAAACACAGACGGAAAGCCAAAAAAACTTCATTCCTTCCTCAATAAACTTTTTTCCATATTCATTGTATGAATAAAAGTATTTATTCACACAATGTTTTCATTTTTCACGAGTGTTCTTATAATATTACTCGTATCTACAGTGTTTAAGCTAAAAAAATCAATAAATTTGGGGATAAAATTGGACTTATAATAAATGGCCAATAGAGAAAAAACCTGACCTGATTGAGGGAAACCAATGTCATTTTCGAATTCAGCATGGTCGAATTATATAATATGAGTTGAAAAAACCCTCACAGCAGACAAAACAATTTCATATGCATACCAGTGTTATTGGACAGACTCCACTATAGTTTGGCACTGGTTAAGAAGCCAGGCAAGGAAATGGAAACTATTTGTTGCCAATAGAGTGGAGGAAATTCAAGCACACACAGATCCAAAGCAATGAAAGCATTGTCCAGTAAGGTGGAGTGAAAATATCATTTTTGGATTTTTAATTTACTTGAGTGTGGAAAAGTTGCCAATGGGCTTTAGAAACAAGCATGTGAAATTATAATACAGTTGAAGCATTGCTTGATTGACCACCAGCGATTTTAATATATGGCATATTTCATGTTTTAACGATCGCTTTGCCCATCAGGAGTCATCCAAGATGCTGGTCTTTCATCCATGTTTATGCAAATAATTAACAGCTTAGTTTGCTGTAGACTGTGTTATTGCATACTTGAGGTTGACATTTAAGATTACAACATGTGTGGAATGTAAATTAATGGCAATTACAGAGGGTGGCCAAATTATTAGAGCTGATGTGAGTAAGTGAGATAAGAAAGAGTTTAGTTAACCATACATTGATTTAATGCTAGTTTCAGTGATGGTAGTGATTTGGTGCGATAACATATGCAGTCCGTGAGTCAGAGGGGATGGGAGATTGGGAGTGGGGGGAGAGTGAGTAATATGCAAAGCGCGGCTGCTCCGCCAAGCTCAGTGCACATGTGGCAGTGAGAATTGAAGGTTATTTGTGCTGTTATCATCATTTTTTCGTGAAACTTGATATTAAAAGTAAGTTAATTACATATTGATATCTGTTTATAGGTGTTTGACAAGTGAGTGTGACAGTATTAATTTGATATTTCTTTTTCTTGCAGAAATTCTTTAATAGTCTTACATTGCTTACAATTTATAATAATTGTTTTGTTTTTTCAGAATGGAAATTATTACGAGGGAGAAGACGGCATGTGTGATTTTTGGCGCGCCACGCGAGATACCCACAAATGTTCTTCCCACCTACGCTGATGTTATGAAGGCTTACATCCATACAAGACAAGAGCTGACAACGAAGAATAACAAATATCCACCGTTCGCCGAAGTATCAAAAAAAGTTTGCGTTGATGTTGAACTTGTTTGGGAGAAAGCGTCTCTTCCGACCGTGACGCACGGACGAGTGATTGAAACGCTCAGACCGTACAACGAGAAATACAAGAAAATCTTGAAACCATACAAGGCTCGGAAGGACAACGACAACTACAAGCAACAACTTGAACAGTTCAGAGAAGACGCAGATAAACTCTTCGACATTAGCAAATGCAAATGTGTAGATTTCGTCATGAGCTGTAAGTGCGAAAGAGCGGACAAAGTACCACTCAAAGAAAGAAAGTTTCTAGAGGAACAGAGAGGAGCCAGAAAGATGATTATAGGAGGCATCAATTTGGTGGAA
Organism: Bathynomus jamesi; assembly: GCA_023014485.1. Classification (NCBI taxonomy): domain Eukaryota; kingdom Metazoa; phylum Arthropoda; class Malacostraca; order Isopoda; family Cirolanidae; genus Bathynomus; species Bathynomus jamesi. The sequence goes on from JAJOZX010002207.1 coordinate 371,652, forward strand.
ACAACAAAGCTACAGAAGAAAATATCCAGGAAAGTCTGTGAATCGAGAAGACACAGCATTCACCAAGAACAATCGAAGCAGCAATGCAATTCTGGAAGCTACAACGAGGAAGACAAGGACGACGACACCGACAACAGCGACGAAGAATACACCCTATCTAAGTCACACTGTAAACCTGATCTATCGACACTGGAGAGTAAACGTCAAAGAATGACGATGACTGTACGATTACCATGTTTGGCTAAAGCGTGCGATAGAACGGGCGTCTCAGATCGAGCAGCAGCCGTTATTGCCTCATCCGTGCTACAAGACATTGGAATTGTGTCTACAAATGACACCTCCAAAGTCATTGATCGTAGTAAAATTCGCCGAGAAAGAAGTAGAACTCGTCAAGAACTGACAAAACTAGACAGCAGTATGACAGACTTGCCTGGATTGTACTTCGACGGTCGAAAGGATAGAACGATGAAAAATGTACGAGACGCCGCAGGACATGGCCACCGGGACAGAGATACAGAAGAGCAACGTCAGCATTATTTGTGAACCAGGTTCATCGTACTTTGGCCACGTGACGCCGTCAAGTGGATCAAGCAAGGCGATTTCCAAAGTAATCTTTGAATGCTTGGCTGCGCGAAGTGTGGATCTCGACAGTGTGAAAGTCGTCGGATGCGACGGAACCGCTGTCAACACTGGACATAATGGCGGAGTTATTCGGCAGCTTGAGGAATTGCTACAAAAATCGCTGCAATGGCTCGTGTGCTTATTACATGCTAACGAGCTCCCCCTGCGACACCTGTTTCAGCATTTAGATGGAGCAACTACAGGACCTAAGTGCTTCTCAGGACCGATAGGGAAATCTCTCACAGCATGCACGGAACTCCATATAACATCGTATGAACCTATATCTCCATTACAGCCACTGCCGCATGTTGACGTGAAGGACCTGAGCACTGACCAGCAGTACCTGTGGCAGATGTGTCAAGCTGTCAGTGAAGGACACTGTCCCTGTGATCTAGCATTGCGAAAACCGGGACCATTGAACCACTCGCGATGGTTGACAACTGCCAACAGAATCCTCCGCCTCTATGTTGGCCTCGATGCACCATCCAACAACATCAAAACTCTTGTCACATTCATCATCCGGGTCTACGCCCCAACATGGTTCGCCATCAAGACGCAGCCATCATGCAAAGATGGAGCCAAACATCTGCACGGGATGATGGTGAGAACACGGTACCTCAGCTCCTCTCTAAAGAAAGTCGTCGACCCGGTGATTCGGCGAAACGGCTTCTGCGGACACCCCGAGAACGTGCTATTAGCCATGATCACAGATGAGCGACCACATATAAGGGAACTCGGACTCAGAAGAATCATGAAGGCAAGATCACATGTGTCTGCAAACAAAATCCGCAGGTTTCAAGTGCCACCGCTCAACCTCGACGCGACCGAATACCAGGACATGGTCGATTGGCAGACTTTGACCGTGACGGAGCCTCCTGTTACGATGGATATGACGGACAACGAATTGAACGACATGATCTCTGCTCAAATTTCACCAAGTGTCCTCTTCCCTCGCTTCCCTTGTCACACACAGGCGGTGGAAAGATGCGTGAACCTAGTTACCGAAGCTTCAGCCGCTGTGTGTGGCGAGACGTCCCGCCATGGATTTATTCGGGCTCGCGTCGCTTCTCGGCAGCTTATGCCGAAACTTGAGTCTAAACGTGACTATCAATTCTGAATTAACCATGCATGCATAACTCAGACTCTATCGTTAGCATAATAGTGTGCCAAAATAACTAAAAATATATAGTCTGATGTTTACTCGTATTTTAGGTATTTTTGTGTAAAATCGTATATTATTGTAAACTTATAACGTCTGGTGGTCGATCAAAAGATTGTCTGATTTTAATAAACTTTTTTGCATATTGTTCTATTAGTCCATTGGCAACTTTTAAAACCTCAAGTAAGTTAAAATTCACAAAAAAAAAATTTTGGGCCATTTTCACTCCACACTATTGTCCAGGCACCCCAAACCCACCTGACTTACCAACAAGAGGAATTTCAGTGAAAGATCATGCACAGTCAAGTTTATGGTGGAATGGGCTAGAGTGGCTAAAACTTGGAAGTGAAAATTGGCCTTCTAATCAGTCTATTGTAGGAGAATGCCAGGCTGAAGAAGAATGGGTGAGTGAGATGAGAAAATGCACTGCGAACAGTTGTCAAGTTATGCAGCAGGACCCATATTGAGGCTTGAGGACATTAGCAGTCTGAAAAGGTTGTTAAGAGTGACAGCATGAGTATATAGATTTACAGACAACATTAAGAGAGAAACAAGAAGGGAAGGAATTATGACCAGTAAGGAGATTCAGCAAGCCAGGCAATACTGGGTTGTATATGTACAGAAGGAAAAATTTGGTGAAGAGAGAAAATTGCTGACCAGCAGTCCATTACAGGTTTTACCAACACATTCTGCTCTCAAGGGTTTGGATGTGTTTTTGGATCAGGATTTATTGAGAGTAGGAAGTAGACTACGGTGTTCTGGGCTTCCAGTGGAGAAAAGACATCCAATTTTGCTACCTTCCGGGGGGCACTTTGTGGAACTTTTGATCCTGGATACGCATCATAAGTCGTCGCATGCTGGAGTTAGAGAAGTGATAATAGAGATCAGACAACAGTTTTGGATTCCCAAAATTAACCAAGTAGTAAAAAAGGTCTTGCATAGATGTGTGGTTTGCAAGCATTAGAGTGCAAAGTCTTATCATGAAAACGTGGCTCCACTTCCAAGAGAACGGTGTGTCTATACTGCCCCATTTGATGTAGTGGGAGTAGACTTTGCAGGTCCAGTCTATATGTATGCGCAAGGGGAGTCTAACAAAGGTTATATATGCAGTGGCGGATCTACTATGAAACTAATGAAGCTTAAGCTTCAGGGCCCCTAATCCAGGAGGGGCCCTGAAGCAACTTTTTTTTCAATGAGTGAATTTTTTTCAACAAAATCGATGGAGTTTTTTTAAGTGTTTGTTATTAAAATAAGGCTATTTTAGTGATAGAATCATAAGCCAATGGGTTGAAGTACTTAATATTGACCTTAGAATATGCTCTAATACCCATTTCATATGGCCTCAAAATGCCCCTGTAATTGGTCAAATTTCAAAATTTTCTCGGGGGCTTACAGCGCCCGAACCCCACAGCTGTATGGGCTCGCTGAGCTCGCCAGACCTCGTTGCTGGTGGGAAGGGGCTCACTGTATGCCCATTTTCAAGGACACCACCCCACCACCCCGTTCTCCGCCATTTGGGCCTCGAGGTCCTTGCAAGGGCAGCAAGGCCCTTTGAACCTTGTTGGATGTTGCCCTATTGTTGCTGGTTGCGAAGGGGCCCCCATAACAGTTCAAGCTTCAGGGTCCCAAAAATGTAGGTCCGCCACTTTATATATGTCGTTTCACATGTGCTACCACCAGAGCAATCCATTTGGAGTTCGTAAGCAACTTAAGTAGTGATGTATAAGTGTCCATTAAAGAAACTTTTAGCTAATGCTCATTTGAGCAAACTAGAATTCTGCACTGTGTTGTGTGAAGTAGAAGCAATGGTGAACAGCAGACCTATCACCTTTGTTTATAACAGTGTGCAGGATGCAGAGCCATTGACACCAAATCATTTTCTTTGTGGTAAACGATTAACATCAAGCCCCAGTTTGCGAGGATACTTACAGCCTATCCAGAGCAGTCAAGAAGAGTTAACCAGAAGGTTCAAGTACCTTGAAGAGCTACAAGATCAGTTATGGAAGAGGTGACAGATGGAATACTTGCCAGAACTCAATTATTACCCATCAGGCAATGCAAAGGGCTCCAATGCAAATTGTATCAAGGTGAGAGAAGTGGTAATGATTGGGGATTAAAGACCAAGGTAATGCTGGAAGCTTCGCATAATTGAAGAGTTGTTTGTTGGCAAAGACAATTTAGTTAGGTCTGCACTGGTAAAGACTTCAGGAGGAAAATTAAGGAGACCTATACAAAAACTCTATGCTTTAGAAATCAGCAAAAACACGGATAGTCAAGATGAAGCATTTGTGTTGCAGCGTCATGGAGAAGGCTTAGCTAAACTTGCAGAAGGTAATGACAACAATGCCTCTTCGGTGGGGAGTGTTAAAAAATCTAGAAGAGGAAGAGCCATTGTTCTCCCAAGGCGATATGATGACTAAGCTGATTGATGCAGCATTGCTTTTATATATAAAATTAAGGTGGATATATATATCCATCTTATAATTGTAAGGTTAGTGAAAAATTCACTTAATTTAGAGCTAGCATTTTTGGGCTCTTGTGGCATCATTGTTTGGGCACTCTTGTGGCATCATTTTTTGGGGGCACTGGCGCGTCCTTTCTACTCGTTGATTGAATGCGGCACTTACAGGGCGTGGTCTTATAGAGAGCTCTCCTGTAATTCAGTTTGGTTGTTTAGATACAAGATTGTTGATCGTGCAATGGTGCAGGTTCTGTGTTGTTGCAAGATTTAGAAATATGGAAAACTGATGAGTGGGTAGTTGGGAGGTAACGAAAATGGTTCACTGAGTAGGTAGGTAGTTAATCTAACAATTATTAAATTCCTTTTATGTCAATAACTGGGTGGATGAAACCAATTGGTTGCTCACCAGAGTTATTCTCCACACTAGTATTTATATACAGTGTGAGAAGAGCGTGCTCGGTAATAGATATACATTACCGATCAACCAACCGAGGAAAAAAACCAAGACCACGCTGGTGGAAAAAGCCCCGAAAAAAAGGAAGACAAGAGAGAACGAAAACGAGGAACGGGGCGAGAGGACGGAACGAGAGAAGGGGGAAGAACAGACAACGAAAAAAGGTCCCCACCAGCAAGTACGCTCTTAACAATTAAACAAGACAGGAAAAGGGACTCTCTAATAACTAGCAGTAAGTGACTAATTGTGTTTTAACCCAGTCTAAAGTAAACTCATTAAATTAAGCTCGGTCAGACAAATTAGGCCTACATTGTGGCCTAAGACCTAGTATCAACTCATAGCTTAACAAAGGTGAAGGTAGATTGCCCCAACCTAATTTGGTGAGGAATCCTACTGTGGACCTCAATTTATCTGCCCGCTGTGGACCATTTCCGGAATCTCTAGGCTGACCCCTACAAGGCTAGACTTAATCTACTCTATAGTTAGACTGGAGATATAAGGGGTGGGTTAATTGTGGACCAATTCATACAGAGCATTTTTCACACTGGTGGCCCTTGTGGGGAGAATTTGCAAACCTTAACCTTACTTAACAAAAATTGCAGAATTAGGCTAAATGGTCTAGCCTACGCCTAACCTAATCAAGCCTAATTAGGTCTACAACCTAGGGCCTAACTAGGAAACATTTACATTTAAGGAGTCTCATTCTCTTATAAGCTTAGACCTGAGTGACACATAAGTACTTGGGGGGGATTAAACCAAATTTAAAACTTGACTGTTTTGTCTGTGCTCTCTCTTCTCTGGTAATTTCTTCTTGTCCTCTATTTCATTACGATCCCCAGTTAAACAATTTTGACTTAAACATGGACAGTGAGGAATTGAAAAAGTTAAAAAAGAAAAGGGGGGGAAAGTTGGGTGCTGTTACAAAGGCCGTGAACACTTTTAACAATATTACACAACCAGGTAAGGAAGATTTAGAGTGCGTAATTCTTAAATTGGAAACTAAAAAGAAGGAAATGATAGCCATTGATGAGAGTATTTCAGAGTTAGTTGAATCCGAAATGGCTGAAGAACAATTGATAGACCTTTACGCTGATAATGATGTTCAGGTAATCTCAATTGAACAGCAAATAAGGAGACTACAGTCTCGTTTGACTGACTTCACACCACATAAACCTACTTCTGATTTTAATCAAAGGAGAGCTAACTTTCAACCAAATTTAAGTGGCATGCCAAATCCTGAGTCACAAGAATTTAGGGCTACGTTACCCACTTTGCTAGTACCAACATTTGAAGGGGACACGGTACAATTCCCATCTTTCATTGAGAAATTTGAGAGTTTAATAGGTAATAAACCTTATATTTCAACTGCTGATAAGTTTAGCTACTTAACTAGTTTCCTTAAAGGCCCAGCCTATAACCTGATAGCCTATTTACCAGCCGTAGGGAATTCATATGAAGTAGCTATTGATCTCTTAAAACGTAATTACATTAATAAAGATGAGATTGTATTTGAATTATCTCAACAAATTATTGATTTTGCACCCATAAAAGATAACCATAGTGATATGGAAAAATTTTATTCAAAATTAGAAGCTATTATAGGATAGATGTTAAAGCTTCATCTTGGATTATACAAGGCATAATTCTTAGGTGCCTTCCTTTGAGGGTTAAAGATGTTTTAGTTCTAAAGAGAGGAGAAAATTATCCTACTCTTGAAAATATCAGAAAACACTTTCCAACTCTCCTAACTAATTACAAATTGAGAAATATTCCAACACAAAATAAGACCCAGACTATGGATAAACCAAAGACTGTTCCCAGAGACCAACTAGCTACAGCCAAACAGACAAAACTTGATACTGTAGAATCAAATGTGACCGACTGTAATACACGAACACCTACATTACAGAACTTTAATGTAACTGCTGCCTCAACTTACACACTACATTGCAAATTTTGTGCAAGTGATGAACACAGTAGTACTGGGTGTGACAAATATTCAGATTTTAACTCAAGAGCTAAAAGATGTGAACAGTTGAACCTATGTAAAAAGTGTACTGGCCAGGGACATTATAAGAAAGACTGTAAATCTAGGTTAAGATATAAGTGTAAGTTTTGTAAAAGTTTACGACATGTCTCATCAATGTGTGATTCACCAAAGTGTCCAAACTATAGTACTCAAACACAAAAGATACCTCCACCAAACAAAGGTAATCAAGAAAATGCCACTTTCATGGGACATTCTGTTTGTTCAAACAACGTAACAAGAAACACTGAGATTCTTTTACCAACTATTACTTTGAACTTAGTGAATAGTGAGGGTAGCACCACTCCAGTGAGATGTCTTATAGACTGTTGTTCTCAACAAACATTTGTTTCGCAAAATGTAGTTAATAAATTGGGTTTGACACCAAACCCGAATGAACAAAAACTCAATATTGCATCCTTTGTTAAGGATAACTCGGACAAAAATAGCTATAAGACAATTGACCTGGAACTACATTTAGAAAATAAATTAGAGAAAATTGAAGCAGTTATTATTTCTAAAGTAGGACAAAACAAACTGGTTATACCCAAACTAGAACAAACAATAAATCATTTGGGAAAACACTACAAAATAGCTGATAGTCATATCACAAACAACACAGTAGCTAACATTGAAATGTTAATAGGGGCAGATTATATTAATCTTATTCATAAGGGCATAGTAAAGATAGGTAATGGTATAGCTTATCAGACTATATCAGGGATAGCCCCTTTGGGTGACCTATCCAAATACAACCTAGACCTAAACCAAAATAGTTCATGACTAACAAATACTATGTGCCTCAACTCAGTCCTACATAACACCTGTAAGAATAGCAACACTTTGAATAATATTATCTCAACTGAGAACATTAATTCATCACTATCAAATGAAACTCTGGATGAGGCAATTCAAACTTTATGGTTGCTAGAATCTGTGGGTATACATGACACAAATCAAACTTCAGAAGATCAGTTAATGGTAGAAAGATTTGAAGACACCATTCAGTGCAAAGACAATAGTTATTTTGTTGAGTTACCTTGGAAAATAATTGTCCAACTTTAAGAGATAATCTCAAAGTAGCTAAAGGACATTTATATAAAGTAATGAAAAAACTCAAACAAGATAATAATATTCAAAAGTACAGTGATGTCTTCAAAGAACAGCTACAGAAAGGCTTCATTGAAGAAGTAACAAATAACCCTTTTAAAAAGATGGTTGTCATTATTTAACCCACAGGGGGGTTTATCGACAAGATGCCCCAACAACAAAACTCAGAGTAGTATATAACTGTAGCCTCAAAGACAGTGATAAACACAGTTTGAATGATTGCCTGATTGAGGGTCCTAATCTCATTTCTGACCTTGTGAAGATCTTACTGAGGTTCAGGTTAGATAAATATGCCGTACAAAGTGACATTTCAAAGGCATTTTTGAGAACAAATCTTAAAAATGAATATGATAAGAACCAACTTAGGTTCTTATGGTTCAAGGATCCATTTGATTTGAATAAAGGGTTCATAACCTATAGATTTAATGTTGTGTTGTTTGGAGCCAATTGCTCACCTAGCCTATTAGCATTGACAATTAGACATCATTTGAACCAGTTTAATAACTCTTTAACATTGAACATCCTCAAGGAACATTTTTACGTCGACAATCTAATAGGCTCAACAACAACAAAATCTGAATTATCTGAAGTCTATGAACACACTCAGAACATTATGCAACAAGGTAACTTTGAACTTAGAGAGTGGATTTCAAATGATGAGGATTTAAACAAAAGGATTTTAAAGGATAATAATGGTCTTACTGAGCCATCAGACAGAGTTAAAACTTTAGGTATGAACTGGTATTTGGATGCAACTTCTAACAGTCATGATTCAATCTGTACTAAAGGTTTTAAACTTGATGAGGAAGCAAATACTAAAAGACAAATATTATCAGAGGCTTCCAAAATTTTTGATCCCATTGGTCTATTCCTGCCTTCAACAATAAAATCAAAGATTCTCCTCCAAGAAGTTTGGAGGACAAATGTTGGGTGGGATGATCCAATAACAAATGAAGATCAAAAATCTTGGAAGAAGTTAGCTGCTGATTTAACAAAAGTGCAGAACATTAAAATTCAAAGGTGCTGTGGGTTTAGGGATAAGCCCCAGAGACTTCATGTGTTTGCTGATGCAAGCACAAAAGCTTATGGGTGCTGTGCGTATCTTGTAAGTCCTACAGAAAGTCATCTAATTTATGCAAAAGGGAAAGTTGCACCTCTCAAACCTACCCGAACCATACCTCAATTGGAACTATTGGCTGCTGCATTAGCCATTAAAACCACTTCATTGCTTAAGGATGCTTACCATGATGTGAACATAACTGATATCCACATCTGGCTTGACAGTCAGATTTGTCTTGCCTGGATACGGAATGATAGCATTAATAGTAAGAATATCTTTGTAAGAAATAGGCTAAAAGAAATAGCTGAAGCTAATGAAAGCCTACAAGTAAACTTTCACTATGTTCCAACTAAACAAAATCCAGCAGACTTTCTGACCAGAGGTTTATCCTACAAGTTGTTGAAGTCAAACAAAACTTGGTTCATGGGACCTAAGTGGCTCTGTAATACAGACCAATGGCCTGTGGAACAAGTTAACTTCACATTAAATTTAATCTTTTCAAATGAAAAGGTTGAACCAATCACTAATTATGAAATTTATTCTGATTTCAACAAACTTGTCAGAGTCACAGCCTACTGTTTGAGGTTTGCTCACAACTGTTTAACTACAATAAACAAACAGCGAAATAAAAACAATCATAATTATACCGAAGTTGCAACCAAGTACTGGATAGGGTATGCACAACAAAAGGAGTACAATAAAGAGTTAGAATTCTTGACTAATGGGAAACAAACAAAAGAACCTGTACCATCAGTAGTTGTGCATCTAAATTTGTTCAGAGACGAGGAAGGCCTTCTAAGGTGTAAAGGGAGATTAGACAAATCAAAACTGTCATACAAAAGCAAACATCCAATCCTTTTACCTAGATTTAGCTATTTGACTACATTAATCATCAGACAAACACACAATGATGTACATCATATGGGGGTACCACAGACACTAACTACATTAAGAAAAACTTATTGGATACCCAATGGAAGGATCACTGTTAAAACAGTCCTGAGTGAGTGTGTCACATGTAGGCGTATTCATGCTAGGCCCTATAGGAAACCAAATCCTCCTGCTTTGCCAGAAGAGAGAGTTACTCTCAACAGACCCTTCGAGACTGTAGGCATTGACTATACAGGAGCAGTGACTGTAGGGGTGGTTGACACTGAACAAAAAATGTACATTGTACTGTTTACATGTTCTGGCTCACGAGCTGTTTATCTGGATGTTGTGGAGGACCTTACAGCAGAATCTTTTGTTGCTGTCTTTAAGAGATTCTGTGCACGACATTCAGTACCCAAGACAGTTTGGACTGACAATGCTACATATTTCAAGGCTGGTGAACAAGTCATCAACGACTTGTTAAGCAACGAACTCTCACAATTATATATACAAAATTCAAACATAAAGTGGAAGTATATTCCAGTTGCCTCTCCTTGGTATGGTTCTATCTGGGAGAGGAATATACAAACAGTAAAGAATTGCTTGAAGAAAGCAATTGGTAAAAAACAAATACACTTATTTGAGTTGCTCACTCTCCTGGCTGAGATTGAGAACATCATCAACAATAGACCACTCACTTATGTGAGTGACAACATTAATGACCCGGAACCATTAACTCCAAATCATTTGATTCGGGGAGAACAAGTTAGTCTCCTGCCGGACTACAATATAGACTCTTCAGAAGACCCAAACTGGACTCAACGACACGATGAACTCCAGACTAAGTTACAACACTTAACTAGAGTTAAAGCTCATTTTAAAACAGTGGAAAACTGAGTACTTGATGGGTCTAAGGGAGAGACATAAACAAATGACTAAGAAGGATTGGTCTGACACAATTAAGGTAGGGGACCTTGTTCTCATACATGACAGTACTCCAAGACAATACTGGCCTCTGGCTAGAGTTTTAGAACTCAGACCAGGGGCAGACGGGGTAACAAGAGTGGCCAAATTAAGGACTTCAACGGGTGACACAACAAGAGACATTTCTCTTTTGTACCCTTTAGAGTCTGGACCCAAAACAATGGACTTTGGAGAACCTTCTCCACTGACAGTAACAACTGGAGACACTGAACTTCCAGTAACTATTCCTTTGACAGTAGGAGTGGTAACGCATCCTACTACAACATTCACAGACACAAGACCTCAGCGACAAACAGCATTAAAGGCGCGACTAGTTTTACAACAAAAAATAGATGCTGGGGAATTGTAATTTTATCTTCTAACTTTCACTTTTTCTTTTCTTATGGTAAAGACCATAGACAGTTTCATCCTATGGATGTATATTTTCTCTTCTAATTAAGTGCTACATCTTCTCCATGAGAAGGTGAGTATAAGCACTGTTAATCAGATTAACAGGCATTTACAGTCAAATAGTTAGCTAGTCTACACTCAGACATAAAAATTGGTGACAATGACATCAAAATTTTTATCTCCCGGGGCCCCCAGTATATGGAAAACTGATGAGTGGGTAGTTGGGAGGTAACGAAAATGGTTCACTGAGTAGGTAGGTAGTTAATCTAACAATTATTAAATTCCTTTTATGTCAATAACTGGGTGGATGAAACCAATTGGTTGCTCACCAGAGTTATTCTCCACACTAGTATTTATATACTGTGTGAGAAGAGCGTGCTCGGTAATAGATATACATTACCGATCAACCAACCGAGGAAAAAAACCAAGACCACGCTGGTGGAAAAAGCCCCGAAAAAAAGGAAGACAAGAGAGAACAAAAACGAGGAACGGGGCGAGAGGACGGAACGAGAGAAGGGGGAAGAACAGACAACGAAAAAAGATCCCCACCAGCAAGTACGCTCTTAACAATTAAACAAGACAGGAAAAGGGACTCTCTAATAACTAGCAGTAAGTGACTAATTGTGTTTTAACCCAGTCTAAAGTAAACTCATTAAATTAAGCTCGGTCAGACAAATTAGGCCTACATTGTGGCCTAAGACCTAGTATCAACTCATAGCTTAACAAAGGTGAAGGTAGATTGCCCTAACCTAATTTGGTGAGGAATCCTACTGTGGACCTCAATTTATCTGCCCGCTCTGGACCATTTCCGGAATCTCTAGGCTGACTTCTACAAGGCTAGACTTAATCTACTCTATAGTTAGACTGGAGATATAAGGGGTGGGTTAATTGTGGACCAATTCATACAGAGCAGTTTCACAGAAAGAAGACCATAAATAGTGCCCCTTTTGTTTTTTATCTTAATTTTATGCAACTGTGGCCTAAGGTAGGCCCATATCAAGTCAGCAACCCTGAGGTAGGACCTAATAGGACCTCCAAGTCCGTAAGTTTTAGTATAGCTTAACTTGGGCTGTAGGTTGAACTGGCCCTTCAGAGCTTGGTCGTTCAGGGCTCAGCTGGGATTCTGAACCCAATAAAATAAAAAATAACACTGCCCATGAGTACAGTTTGGTTTAAATTTCAAATAACAAACGAGGGATAGCTTTAATTCACTGATAGAAGTTTGACTGTCATTACTTTCGCATTTGATTAAACGTGGTTATTTCAGTACGCGATAGTGTGACACCAACGTTCAAATTTAATTTGTAATTCTCTAATTCTAATTGAAATAAAGATACTTGAATTTAATACAGCAGCTTCCTAAGGTCGAATTTTGAGTGCTTATAATGTGTGATTTCACGAAAATAATAGAAAACATTTCGGTAATCCTTTACAATATGGTTCCAAATTATTTAAAAAAATTAACGAGTTTAACATTTATTAAATGTGTGTTAAATTTGTTAAGTCGTGATATTTTCGTTAGTTTTAACGAAAATATCACGACTTAACCTAACCAATCGTCAAGGGCGTATAGTTGACCTAACCGGGCATGATTGGTTAGGTATATCAAAGTTATTTTTTATATACTGCATGCGAAAAATGCTCTGTATGAATTGGTCCACAATTAACCCACCCCTTATATCTCCAGTCTAACTATAGAGTAGATCAAGTCTAGCCTAGAGGGGTCAGCCTAGAGATTCCGGAAATGGTCCAGAGCGGGCAGATAAATTGAGGTCCACAGTAGGATTCCTCACCAAATTAGGTTAGGGCAATCTACCTTCACCTTTGTTAAGCTATGAGTTGATGCTGGGTCTTAGGCCACAATGTAGGCCTAACTTGTCTGACCCAGCTTAATTTAATGTGATTAAATTGCTGGGTTAAAAACTCAATTAGTCACTTACTGTAGTTATTGGAGTCTCTGTTCTCCGGTTGTGTAATTGTCGAGAGCGTACTTGCTGGTGGGGATCTTTTTCGGTCTGTTCTCGTCCCTTCACCGTTGCCTTGGTTTTTCCTCGGTTGGTTGAGCAGTAATGTATCTCCATTACCGAGCACGCTCTTCTCACACAGTATATAAATACTAGTGTGGAGAATAACTCTGGTGAGCAACCAATTGGTTTCATCCCCCAGTTATTGACATAAAAGGAATTTAATAATTGTTAGATTAACTACCTACCTACTCAGTGAACCATTTTCGTTACCTCCCAACTACCCACTCATCAGTTTTCCCATATACTGGGGCCCCGGGAGATAAAAATTTTGGTGTCATTGTCACCAATTTTTATGTCTGAGTGTAGACTAGCTAACTATTTACTGTAAATGCCTGTTAATCTGATTAACAGTGCCTATCCTCACCTTCTCATGGAGAAGGTGTAGCATTTAATTAGAAGAGAAAATATACATCCATAGGATGAAACTGTCTATGGTCTTTACCATAAGAAAAGAAAAAATGAAAGTTAGAAGATAAAATTACAATTCCCCAGCATCTATTTTTTGTTGTAAAAATAGTCGCGCCTTTAATGCTGTTTGTCGCTGAGGTCTTGTGTCTGTCAATGTTGTAGTAGGATGCGTTACCACTCCTACTGTCAAAGGAATAGTTACTGGAAGTTCAGTGTCTCCAGTTGTTACTGTCAGTGGAGAAGGTTCTCCAAAGTCCATTGTTTTGGGTCCAGACTCTAAATGGTACAAAAGAGAAATGTCTCTTGTTGTGTCACCCGTTGAAGTCCTTAATTTGACCACTCTTGTTACCCCGTCTGCCCCTGGTCTGAGTTCTGAAACTCTAGCCAGAGGCCAGTATTGTCTTGGAGTACTGTCATGTATGAGAACAAGGTCCCTACCTTAATTGTGTCAGACCAATCCTTCTTAGTCATTTGTTTATGTCTCTCCCTTAGACCCATCAAGTACTCAGTTTTCCACTGTTTAATGAAATGAGCTTTAACTCTAGTTAAATGTTGTAACTTAGTCTGGAGTTCATTATGTCGTTGAGTCCAGTTTGGGTCTTCTGAAGAGTCTATATTGTAGTCCGGCAGGAGACTAACTTGTTCTCCCCTAATCAAATGATTTGGAGTTAATGGTTCCGGGTCATTAATGTTGTCACTCACATAAGTGAGTGGTCTATTGTTAATGATGTTCTCAATCTCAGCCAGGAGAGTGAGTAACCAAATAAGTGTATCTGTTTTTTGCCAATTGCTTTCTTCAAGCAATTCTTTACTGTTTGTATATTCCTCTCCCAGATAGAACCATACCAAGGAGAGGCAACTGGAATATACTTCCACTTTATGTTTGAATTTTGTATATATAATTGTGTGATTTCATTGCTTAACAAGTCGTGGATGACTTGTTCACCAGCTTGAAATATGTAGCATTGTCAGTCCAAACTGTCTTTGGTACTGAATGTCGTGCACAGAATCTCTTAAAGACAGCAACAAAAGATTCTGCTGTAAGGTCCTCCACAACATCCAATAAACAGCTCGTGAGGCAGCACATGTAAACAGTACAATGTACATTTTTTGTTCAGTGTCACCACCCCTACAGTCAATGCTCCTGTATAGTCAATGCCTACAGTCTCAAAGGGTCTGTTGAGAGTAACTCTCTCCTCTGGCAAAGCAGGAGGATTTGGTTTCCTATAGGGCCTAGCATGAATACGCCTACATGTGACAGACTCACTCAGGACTGTTTTAACAGTGATCCTTCCCTTGGGTATCCATAAGTTTTTCTTAATGTAGTTAGTGTCTGTGGTACCCCCATATGATATACATCATTGTGTGTTTTTTCTGATGATTAATGTTGTCAAATAGCTAAATCTAGGTAAAAGGATTGGATGTTTGCTTTTGTATGACAGTTTTGATTTGTCTAATCTCCCTTTACACCTTAGAAGGCCTTCCTCATCTCTGAACAAGTTTAGATCCACAACTACTGATGGTACAGGTTCTTTTGTTTGTTTCCCATTAGTTAAGAATTCTAACTCTTTATTGTACTCTTTTTGTGTGTGCATGGCCTATCCAGTATTTGGTTGCAACTTCTGTATAATTATGATTGTTTTTATTTAGCTGTTTGTTAATTGTGGTTAAACAGTTGTGAGCAAACCTCAAACAGTAGGCTGTACCCTGACAAGTTTGTTGAAATCAGAATAAATTTCATAATTAGTGATTGGTTCAACCTTTTCATTTGAAAAGATTAAATTTAATGTCAAGTTAACTTGTTCCACAGGCCATTGGTCTGTATTACAGAGCCACTTAGGTCCCATAAACCAAGTTTTGTTTGACTTCAACAACTTGTAGGATAAACCTCTGGTCAGAAAGTCTGCTGGATTTTGTTTAGTTGGAACATAGTGAAAGTTTACTTGTAGGCTTTCATTAGCTTCAGCTATTTCTTTTAGCCTATTTCTTACAAAGATATTCTTACTATTAATGCTATCATTCCGTATCCAGGCAAGACAAATCTGACTGTCAAGCCAGATGTGGATATCAGTTATGTTCACATCATGGTAAGCATCCTTAAGCAATGAAATGGTTTTAATGGCTAATGTAGCAGCCAATAGTTCCAATTGAGGTATGGTTCGGGTAGGTTTGAGAGGTGCAACTTTCCCTTTTGCATAAATTAGATGACTTTCTGTAGGGCTTACAAGATACGCACAGCACCCATAAGCTTGTGTGCTTGCATCAGCAAACACATGAAGTCTCTGGGGCTTATCCCTAAACCCACAGCACCTTTGAATTTTAATGTTCTGCACTTTTGTTAAATCAGCAGCTAACTTCTTCCAAGATTTTTGATTTTCATTTGTTATTGGATCATCCCACCCAACATTTGTCCTCCAAATTTCTTGGAGGAGAATCTTTGATTTTATTGTTGAAGGCAGGAATAGACCCATAGGATCAAAAATTTTGGAAGCCTCTGATAATATTTGTCTTTTAGTATTTGCTTCCTCATCAAGTTTAAAACCTTTAGTACAGATTGAATCATGACTGTTAGAAGTTGCATCCAAATACCAGTTCATACCTAAAGTTTTAACTCTGTCTGATGGCTCAGTAAGACCATTATTATCCTTTAAAATCTTTTGTTTAAATCCTCATCATTTGAAATCCACTCTCTAAGTTCAAAGTTACCTTGTTGCATAATGTTTGAGAGTGTTCATAGACTTCAGATAATTCAGATTTTGTTGTTGTTGAGCCTATTAGATTGTCTACGTAAAAATGTTCCTTAAGGAAGTTCAATGTTAAAGAGTTATTAAACTGGTTCAAATGATGTCCAATTGTCAATGCTAATAGGCTAGGTGAGCAATTGGCTCCAAACAACACAACATTAAATCTATAGGTTATGAACCCTTTATTCAAATCAAATGGATCCTTGAACCATAAGAACCTAAGTTGGTTCTTATCATATTCATTTTTAAGATTTATTCTCAAAAATGCCTTTGAAATGTCACTTTGTACGGCATATTTGTCTAACCTGAACCTCAGTAAGATCTTCACAAGGTCAGAAATGAGATTAGGACCCTCAATCAGGCAATCATTCAAACTGTGTTTATCACTGTCTTTGAGGCTACAGTTATATACTACTCTGAGTTTTGTTGTTGGGGCATCTTGTCGATAAACCCCCCTGTGGGTTAAATAATGACAACCATCTTTTTTAAAAGGGTTATTTGTTACTTCTTCAATGAAGCCTTTCTGTAGCTGTTCTTTGAAGACATCACTGTACTTTTGAATATTATTATCTTGTTTGAGTTTTTTCATTACTTTATATAAATGTCCTTTAGCTACTTTGAGATTGTCTCTTAAAGTTGGACAATTTATTTTCCAAGGTAACTCAACAAAATAACTATTGTCTTTGCACTGAATGGTGTCTTCAAATCTTTCTACCATTAACTGATCTTCTGAGTTTGATTTGTGTCATGTATACCCACAGATTCTAGCAACCATAAAGTTTGAATTGCCTCATCCAAAGTTTCATTTGATAATGATGAATTAATGTTCTCAGTTGAGATAATATTATTCAAAGTGTTGCTATTCTTACAGGTGTTATGTAGGACTGAGTTGAGGCACATAGTATTTTGTTGGTCATGAACTGTTTTGGTTTAGGTCTAGGTTGTATTTTGATAGGTCACCCAAAGGGGCTATCCCTGATGGAGTCTGAATAGCTATACCATTACTTATCTCTACATGCCCTTATGAATAAGATTAATATAATCTGCCCTATTAGCATTTCAATGTTAGCTACTGTTTGTTAGTGATATGTCTATCAGCTATTTTGTCGTGTTTTCCCAAATGATTTATGGTTTGTTCTAGTTTGGGTATAACCAGTTTGTTTTGTCCTACTTAGAAATAATAACCTGCTTCAATTTTCTCTAATTTACTTTCTAAATGTAGTTCCAGGTCAATTGTCTTATAGCTATTTTTGTCTCGAGTTATCCTTAACAAAGGATGCAATATTGAGGTTTTGTTCATTCGGCTTGGTGTCAAACCCATTTATTAACTACATTTTGTGAAACAAATGTTTGTTGAGAACAACAGTCTATAAGACATCTCACTGGAGTGGTGCTACCCTCACTATTCACTAAGTCCAAAGTAATAGTTGGTAAAAGAATCTCAGTTGTTCTTGTTACATTGTTTGAACAAAACAGAATGTCCCATGAAAGTGGCATTTTCTTTGTTACCTTTGTTTTGGGGGAGGTATCTTTTGAGTTTGAGTACTATTGTTTGGACACTTTGGTGAATCACACATTGATGAGACATGTCGTAAACTTTTACAAACTTACACTTGAATCTTAAACTAGATTTACAGTCTTTCTTATAATGTCCCTGGCCGGTACACTTTTTACACAGGTTCAACTGTTCACATCTTTTAGCTCTTTGGTTAAAGTCTGAATATTTGTCACACCCAGTACTACTGTGTTCATTACTTGCACAAAATTTGCAATGTGGTGTGTAAGTTGAGGCAGCAGTTACATTAAAGTTCTGTAATGTAGGTGTTCGTGTATTATGGTTGGTCACATTTGATTCTACAGTATCAAGTTTTGTCTGTTGGCTGTAGCTAGTTGGTCTCTGGAACAGTCTTTGGTTTATCCATAGTCTGGGTCTTATGTGTTGGAAAATCTCTCAATTTGTAATTAGTTAGGATATTGGGGAAGTGTTTTCTTATATCTTCCAGATTAGGATAATTTTCTCCCGTCTTTAGAATTAAAATATCTTTAACCCTCAAGGAAGGCACCTAAGTACTATGCCTTGTATAATCCAAGATGAAGCTTTAATATCTATCTCATTGCTAACCAGTTGTCCTATAATAGCTTCTAATTTTGTATAAAAATTTTCCATATCACTATGGTTATCTTTTATGGGTGCAAATTCAAAAATTTGTTGAGATAATTCATATACAATCTCATCTTTATTAATGTAATTACGTTTTAAGAGATCAATAGCTACTTCATATGAATTCCTACGGCTGGTAAATAGGCTATCAGGTTATAGGCTGGGCCTTTAAGGGAACTAGTTAAGTAACTAAACTTTTCAACAGTTGAAATATAAGGTTTATTACCTATTAAATTCTCAAATTTGTCAATGAAAGATGGGAATTGTACCGTGTCCCCTTCAAATGTTGGTACTAGCAAAATGGGTAACTGAGCCCTCAATTCTTGTGACTCAGGATTTAGCATGCCACTTAAATTTTGTTGAAGGTTAGCTCTACTTTGATTAAAATCAGAATTAGGTTTTTTTTGGTGTTAAGTCAGTCAAACGAGACCGTAGTCTCCTTATTTGCTGTTCAATTGAGATTACCTGATCATCATCATCAGCGTAAAGGTCTATCAATTGTTCTTCAGCCATTTCGGATTCAACTAACTCTGAAATACTCTCATAATGGCTATTATTTCCTTCTTTTTAGTTTCCAATTTAAGAATTACACTCTCTAAATTTCCTTACCTGGTTGTGTAATATTGTTAAAAGTGTTCACAGCCTTTGTAACAGCTCCCAACTTTGCCCCCCTTTTCTTTTTTAACTTTTTCAATTCCGCACTGTCCATGTCTAAGTCAAAATTGTTTAACTGGGATCGTAATGAAATAGAGGACAAGAAGAAATTACCAGAGAAGAGAGAGCACAGACAAAACAGTCAAGTTCAAATTTGGTTTAATCCCCCCCAAGTACTTATGTCACTCAGGTCTAAGCTTATAAGAGAATGAGACTCCTTAAATGTAAATGTTTCCTAGTTAGGCCCTAGGTTGTAGACCTAATTAGGCTTGATTAGGTTAGGCTTAGGCTTAGGCTTAAGCTAGACCATTAGCCTAATTCTGCAATTTTTTGTTAAGTAAGGTTAGGGTTTGTAAATTCCCCACACACGGACCACCAATGCGAAAAATGCTCTGTATGAATTGGTCCACAATTAACCCACCCCTTATATCTCCAGTCTAACTATAGAGTAGATCAAGTCTAGCCTAGAGGGGTCAGCCTAGAGATTCCGGAAATGGTCCAGAGCGGGCAGATAAATTGAGGTCCACAGTAGGATTCCTCACCAAATTAGGTTAGGGCAATCTACCTTCACCTTTGTTAAGCTATGAGTTGATGCTGGGTCTTAGGCCACAATGTAGGCCTAACTTGTCTGACCCAGCTTAATTTAATGTGATTAAATTGCTGGGTTAAAAACTCAATTAGTCACTTACTGTTAGTTATTGGAGTCTCTGTTCTCCGGTTGTGTAATTGTCGAGAGCGTACTTGCTGGTGGGGATCTTTTTCGTAGTCTGTTCTCGTCCCTTCACCGTTGCCTTGGTTTTTTCCTCGGTTGGTTGAGCAGTAATGTATCTCCATTACCGAGCACGCTCTTCTCACACAGTATATAAATACTAGTGTGGAGAATAACTCTGGTGAGCAACCAATTGGTTTCATCCACCCAGTTATTGACATAAAAGGAATTTAATAATTGTTAGATTAACTACCTACCTACTCAGTGAACCATTTTCGTTACCTCCCAACTACCCACTCATCAGTTTTCCATACTGCATTTATATATATATATATCGAAACCTACGTAAAAATTATTGAATGCCTGGATAGGTCAACTGTACGCCCTTGACGATTGGTTAGGTTAAGTCGTGATATTTTCGTTAAAACTAACGAAAATATCACGAATTAACGAATTTAACACCCATTTAATAAATGTTAAACTTGTTAATTTTTTTTTTTTAAATAATTTCAACGGTATTGTAAAGGATTACCAACATTTCATTCTTACAACCATCTTTCAACTGATTTCTGAAATTTTATTTGGAAAATTAAGATAGTGTCTGAGTTAAAATTTTGGTTTCCTTTAAATTAACTACTGCAGAGAAAACGACTAGGTTTATTTATTTAACTGGGTAACATTTATAAAGATACTGATACGGTATGCATATTTTGACTTTTTTTTTAATTGGTTCTTCAAATGTTAAATCTGCAACCCTTGCAACTCAAATATCAGTGAAAACAATTTTGGGGAACTGATATAGCGCCTATTTAGAACAAAAATGTACAATGAACCACTCAAAAATATTCACTTTTCAGTTATTGTAGTTCATATAGGGTAAGAATTTAAATATATGTACAATGATAATTAAAGTTTTATTAGCAGGATATAAATCCCATACAACAGTTCAATCAGTGTTCTTGAAGGTAATAAACTATACGATAAATCAAACAATAATAAATTATATAACTAAAAATCAGGACTAAAAGAGAAATAAAAATAAGATACGTACTGAAACAAGTCATATTAAAAAGTACCCAACACTAAAACTACAATAAAAAATAATAAAAAAATACACTAGTGAAAATACCAATATGTGTATACAGTAATAATGATAATGATAATGTTTACTGGAAGGAGAGAAATCCCATAAAAAAAGGTAGAATATGCATCACAATACAGCTAATTAAACAATAGATTAAAAAACAAAAACGGACTGCGGTAATAAAGAAATAACAATAATACACATAATGAAAGGAGAAATAATAAAATTAGTAATAACAGCTTCCCAAAGGTAGTACTAAAAAATAAAAAGTACGTGTAATGGAAAAGCAATTGCAGGAGTTAAGTGGAGCTATAGATAAATATTTTCATACCAAGAGGTTCACATTTCAGAAGACATAAAGCATGGCTGATGAATAGCTGGGGACAGTTGGATTGTCTGAGTTTTTAATTCTTTGCATTAGAGTGACCCAGGGGTCCCCAACCTGTGCCGAAGAGCACATTCAAGACTACCGGTAGTGCGGCGGGCACCATTTACTTTTTCAAGGCAAATTTATAGTTGGACTTAATAATGAACATAATACACAAAAAAAACATTTAATTCGTATGTAAAATAATGAATATAATGCACAAAAAAAACATTTAATTCCTATGTAAAATAATGAACATAATACACAAAAAAACATTTAATTCTTATGTAAAATAATGAACATAATACACAAAAAAAAACAAGGATGGGCTAACTAAGAATCTTAGAAAAATTATCAAAACGATAACTTAATTTATTTATAAAGAAATAATTATTTTCAAATAAATGAGCATCTGTTTCTGTAATTAACTACTAAAATTTCATAAAATGTTAAGTATGTTACATATTTTAAATATTTAGGAACTAAATATTTAAAATATGTAACATACTTAACATTTTATTAAAAATTTAAATAAAAACTTATCAATCGTAGTCAGTCAGTGGCGGGCACACGCAAAAGGGTCGGCGGGCACCATGGTGCTCGCGGGCACAGGGTTGGGGATCCCTGCATTAGACTGTATTGAACATGTCTGTTACCTCAGGGAGACTCGAAACATTGCGGTCAGAGAACATTTGAGGGACTGAGTACATTGGAAGTAACTTTTGTAGCAGTTTAAAGGATCTGTTGAAAGGAAATTGAGGGTTCTGCAAGAATTTTTTTAATAATTAACCCAGAGTTGCTGTCCATAAATATTAATGAAAAAAGTATGAAAAAGAGTGTCTTTAGTTTCACTTGTAGAGAATTTGAAGTTCCTTATAATCATGTTTGCCTTAGCAAAGTAACTTCGATATTGCATCCTTATGTGTGAATTGTCACTCAAGTAGCTGGTGATAAAAGTTCCTTTTGGTTTGTTCAGGCGGGAGATAGTGAGAAATCTCTACAGGGTGCGTGCGCGCATACTATAGATACGCTAGTAATTTAATTAGTTAATAGCATGGCACTCCCATCAAGTACTTGCAGTCGGTGCGAAGGGAAGTTTTCTGCTTACGCGTTTAATTTAGCTAATAAGAATGATCAATTAATTTGCAGGTGGTGCTCGAACATGGATTTGTTAAAGAACAAGCTACAGCGTGAGAGTGAGGCCAGAGTGAAGCTTCAAGAAAGGGTGATGCTCCTGACGGCAAAATTAGAAACCATTGGGCCTTCTGAGAGGAGTTACTCTTCAGTCGCGGGCTCTCCTGCCTCAATTTCTACTAATGGTATAAATAATTCTAACAGCCCTATCTCTTCCCCTAGTTCCCGACTCTTCGTTCAAGTGCGTAATGGAGCCCCATTGAGACAACCTAAGACTCTTCTATCCGTAATAACAAACAATAAGTTTTCTGTTTTAGGTTTCGAAGACGTTAATAAACCTAAAATACGATTCGTTGGTGATTCCATTGTTCGAGGGCAACTCGAGGAATTCTGTGGAAGAAACCCCCGTCGTTGGCGCCGTTACTGCTACCCTGGTGCAAGGGAGGAGGATACAACGAATAGTGTTGACCAGTTTATAGACGGAACCTCTGAGGACACAACGTATGTTATTCATGTCGGCACTAATAACGTTTTAAATTCTAGATCGGAAAAGCTGCTGGTTGGGGTAGGGACTTGTTAGAGCGATTAAAGAAAAAACCTAATAAGATTGTTTTAACAGGTATATTTCCTCGAATTATCCAACGTAACGAGTTCTACAGCAAGACGATCTATATTAACAATAACTTAAAGTCTCTTTGCTAACAGGAAGGAGTGCAATTTTTGGAATTTCTAGGGCAGGAGGGACTTTTTCCTCGGAGATGGACTGCATCTTAATGACTTTGGAGCTGCACGTTTAGGAAGACTATTTCATAATACTGTCTCTTCTTTTCAAGGTGCTGTAACTCGAACGGTCCCGGCGTAATTTCCTTAAATTACAGGCCAAAAAGTATGAACTTGTCATGCGCGCGCGAAGGTAACGCGGTTTTGTCAAACAATTTGAAGGCTCTAGCTTTAAATGCTCGTAGCCTACGAAACAAAATAAACGAATTTTTGTCCTTAATTGCTCGCAAAGACTATGATTTAATTGCGATAAATGAATCGTGGCTTAGCACTGAAACACATGACTTTGTAGGGGAGTGTCAAATTAGAGGTTATAGACTTTTTGTTAAAAACAAAATAGGTAGGCGAGGAGAAGGTGTTATGTTGGAAATCAAAGATAATATTGTGAACGCTATAGAATTAAAGCACAGAATTCCAGAACCGATAGATTCGACTATAACAGAACTTGAATTGAGCGATTTCAAACTTCTTCTTGCCGTTATATAAAGGCCCCCTAATCAAACAGCTGATGCGGACGAAGCGTTATATCGTAAACTAAAGAGAATAATAGGTAGCGAGCAGGCTTCAATTATGGGTGACTTTAATTGCCCTAACGTGAATTACGATACAATGCAGAGAGACGCGGAAGGTAATCGTTTAATTAATTTTCTCGAGGATAGCTTTCTTATTCAGAAGGTTGGAGAACCTAAGAGGTTGGACAGTATTTTAGATTTATTAATAACTACGGATGATACGCTTACTCACTGATCTTCAAGTAGTAGAACCGTTAAGCAATAGCAATCACAATGGTAGAGTTTGTCCTCTCAGTAAGTTACTCGAAACAAGCTAACTCGACTAAAATTCCTAACTTCCAGCTCGCAGACTTTTGGAAATTTGGAAATGAATTGCCACGCGTTGGATGGGAAACTGTAATGGGAAACTCCAACGCAAAAATAATGTAGGAATTGTTTGAAACAGTGTTTAGGACTATAAATGAGGAATGTGTACTGTACAAGATTAAGCATGCGAAAGTAAATAACAAGCCCTTGTGGTTTACTTGTAGAGTAGGAGATATTATAAAGAGTAGAAATAGGGTTTATAGGTTAAATAAATGCGATAAAGACAAATTGTGGTTACGAAACAACTATATATCTTTAAGGCGTGAAGCCAAACGCGGAATAAAAAAGTCCAAGCACGATTTTGAAATTTCCATAGCTCGTGACGGCAAAGAAAACTTCAAACGATTTTTCTAATACGGTAATAATTGGAACCCGGTAAAGAGCGTGTTATGACCGTTAAGAAATTCTGAGTTTCTGAAAACAAACAAATGGATACTCTGTTAAAAGAAAATTTTACGTCAGTTTTTACAGTAGAAGATGTAACAAATATCCCTATGGTCACATACATAATACCTTTTGATAATGGTAATACTTTAGATAATATTGTGGTGAGTGAAAGGGAGGTATTGCACTATATTTGTAACATGAAAATGTGTAAATCACTGTGACCAGATTCCATGTATCCCATACAATTAAAAGAGTTAAAAAAAGACATTGTTGTGCCGTTAACAAAGTTTTTTAATGCGTCTGTTTCTGAGGAGTGGGTATCAGATAACTTCAGGTTAGCAGATGTAACACCTACTTTTAAGAAAGGCGATAAAGGTATGGCGGTAAATTATAGGCCAATCAGTTTAACGTCTTTTGTAGGTAAGTTGCTGGAATCGGTAATTAGGGATCAAATACTCGAACACTTAAGAACTGCACAACTTGATTAGAAATACGAATCACGGTTTTAGGCGAAACAAATCTTACTTATCTAATCTTAGAATTTTTCCAAAGCGTGATTGAAGTTTACGATAGTCATCGGGCGGTAGATGTAGTGCATTTAGATTTTCAAAAAGCGTTTGACACTGTATAGCACAAAAGACACGTTGAAAACAAATAAGGCTTATGGAATCAGGGGTGTAGTAATAAATTAGATGGAAGAGTTGTTGCGAGGTAGGAACCAGAGGGTGGTCGTTGATGAAGTGGAGTCTTCTTGGGCTAATGTAGCGAGCGGCGTTCCTCATGGTTCTGTATTGGACCCCTTGCTTTTTCTTATATAGAGGGTGTTTATAAAGTCCCTATCTATTTCAGTGAAAACGTAGGAAAAAGGGTAAAATTCAGTAACAATATGATAGAAGGCATACATTTAATGAATACTTAAGCATATGATTCTACGTGTGCACCATCAGTATCTCTACAGAGTTCGAATCTGTCAGCAGCATTGCGGAACACGTTTCGGAGCATGACAAGAGTTATTTTTGCCAGTTGGGAGTTGGCAGTTGATTTAGAAATCTTAAACAGCCAGTCGGTTTAGAAGGGGAGTATATATATATATATACAGGGCGTCCCAAAAAAATGTATACACACTTTAAATAATTATAAAGGCAGTGTTTATTAAAATACATTTCATTTTCAAAATGTAATAGAATCTACAGACATTATTTAATTGTTTTGTCAACGCCTGTTTTCAAACTGACGTCCGTTCTGGTTCAGGCACTGCTGATAACGCGAAGCAATGGAATCGCAAACATCACGAAACATTTCGTTTGGTATTTGTGTGCATTCTCGTTCAATGGCTGCTCTCAATTCAGCGACTGTTGCAGGTTTTATAGCGTAGACTTTGTCTTTTAAGTATCCCCATAAAAAAAAGTCTAGTGGTGTGAGGTCTGGTGAACGCGGAGGGTATTCTACGAAACCCCTTCGTCCAATCCACATCCACATCGTGCCAAGTACCACTCGCAATACTCCACTCTTCGGTCCGGATCATCTTCATTAATAGCATGGACTAATCTTGGAATGTAACTTTTCCATTGACAGCGCTTCAAAATGCGTTGGACAGACGATTCTGAAATTCCTACCTCACGACTCACTTGCCGCACAGATTTTCTTGGACTTTGGTGATACGTTTCCAGTACTCTTTCTTGCTTTGTGGGGCTTGTCGATGTCCGTGGTCTTCCGGAACGCTTCTTGTGGACATTCTGAACAGTTCCATCGGCTTCAAACTTATCTCTAATTCGAGTGATGGTAAGTCGCGTTGGTGGATCTGTTTGAAACTCCCTCCTAAACTGTCTTTGCACTTCAACTGCGTTTTCACACTTCCAGTAGCATTTTAGAATGAATTTCCTTTGTTCAAAGCTTAGTCTGACTGCCATTATTAATTCTAATGGGTTTAACTTGGAAAGAAAGAAACATCAATTGAGCTATCAGCTGTTAAAGTGTGTATACATTTTTTTGGGACGCCCTGTGTATGTATATATATATATATATATATATATACACACACTGTATATATATTAATATCGTTTATATATACAACCAAAATAATTAAATAAAACACCATTACATCATTCTGTTTATTTAGACGAATTATTGGAATCAATATCATGAAATATATAGAAAATAAATATACAGTTCTATACAAACGAGGAATATATGCAATAAAAATAATAATTGTATAAGAAATAAACATTTTTAAACGATGGAATTATATATATATATATATATATATATATACAATAAAATTAATAATAATATAAGAAATACACAGTTTTAAACGATGGAATATATAATCAAAAATATAAAATAAAATAAAAATAATATAAGGAATACAAAACATTGGAATATAATCATCAAAATAATAGTACAGGAGAAGTATATATATATACACAATTATATTAAATAATTAAATATATTGAAAATAAATATACATCAAAATATATAACTTTATGTTCTACTGCGCTTATCTAAAACACTAAACTCGCACGTGATCGAGTCTACAATCACATCATTGTTGCTTTGCACTACGCAGTAAATACGATTTAACATTATTTCACCGCTAAAGTTATCGGGATGCCTATACTCGATGTAAATAGCCTTCATATCGTTCAATCTATTTTTGTGCCCACTTTACATTCGGTTGGCAAGTTATCTTTAAACACGGCTAGAATACGTTCAATAGCACGTACAAAGAGGTCATCGTTAGACACATCATTTATTAAATGCAAGTTTATAAACACTCCTTTCCAATCGAGGGTTTATTCTCACCGAACCGAGCTTTTCAATCGTGAACCCATCTTCACAATGCCAGGCGCGGATCCAGGGGGGGGGGGGGGTCGAGGGGGTCCGGACCCCCCCCTGCTCACGGTGACCAACGATTTTTCGATTATGACACTCCGATTGAGACTGACAAAGTGGTCCGAATGTTCATACAGAAACATCCGCGGCGTTTGTTTGCTCCTATATATGAAAAATAAGACGAAGACTTAAAATGGCTTAAGGTACATGTATCCCGGTTGCCACAAAATTAATTTCCTTAAAAAGAATAAAGAAAAAAAAGTTTATGTCCGATCCTGAGACATTTCAGACCTGGCCTGGGTGTGTGAACAAGCAGGATTTTGATAACGGGAATATACTTCAAATCCATCTAAAGCTATCTTCAAATATGAAAATTTCCTACCGAGGGGGGGGACACCCCCCTCGGGCACCCCCCTGGCGCTCGCTTCGCTCGCGCGTCCTCGGCCTTCAGCCGAGGACATATCAGTAACGAGCCCCACCAAGACTGGACCCCCCTCTGCTTAAATTCCTGGATCCGCCCCTGAATGCATAGCGGCAGTAGAAATAATCTTCTAAGTCGTAACGACAGCCGTTCATTATATAAAGAAACAACTCTTCAGGGTGAACAGTGTAGGTGAGCTCAGCCCTGTATCGCTCAAGTGCTTTGCACCAAAGTTCATGATATTTCGAAGAGTCTAAACCTTTTAAATAAGCATCCAGCTCTAGATCATTTTCACCTTGTTCAGTCCGACACTCGGTAAACCCGTCCAGCAGAGCGGTGTATGCGTATTCAAGAACCGTATCAAAATAAAGCATATCCGTAACACGCGCATCTAATACAGGCTTCAGCTTGCGGAAACCGATGATTTCAAACATTCTGTCGAGGCTGAATCTGTTTCGCGTAGGGACAAGAACGTTGTTATCAGAAGCATTCTTCCACATCAATCGTATATCAATGCATGGTTGATCGTTATTTATACAAATAATGGCATATGAGGGGGTATCACTAATCTGCTCTCTTCTTGTACAGTGCTTACAAGAAGTCTCACGCCTCTGTCTCGTCCCAAGCTCGTCTGTTAGGTATAAAATGGGCAGTCCTTATGGCAGCGGAGGTGTGTTCGGATTGGTGCACATAACTGCTCTAACCCAATCAATGACGTCCATTATTACGTCACTTCTGCTACATTTTAGTGTTTAAAATACAAATGATTAAGAAGCAGAATGACCAAGTTTCGGGATGTTGGGATGGTTATGGAGCAATCCTAGTCATCATAATATTATTTGGGCATTACATTATACCGTCTCAATATATACTGTAGACCAGAGCTTTCCAAACTTTTAACGTTGGCGACAAACTATTTAAGCATAACAATTTTCAAGACACATTAATTAATTTTTGTTATCAAATATCAAATATCAGATAATTTTTCAGTAGGTGGTTTATCTTGTAGCCGATTTTGTTGATAGAAAAATCAAAATTTTCAAAATACAAAAAACACTAATGTGTCGCGACACACCAGTTTGGAAAGCTCTGCTGTAGACTATAGAGAACGACTAATTCGGCAAATATCCCAAATCATGGCATGATACCTAAGTTATTTTGACGCAGGTCTAAATTATTTGCTGAAATGCAATGATTGATATTAAGTAATTGTTGGGAATTGTTGTCAATATTATTGTTTGTGATACATATCCTACGTGAAGAATCTAATGACCAAATTCCTCAGTGAACCTCTCACGCGCTCGCATTTCGAGGAAGTCACGGTCGTCTCACTAATAGATAGTTTATCCATTGTTTTAAGTGGTAACCTATTCCATCTTATGAAAGTCATTAGTCTAATGCAAGACTGGTGGCCCGTGAATCAGAGAAATTTGCATTTGATTTGTTCATCGTAATTATTACGTAATATAGTATACTGTATTTAGTAGTATATAAGAGTTTATTGGTAGCATATCATATGACAATTCCCATAAACATGTGATGGCCTCGATGTTGCCAGTTTTTATTTTTTCCTGAAACTATTACCTTCTCATAGTTTGTTTCAACAATGCATATATTATCATCTCCACGAGCGTAGACATTGCAAGAAAAGATTCTAACTAAGGATAAGTAAAGTTCTTTCATGGTCACAATATATACTTCTATAGATGTCAAACATAAAATTATAATAAAATTCTATATTAACATAAATATATATTCAATAAACATTTACGTCATGGCTTTAACATCAGTATTTCATATAGCTTCCTCCGGCATCAATAATTTCTTGCAATCGTTGCGGCATAGAAGAGGCCAGATTGTAGGGAATGTTTGGTGTTCGGCGTAAGCTCTCCCAACTATTCCTCGTGTGAGCTAAAAGTGCTTCAAATGTTCTTTCATTGCGTTGCTCCCATTCGTTAATCATTATTGCCCAAAGGTTTTCAATCGGATTCATATTAGGAGAACGTGGTGGCAGAATTAGATTAATAATCTCTGGGTGATCTTCGTACCACGCTCTCACAACGTTACTCCTATGAATGGCACTGTTATCTTTCATTAAGTAAAATGGTTCCGGCGCTGGAACCAGATACGGACGAACACTGGGTAGCAGCACCTCTTCTAGTATCTGGCAATATTGCTGTCCAGTAAAGCGTCCATCTACTTGAGTCAATTCTCCGACACCATAGCCAGACATCCAGCCCCACACACCGAGATTGATGTGACCACTACGTTTGCTCGGGAAAACATTTCCTTCTTCATAGCGTTTTCCGCGCTGCCTCCAACAATGCAGGGAACCATGACTATCTGTTGAAAATATTTTTTCGTCACAGTACACAACTTTTCTCCAGAATTCTTCCTCCTGCGGCAAGTATTGCAAGGCAAATCCCATCCGCGCCTCTTTATGCTCAATCGTCAATGCAGGTTTTATAGCTGGACGGCGAGAAAAATACCCTGCCTCGTGAAGTCTGCTGTTCACTGTATTTGCACTACAACGAAGGTTCAGGTGTCTGTAAATATGCGTTGCTGGAACAAACGGATGCTCTCTGGCATGATTAACAATCGCAGCATCTTCCTCTTGAGATGTTGAACGCGGAGGACCAGACCTCGGCAAAGTAGCGATTGAGTTTTCTGCTTCATACCGATGAATCCACCGTTCCACAGTGCTTCGATGAACGTCTAGTCGTCTTGATATTTCTCTTATTGGCACACCATATTCATGCAATGTCACCATTGCTCCCCGCATTGCCTGGGTCGTCTCGTGGTTCACAGACGGCCTTTCCATCTTTGTGTAAATGGCTTATGTGAAGCGTGCTTGGACGATAAAGGAAATGAGGATACCATGCACCCCTTCTGAAATTGATTTCGGTTGTGAAGGGTACCAACCCTTCGAATGGTAATAATAATCAGCCAATTTCCTATTTTGTTGAACATATGCATAAAAAATTCGTCTTAAAAGCCAAGGATCCAAAGATTGTCAGCAATAGTTTATACCCCAACTGAATATAGTCAGCCATGAACAGTATAATCATATTTTATTTCCATAACTACTCATGACTACTCTGTCACAGTAAATAACCTTATTATGACTTAGGTAGTAGTGGTAATTCTGAGTGGCGGCCTCTAGCCACATATGTTAAACCTATCAGTGCGTCTAAGACCAGACTCTTCTGTTTCTGTCAATTCATTGTTAGTTTAAGGTATTTTGCTCTTTGTCTTTCTAGGTCTAGGGCATTAAAATAAATATTTGAGTTTGTGTTTAGCATTTCATATGAATTTTTCTCCTCTCCCTTAACACATCCCCGCGTTCATTTTAGCCCCCTCTCTCCCTTTCCTCCTCCCTTCGTAATTCCCCACCCAACCTCGTTTCCTTCGACATAGCAACGCTTACCTCCATCCTCATTCCACTTCCTTCATTAAACCTATTATCGCTTTTACTGTCCCTTCCTTCCATCCTTCAATGCCAGCGCTCTTAAACCTAGCACATAAATTATATAATATGGAATCTAACACCTTAGATCTCTACGCATTCATGTTACTTGAAGACGCCTGTGTCTTAGGGGACTCTAAGTGTTGAGAGTGGGCTGGAGGGGTAGTCTATAGATTATTACAGATGACCTTGAACGCTTCAACTATTTACAAATGATTATTTATTACGCACATCATATGGCATAATACACACATGAATTTAAATATCTCTTACACTATAGGAATGGAATTGAATCCTACCAGAGTTAATAAGTCGCAAAATATGATAGATTAGTTTGCATTAAGAGGTTACTAAGAGAAAAGGATTTGGGATAGAGCGGAAGGCAGAGAGTATATTTTCCCCGAGTTTTGGTTATTATTAACGTTATATGGATACATTGCCGATGTCCCTGCTGAAGCTGAAGACCTCTGATGGGATGCGGAGTGATCAGAGAGAGAGAGAGAGAGAGAGAGAGAGCTTTTAAATCACACCTTTTAAATGGTTTCTGGGTAAGGGCTTCACGTATGTTATTTTAGTCCAGGGTAGTTTATGTGGAGGTGTTAACGTAACTTGCACTTGGGACTGTTAATTGTAAGACAACTACCATAGCTGGAACTGAGACACGTTATCCCCTGCATACTCTATATATATCTATATACAGTATGTCTCTATATATAAATAGATAGAGTGATGAACACAAAGATAATGTGGACGTCATTGATGGGGTTAGAGCAATTATGTGCACCAATCCGAACACACCTCCGCTGCCATAAGGACCGCCCATTTTATACCTAACAGACTAGCTTGGGACGAGACAGGCGTGAGACTTCTTGTAAGCACTATACCTACACCTGCAGGTATTTTATAATGATCCTCACTCCACTTCTCAACTACCACGAAGACTCTATTCATCTCCTCAACACTTAAGGAAGGGGGGCCCCTTATAACGGAGGCGAAGGCCTCCTTGGGGCAGGATTCAAAGCACCCCAAATTCCTCTAACCAAATGCCATCATGTTACTAATGATCTTCAAAGCCAAAAGCGAGAGTGGCATCCACCTGCATTTTATTCCTCACCCACAGCTACAGTGATTTAGCATGGGTACCAGCTATTAACAAGAAACGCCGTTCAAAGTCGATTTTTGAATTTTGGCCGGTCCACTATTATCTTGCCTTAATCCCCCAGTTGGAAGCATTTGTTAGCGCGTAGAAATGTTGTACAATTTTCACTTGGATTTCGTTCCTCTGTATTTTAAAATGTTTACTTTATCTTTAAACTTCTTTCCTTCCTCTCAACCTCTTTCCTCTTCTTTACTTTAAAACTTTCACTTGTCTTTAAATGACCTCAATTCTTTTAACCTTCCTTCTTAAACGGACAGCCTCGTAGGGACCAGCTTGTCTGTTGCTGTTTGGTGTCCTTTGTATTCCTTTGTATTATCCTTTTTTTCAGTTTTATATTAATTTAGAGCTACTCACCACCCTTCATTCTTTGAAATAAGAGGCAGAAAAATGTTTTTATTCTCTTCTTATCTTTGATTCCTTTTTCAGTTTTATATAACTTCAGAGCTCTCTTAACCCTCTCCCCTTTTTATCATTCCAAACAAGAGAAAAAAGTTTCTTCTTCATTTTCTTCATATCTTTGATTCCTTTTTCAACAAATATCCCCTCACTCAGAGCTCTCCACCTTTCATTTATACACCTTATTATCCTTTCACACCTCGCTTTATAGGATTCCTCTCACCTTCATTATAAGGTACATGATTGGCAATGTTGAAGGTAAGTTGATCCTTATTTTATTATTTGGTATTAAGTGTGAAGCTTAAATTTTTTATGGCTAGGTTCTTATTTATTAGTTTTCTTTAAAGTATTTAAAATGTAACAAATATGCAGGTTTTTATCCAGCAGTGCCTAAGGGCTACCCACCCATGCATAGTCAGATCAATTTCGCATCATAATATAACTTCATTTTTTGGCGGGTCCTGTCAGCTGAAATTTGAAGGTGCATGAACTACATGCAAAACTGCACTTGGCTTCAAGATTATATATTTTGTTGTTAAATCATGAAGCAACTCTTAGTTTCACGTGAAAAACTCTTGCAACAGTATCTGGCCTATGTTCTGGTCTTTGGTAAGTTTCAATACTTTCAGCGATTTCAGTCCATCTTGGATTGCAAGTAAGCGTAATAAATAGATCTGGCTTCCCAAATTTTCTTATAATTGCCATAGCGTCTTGATAATTCTGCTGCATTGCTCTCGGGCTCCTTTGATAAAGACACTAATTTGACCGCAGATGTTTTGTATTCCTAAGCTTGTTTTTACACATGGACAGTTTTATGTAGCTTTTTCTAAAGTGAGAAGTTTTGATTCTGTTAAAGTCTTTGATGAAAGAATAACTAGAAATCCTGTATATATTTAAAGAAGTAATGTTGCAATAGGAATACTAATTTGACAGCAAATGTTTTACGGGTCTCTTTTAGTATCTATATTCAATATCCTGAGAATAAGTAGCCAAATCATTTTAACATCCAGTACAGTGATCTCAATAATTCAAAAAACAGTTAGCCAGCTTCCTGCGCATAGACCCTGAGCATTGTCCGTTATTAGCTCTTGAAATTAATCAACACTTTATTATTGATTATACAGGGCAAATCAGTACTGTTTACTCTTTCCACACAAATTATACATGTGTACTAAACATTCCATTCATTGTATTCTCTCTCTCTCTCTCTCTTTTCCAAATTTATTGATATATTTCCTAAATGGAAAAATAATAATACATACTTTAGAAATAAAATTACTATATATACTCGCTCCTCGAATTAGATAATAAATCTTTAGAAGAAAGAAAGAGGTAGAGATAAACGGAGAAGGAGAAGCAGATGTCTGTCTCCTCGAGGCGTTTTCAGGTCAATTACTGTGAAATGTGTGCTTTTGATATATAGGCATGCCCATCTCATAGATCTACTCGGTATAATACTTTTAGAACTTAGTTCCAGGAAAATATCATACCTTTGAGAATATTTGGACCTTTCATACATCTTACTATGTTAAAGATGCAAATTTATAGCAAACTGATTAGTTTACCTCAGATGAAATAAATGAATTAGAAAGTATTTTTATAAAGAAATCACGCATGAAACAACATGAGAAGATAGAGGAGAGTTTTTGTCTCAGAGCATGAATACGGTACAAGAAACAATGGAAAATCTGTGTAAAGGCTAGGGTTGTCAGACGCCCCGTATTTTACAGGACAGTCTCGCATTTGATCCAAAAATCCCGCGTCAAAATCCCGCGTTCAAAATGTTCCGCAAAAAATATTTTTTAAGCAAATTTTTTCGGGATGAATTGATTTAGAATTTCAATATTATGTATAATAATTTCAATTTATTCACGATGTTTAATTGTTAAATATTATTGCAATAAAATTTTTCTAATTTTGTTTGTTGTAACCGTTGAAGAAATCTCGTTTCAATTTGAAAAAAAATTTGGTCTTAAAAAAAAACCAGAAAAATTTTTGTCCTGCATGGGCATTTGAAAAATCTGGCAACCCAAGTAAAGGCTCTTAAACAGTACTTAAATAAGAGAAATGTATCGTCCACATATCATCCACATATTCCACTGGAAGAGACTATTAATATATGTTCAGAATTACTTCAAGAAAGTGAGTCAACTCTACTTGAACTTGGCAACTATAACTTAAAATCTTTATTAGAAATAGCTACCAAAGGTTGTAATTTTTTGTTTAATAGGGAACAGTATTCTTTTATAGATGAGATCGCGAGGGGGGGGACCTTTCGCCCGAACCCTAGCTAATTTATTCCTGTGCTTCCATGAAAAGAAATGGCTGGCCGACTGTCCAAATGATTTTAAGCTCCTTCTCTATCGTCGCTATGTGGACAATACATTTCTCTTATTTAAGGCATGCAATCACATTGAATTATTTCAGGAATATCTAAATAATAATAATAAAAAACATCCTGATATGATATGAGATTTACTTCCGAGATTGAAACTTCTAATTCCTTCTCATTTCTGGATGTTTTGGTTTGCAGTGAGGTTGGTGGTTTCTCTACTTCAGTATATCGTAAACCCACATTTACGGGCTTGGGTCTTAGATTTCATTCATTTGTCCCGTTGAAATACAAGAAAAATTTAATTTTGAGTTTATTACAAAGAACTTATGAGACCTGCTCTAACTTTAAGCTTCTTCACAATGAACATGAATTCCTTAGACAATTTTTACTTGGAAATGGTCTTGGTACAATCTTCATTGAATATGCTATTAACCGGTTCATCTCTTCAAAATATGTTAATAGGCCGGAAGTGGTTGTTAGCGATGTTGCTAAGAAAATAATCTATTTTAAATTGCCATAATATGGTCCAGATGGTTTTGTCATTAAGAATAAAATTACCAAACTAACAAATAGGTTATGTCCACAAGTTACTGTTCAGTGTATATTTACTTTAGATCGGAGATTGAGCTCGTTTTTTAAAATAAAGGATAAAATCTTAAGCAACCTGTGTTCTTCCCTTGTGTATAAATATATATGTGACAGATGCATTTCGTCCTACCTTGGGGCAACTATACGTCAGCTTCAACTAAGTATGGCTGAGCACATGGGTGTAAGTACCCTTTTCAGTGATTTTTTCATTTGTAAACAATCTGGTGGCCTCAAAAACTACAAAAGCGTATCTGCCTTTATTTCTGTGGCTACAATATTTGATGAAGTATGTGTTTTACCAGTAGCACAGCACGAAATATTGAAAAGAATACTCAATTACACAAATTAGTTACAGAGAAAAATAATAAATAAATCGTAATTTTTTAAATGTTTTATGTCGATCGGAATTAGTTATTGCATGTAAACATATTTTATTACTGAAAACGTTTGAATTTGTATCCAAAAACGTCTATAATTATAATTTATCCCTGCATATAGTTTAACTTGAGATGTCAGCTGCTAACGATACTTTCCTGAAGGAAAGCTAGACCATGGTGTTAAATCGAGTTTGGGAATGGCAGAGCTTGTGCATGGCACCTTTTCATTGCTGTGAAAGATATAAAATTTATTAACGTTATACGTTTCTCAAACATTACACTACAATAACTATATAACAGACTTTAAAGTTTATTATTATTATTATTATTATTATTATTATTATTATTATATTTACACACACACACACACACACACACACACACACACATATATATATATATATATATATATATATATATATATATGTAATGTTTTTGGAGTTGTTTCACCTTCTTCG
Organism: Bathynomus jamesi; assembly: GCA_023014485.1. Taxonomy (NCBI): domain Eukaryota; kingdom Metazoa; phylum Arthropoda; class Malacostraca; order Isopoda; family Cirolanidae; genus Bathynomus; species Bathynomus jamesi. The sequence goes on from JAJOZX010002207.1 coordinate 408,152, forward strand.
TAGCTTTACTTGGGATCCAAACCACGGGTCGCTACATCACCAGTGATCTCCATGATGAAGACGTAGCCCATATATATATATATATATAAAGGAGGAGGAAATTGTAGACACCAATCGACCAGGGAAGTACTCCCGGGGGGAACGTTAGGCAGGAGATAGGGACTGCTGAAACTCCCGTTTCTCCTGTCACTGTCCTCTTTAGCTGGCCTTTTTCTGTCTCATCTACCCTGTGAGCAGTCCAGCATGCTCTCAAAAACACACCTCCTTCTATTCTTCACTACACATACATGCACTTTACACACTAAACAATCTTTTCAGAATTAAAAAATAATAATATATATATACAGGGTGTACATAAAGTCAGGATCTATTTTTGTGAAATAATTAGTTTTTTCTATTTTTCTTTTCAGAAGCTCTTAGAATGAATACAGAAGAGCGTGTGGCAATAGTAATTTGGCGAATCGAGGGAAAGAAATACAATGACATCAGAGAGAAGTTTAGAAGGAGATTTCATAAGCCGGGGCCAATAGACAAGACAATACGAAAATTGGTGAACAAATTTAAACGAACGGGATCTGTAAATGATGAAGCAAGATCAGGACGACCGTGTATGTCAGATCTTACCGTGAATGCAGTACGCGGAATTATCACTGAGGAGCCACGTACGTCCGTTCGTGCTGCATCACACAGACTCGGCCTCCCGACGTCATCTGTGCACAAAATTCTGAAAGTTAATTTGCAGAAGAAAAGCTATCATTTGCAGGTTTTACATGATTTACATGAGGAAGATTTCCCTCGACGAAGTGCTGTGTGTGCTGATCTCGTAGAACAAATCTGGAGTGATAATTTAATGGACAACATTCTCTTTAGTGATGAAGCCACTTTCCATACGTGTGGAAAAGTAAATCGCCATAACTGTCGAATTTGGGCAGATGAAAGACCGAATGATTTCGTCCAAAATTGTGAAAGAGACTCACCTAAAGTTAATGTCTGGATGGGTTTAACAAAATCTAAGGTTTATGGTCCTTTTTTCTTTGCTGAAGCTACAGTTACGGGGCTTATTTATCTGGACATGTTGCAGCAATTCCTTGAACCTCAGCTGATTGGGGATAGGATTGTTAGTACCGTCGTCTATCAACATGATGGTGCTCCTTGTCACTATGCCAAAATTGTTCAGGATTATCTAAATGGACGTTTTCCAAATCGCTGGATCGGACGCGGAAGCAACAGACCTTGGCCAGCGAGATCACCAGATTTAACCCCTTTAGATTTCTTTGCATGGGGCTTTATCAAATCGCACGTCTATCAGACGAAGATTACGAGTCTTGAAAACTTACGTACACGTATACGAACTGCTGCAGATAACATAACCCCGCAAATGCTCCAGAATGTGTTTAGAAATGCTGCGGAACGATTTGAGCTGTGCAGGGATACTGATGGGCGTCACGTCGAATCCTACTCTTAATTATTTAATAAATGTTATCACTTTATCATTTTATGATTGAATTCCATATAATTTCCAAGTGCTTCACAAAAATAGATCCTGACTTTATGTACACCCTGTATATATATATATATATATATATATATATATATATATATATATATACACACATGGCATCGTGGGCCACGGAGAACTTGATTTCGGCTCTCTCCTTCTTTATAGGGGCAATTTTGGGGGCCCTTGCCCTTGGCCCCACCTTCTTGCATGGAAAAAAAATGAGAAATTTTCCTTTTGAAATTTTTAGAGTCAACCCTCTTTTTATTAAGTAATGTACAATTAATTCAGCATCAAAACTTTTAAAAAATATCTTTCAGCGACCAAGTTTTCATACTGATAACAATTACTGAGGAGGGTCAGAAACTGGCACAATGCTCAAGCCAGACTAGTGTGGCCGGCTGCAATAGCACCTGCATAAATTATTATTAGCCAGTATGAATGGGAGTCGCATTCCCGAACTTAGTGTCGTCACTCCGCTTATAGGAAAACTATAATACTTACTGAGAAACGGATGCTGGTGTTTACAGGCTAACTTCTCGAAAATAAACATGATTAAATTTTAAATTTTATAAAACCATAACATCTAGTTTAAAAAGCTATATGGAAAAAATCAAAATATACAGGGTGTAACTTAATTCGCGGTAATTACTATTTTATATCTAGATATGGTTTGGAAATTAACGAAAGACAACCGTATTGAGCTAATTTTGATAATTAAATGACTTGAACTTTTGGCGCTTTTGTTACTTTCCCAACCATAGGTGAAAATGAAATATTAATTACCCTACTGTGCGCGGATTCTGTTACTCCCTGTATTTTTACACTGAGAGAAACTTACTAAGCATTGGGTAATCTAAATGCCAAGGGCTGAACCTTTTTGATATGATCACTGTTTTCGCAAATAATTAATGCCCAAGATGTCTTACGAATCTCGAATAGTTGACCTAAGAAAAAGAAGAAATTAAATAGTGTTAGTTAATTTACATTTATAAATATGTAAAAACTCTAATTCTTTCGCTTATTAAACGTAGTAAGAAGTTGAGTGCTTTGACAGTTTTTGTGTTAGTACGAAGTCTGTAAAAGAATTATGTAAATTGATAGTTTTTGATAAATATAGTCGGTTCGAAGAGTCTTGTGGCAAAACTATACGTTTTATACTAATAAATATCGATATTTGAAACATGGAATTGTATGAAAGAATTTTTTGAATCGATTGTGTGTATATATATATATATATATATATATATATATATATATATATATATATGTGTATATATCTATATATATGTGTATGTATGTGTATATATATATATATGTGTGTGTGTATATATATATATACGGTATATATATATGTGTATGTATATATATATATATATATATATATATATATATATATATATATATATATATATATATATATATATATATATATATATATATATATACATATACATATCTATATATATATATACACACATATATATATATATATATATATATATATATATATATATATATATATATGCATATATATATATATATATATATATATATATAATATATATATATATGTATATATATATATATATATATATATATATGTATATATATATATATGTTAACCCCTCCGTCTATGGCCCTGAGTCGGTTCGGAATCGACGGGGGGGTTCTGGTTAGGAGGCAGCAACGGATATTTCTTCTATAACATTCTAATTCTTTTCGGTCGCCTCTTGTTAAACTCTTGGCTACAGACTCGCCAGACTGTTATGCCAATATCTTCTATGGTGCTTGGGTTGTCTCTTAATTTGGGCAAAGGGTCGCCAATTTTTAATTCTTCTCTTTCTATAATACTCTGATACTTTCTCTTGGTACTAAACTTATCGATTTTTCTTTTATAACTTATCGACTTTACTGACTAAGTTCTTCTGAAGAGAGCACGGCTCGAAGGGGAAAATAAAAAGTTTCTCTTACATTTAGTTTACTTCTCAAAATGTACAGGTAGTACTCTGAATTTACAGGGGTAGAGGTTCGACCTCTTTCGACCATGGCTCAGGCCGGAATCTAAAAATTAAGAAGGCAAGGGGCCTCTGCCCCCTCCCCGCAGCGAGGCTGCTAACAAGGGAGGCTCGTAATGAAGTGCTATAATGAAGTACCGCAATGAAGTGACTTAATGAAGTGCCGTAATTTTACAAATACATGTATAATATAAACTTAAATGTTTGGGGGAAGACAGTTGAAGGTTAAGTTCCCCCCTTTTAAACACATGATCAGATGTTTGAAAGATTCCAAATAAAAATTAAAAAAATAAAAATAAAAACTAATCGTATATTTTTGCCGAATCTTCATTTCTGAAGGCGATATCATTTCGTAATAGTACACATAAGTACAAATTAAGTACACGACTGAGTACGTATTAATTTTTGGTTCATTACAATTACGATTACAATTATGGATTACTTCACATTCGCTTATGATTGTCCATTACAGTTCTATTAAAGTACATTCTTACATTATAAATTAAATCATTACATTTAATTACAGTTTCATTAAAGTACATTACGTCGTTTACCATTCTTAGTGTTTTTATATATTTATATATGGTTATAATATATGGTTATACTATATGGTTATACTATATGGTTATAATATTATAATGTTATAATGTTTCAGACCAACAAAGACCCTAGGATCCACTCATGGCTGTTCATCCTAACTGTGTTCGTAATCGTGTATTGTGTATGTCCTCCGTGGTGGCGGAGGGGACCTACAATTTTACGTGGGTTCCGAACCACAAGAACATAAGAAATTTATGTAAAAACTGCCGGTAATTAGCAACGACCAATTTTTA